>CM076654.1:21008633-21101399 GCA_038496675.1 Rachycentron canadum
TTTCTCTACCTAACAGTGATTAAAACTGAATCCCTCGCTGCCCCACCAGCTGCAGGGAGTGCCATCTTTCACTAAGCTTGCTAACCTGATACTCTTCCCTTGCCAGTCACTTTTCCTCTTCTGTTGTTGATAATAAAACCAAACACAACACAGTGGCTTTTAGTTGACATTTAGCTACTAGATCCCCCATCCCTTCAACTCCCCACCCTCCTCTCGTGAGCCATTTCACACAGGCAGTGATGAAAAGGAGGAGGAGTAAAAAAACAAGAGTGGAGCGAGAGGTTTATTTCAGAGGGGCCACCTTGTGTTTTGTTGGAAATACAAAGAAGTTTGCATAATAATGCTATTCCTAGGAGGTCTTGTGGAGAGTGACTGCTCCACACATCATTAGTGGAATGAAGTTCTCAAGGATTAGTATGTGTGTTTGCATGCGTTGATGCATGGAAGCATTTATCCACCTGTGTTTGGAAAAGGATAGTGGGGTGTCTCTAATCTCTAGTCTCCCAGCACTTCCTCTTTGGCAGTGCATAAACTTAACAGCACTTCCACCCACTCTACCCCAACAGTGATCAACTGCAACTCAAGTTCTCTAAACTCCCCCCCCACCAAATATCTCAGTACCTCTGATCAGTGTTTCCTCCTCCTACAAGGCTCTGTGGGATTCTGAAAATACTGCTGGGAATCCACATTAGCCGGCAACATCAGGCTCTTCAGATGATTAACCATGTCATTCGCCTCCCCCATCTCCCCAAACCTGAGCAGTTGGAGCAAAGTGATAATTATGAGACCAGAATGAGTCCAGGGAAGTAGGAGGAAGCGCAGTGAGATTTACTTGCCAATTGGAGCCTTTGTTTGGCCCTGTTCAAGGCACAAGACTGCAGCTTCCTGTTTCTGCAAGAGATGCTTTAATCTAATTAAAAGCAGATTAATGGTACACTGACTGGCATCGTAGAAGCTACAAGACAGGCTTAGCGAGGGGAAAAAAAACACCCCCCTGCAGAATTCGCCACTGTCCTGTTACTGCTTAACAGTAAATGAAATATTGGTTGTAAACAGTCTAGACTGTTGTAAACAGGAACACCTAAATGCACCCTGAGTACTGCTGTCCTTGTATACAATCGAAGGGGAGGGTCACATGAAGCAGAGAAGAGCTGAGCGCTGGCAGGTGTCCAATCAATGTGTCCCCCCTCTGAGGTTTTACCCTGAGCATAAAATCAAGCAGAGTTACTCTCTGTATTATGCTTTTAATCACATTTTTTGGGATTTAACTTTGCTTTAGATTGGATTTAGCTTTTGCCCTGTGCTACATAAAATTTGTGCACTCCTTGCAAGCAAGTAGGAGAGCAGGAAAGCGGAATGGCCAAGATCTCAATGCAATATCGCACAATATTCCTTTGACAATACAAGAGCCATGAAAGAGATGAATAGATGGAGAAATATAAACAGTCTAAAGAGAAAGATGTAAGCGTCTGTTTATGTAAGAGAGCGAGAAGAGTGAGTGGGAAGAGGACGGCATGAAACACTTTGGTTATGAGTTTTTCAGCCATCTAGTTGACTGGTCTACACAAGTATTTTGGATTTTAATGTGAGTTGGATTTGTCAACTCATCTTATCCTCACTGCCTTATTTCACTCAAATAAGGACAAACATACATTCATACACAAATCTGAATTCATACTCCTGTCCACAAACACAATCCCTCTCTCAAAAAAACACACACTCATTTATGCACACAAATACAAACTTGGCTATCTCTGTCTTTCTTACACGTATACATAAAGGACAATGCTGTGTGCCCTTGAGCACGAGGGTGGTATTATGTGAGTATTAGAGGAGGTACTGTTTGTCAACGTGTTGCAGAGAGAGAATATTACCTGGGAAAATTGACTATAGCCATTTGTGTACATGTTGGCATGTGTTTGTGTGTTTGTGTACTGTAAGCAAGCCTGGAGTTAATCCAGAGTATCCATCACACTTCAGCGTGCCATTTCACCAAGGTGGGAGGGAGGGGGCTGGTGAGGCTGGAGGAAGTATTAAATAAGAGATGGCTGCTGACACTGACACAGACACAAGAGATCCCTCCACTGTCAAACACCATCACAGCCGTCATCCTGCATTCCAGATGTAGAGTGTTGCTTTAGACAGAGGGTGCACTTGTTGAGGAGCTACTGGTTGGGCTGTGGTGCACCAGCTGGGTGGAGTTCAGGTTTTACAGCCAACAACGAAACCAGGAGCCATGAACATTTCCATATTTCATGTTGTTTTATTAAATCAGTTCCCAGCATATCCCCACCTCTTCCTCAATTTATCATATAAAGACTTACAGAAAGTAAGAAAAGAATGAATTACAGAAGCTATTGCCTCTAAAAAATACTCACATACTCTCTCTCTCCTGATGAATCAAATATTGGACAATGCAACAGCATCTCTGCTTGGTTCCTGCTTGGCTCTGTTGCTGTGTTTTCTCTCCATAGCTGGAGGCATCGAGTTCACTCAGCAGCAAGGGACACACCTGGGACTGGGGTGCCCCATGCGTACAGCAGAGGCAGCAGCAACAGTCAGTTGGGAACATATCGGGTCACCGCACAAACAGTCCTGCAGTACGGGATTTTTCCCCTACACAGTACATTTTCATTCACCCACTCCCTACACCACTGACTTTACAGATCTAGCTCTCCTACTTTATTTTTTTTACCTGCATGTTTCTTGCTGTTTTGTTGTAGTCCAAGAGCCAGGTTGTAACAACAACCAGAGCAACTTCAAGGTCATGCACACCCACACAAGTGTTTTCAGCTAGCAGTGTGGAGCAATGGAGGGAACTATTGGAAATCTCAGTACACCAGTGCACAAGAGTTGTTGCCCCAACAGGTGCAACAAATCAGAGGCAGTAAAACCAGAGAAATGTCAATTACTCTGTACTTTCCCAACCTGTACTGCAAAGAAGTCTAAGTGGACAAAACACCTCTGTGTGTGTATGGTGTGTGTGTGTGTGTGTGTGTGTGTGTGTGTGTGTGTGTGTGTGTGTGTGTGTGTGTNGTGTGTGTGTGTGTGTGTGTGTGTGTGTGTGTGTGTGTGTGTGTGTGACTACATGTCCGGGCCCCCATCACCCTGCACCTCCTCTTACCCCACATCTGCTTCAGTCTAAGGCCTTTATCTTCACTCCTTGTTCAGTTCTCTTTCCAGTCACTGCCATATCTCTCCCCACACACACACACCAGCAGGCCACAGGATTATCTAGGCTTTTTCCCAAAGGCCGAACACCCAGACTCCAACCCCCCCCCACACACAAACTACAGAGTGTAGTATTTAGCTTGTGCTGCAGTGCATCAGTTTTTCTTAAGGTAGATTATACGCTTTGTTGTTGTTTTTTTCCTTTTGTGTTACAACCTTGTTGTCCTGACATGATCCATGCATCTCTGAGGACTAGTTAGCAGGCAGCCTGCCCATCCACTATACAATATTTGTAGTTCAAATACACTCAGTTACAGTTTCTATTGTCTCTAATTTCCTTCTACCTTTTCCTTTCCCCACTGTATTATTCTTTCCCTTCCTACTCCTTGGTCACCTACTTTCCTTTCCCCCTCCTACCTTCCGCTTTTCCCCTCTCGCAGCCTTACCATATGGACCATATGGTCCAGCCATATACTAGGTTTTGGCTTGATAGCCTCTATCCCACCCTCCTATCAGCGTATCCCTCTTCCTTTCCTCTCATATTCCTCTCCTATCCTCTCCTCCTCCTCCTCCCCCTCCCAGTGAAATCCCTGTCAGATGTGGAGAGGTGTAGCATTTGGGGAATTGACTGTAAGTTGGAATTTGTGGTGCACGACACTACCCTGACAACTTAAGCTTGTTTTTCAGCCTTTCAGTCTCAGGTGAACAACTAAAACTGCCAAACAGGAAATAGAAAACATTGTCTACCACCCCCCACAGCCCCACAGCTTGTCTCTGTGGCCCCCCCACCCCTCTCTTTCTCTCTCTCTCTCCCTCCCTACTTACGTCTTCCCCTCTATCTCTCTGGCAGCCTGTTGCTGTTGCAGGAGTTTCTAGATTTGTTTGTGTCTGGATTAGGCCGTGACTTGCCTGGATAAGTCGAGCAGGTACTCAAGGTGATGCTGAAACACACTCCCCTTTCACACGCAGTCATACACACTAATATGCTCAAAAGCAGATACACACGCCTCTCCACTCCTAAGCACTTGAGTGTCTGAGGGAGCTGTTGGTGCTTACACAGAGAATAAGCAGAGCTTGGCCTCTAATTGCAGCCTTCAGGCTAATATTTTGGCCAGTTGCTGTGGAATTATGGGTCTTGAAGGTAAGCACAAAAAAGGTCCCCATTTACATATATTACTACCTACGGGTGTTGGTTGTAGTGTTATATAATGTGCAGATTGTTCCCTTCTCCTTGTCTTGCTGTTGCTGACCCAACTGTCTCACATGAACATGAACATTGGATGAGCAGATATGTTAGAGGTGATGGAGAGGAGGTTCCCATAGCAACCCCTAGTACTACCATCATGTACTCTTTCATCTCTACATATTGTCTACATCAATAGACAGAGCAGTGTTGGCATGTCTGCTGCATTCTGTGTTTTTGGTGGAGATATGGGAGGATGTGAGAGAAACAGAAGAGGGAAAGAGATGGTGGGAGAAAACAAGAAAAGAGAGATGAAAGAGAAACTCAGTTGAGCAGCAGGCTCTGTGCTCCGTCTGCAGCTGAATTAATAGCATAGTCCAGATATATATTTGTGATGTGTTTTTCTGAGCAGCATGTAGGATGTGGGATGCAGACCTGCCTCCCTCACTTCATGGCTGTGTGTGTAAACTGTGTGTAAACCAGTGTGACTGGATACTCGACTGCCCATTCATTATCAGACAGTTGTCACAGGTTTGTGTGTAGTTGTCTCAGTAAGCACAGGTCTGTATGTATTCACACAAACAACTGATAAACCAGAGAATTACACAGCATTAAATGAAACTCCCCTGTTCTCTGTCTCTTGACTTTTTCAGGAAGTTGGTTAGATTATGTTTAAATGTGGCTTTCAAGAGAAGGATAATACTATTACTTCCCATGAAATGTGTAATGGAAGAAGACACACAGCAAATGGAGTGTGATTATTTTTTATTAGCAATCCTCTTGTTTTATCAGTTGTTGTTAGTGTTTACATAAATAACACAAGCCTCACTGTTGCTGTCTTTGCCCTCAGTTTAATATTAGCCCATTAATTCATAAAGACAAACATGTATGTCACACATGTCCAATTATATTGTCTGGTTATGTAAATATAATCCACACCCCAAAAAGGGGTACCTGGATTGATGACATGCAGCTTTCACCTGTACCAGACATGGAGGTAGCAAGCAGCACCTCGTCACAGCACAGGCAGACAGAGCTTGTACATCACAACTGCCCTGCATGCACCAGCAGGCATTCTGTACTATCTGACAACTATGTATAAACACAAGGTCATATCAACTTTGAAAGCCATTTGTTTAATAGTCATGAAACTATTCAAATAGTTATGAAAAGTTTGTTCCTACTCTGCACAACACGGAGAGAAATGTGACATATCTTGTCAATGTGTTTTTCATCCAAAGGAAAATAAGATCTCCAGATTCTAATATAAACTTACACCTTCACCTCAGGCCCTGGAACGCTATTACATTAGCAGGAGGAACATTGGAAACAAACAACTGGAGCATTACCACTGTTGATCCACTGAGAGGCCGGATAGCTGCGAGGCACATTCTTGAGCGAGCCACAGAAAACCCAATACATCTATGGCAGAAGAGAGAGAGACCCACTGGCTGTGTTTCTGTCCAAAGTTCAGGGGTTGGAGTAGGGGAGAAGGAGCATTTCCACCAGACTTTGTTAAAGGAACACTTGGACATTTTGGACAATTTGATGTCAGTTTCTCTGCATGTTTTTGCGATCTGTGTTGATTTGTCCTCTCTGGACTAAAAGCCCACAGCAGGACTTTGCTGGCTTGTCAGCACAAGAAAGAGGAAGTACTACCCTGTCACTGCAGGAGCAGCTTGCTGAAAAGGGCCCTATTGTGCTAAATGGTAGGAAACAAGCTTTCATTGAGCAGACTTTTGGTAGTGCTGCAGCAGGACCCCTGTTGTGAAAAGGCAAAGATGTAAGGAGGAAGGGACAGAAGTGTCTGTGCTGCATATTCACCTTGTTTGGCTGTGGTGTCTTTCCCTTCAGTCCACTCTCTCTTGCACCATCTCCCTCTTGCCTCTACAACCACCGCATCACACCAGGATATCTCTGTGACCCATAGCTGATGGGTATGCTGTCCAAGAGATGGGCCTGTTGCCACCTTCTGCCTCCCTTTGTCAACATCCAAAAAACTGGGGCCAAACCACCATGTGGGTATGCTAATGTGCGCTGCCCTGGGGCTGCCCATAGAGATGCCAATCTGTGGCAGGGGCCAACCGGGTACGGGAGGAGAAAATGAAGCTTTGACTCCTGGATCCTGTCAGATGGAAGGGGTGAGCGGGGGGTGAACAGCCTTTGCAGCCTGGCAGTGCTCTCTGTTTTGGCTCAGCTCAGCTCCAAACCTATCAGGAGGGCTGTGGAGAGAAAGGGAATGCGAGCCTCACATCACATGTTCTCCCTCGTAGGATGAAGATACTTGCATGTTTTTAAATCAACTGAACCAGACATGGATCAGAATGCATTTGCAAAAGAGTGTTTGTTTTCAGTCTAACCTGTGCGGCGGAGCAGATTTTCACAGCAGTTCACCACAACAGAAACTGCACCAAGAAGAGCAGCAGAAAGAGAATTTGAAAGTCAATTAAATGTACTTTTCTGACCCTGATTGCATTCACAGCTGACATTAAGATGCATCTCCAGCATACAAATAGACCTGAGATCTCTCATTCCCTGGACAACACTTTTCACTGCGTGACGCCTCCTCTGGCAGCACTTACTCCTGAGAAGAATACTGTCAAAGGAAAGGACACATGACACTGCAGTAGAAAAAAAGGCTCATGTCCTCCTCACTTTGCAGCCATCTTATTGACAAGTTGACCAATATCAAAGCATTTATTCCTTGGCCTTCCTTATGTAGTTTAGAAACATAATGTGACCCAATGAGCTACTCCATAGTGAACTGTCTACATCGATGCTGTCTGTAAACCTCATCCATCTGCTGCTCCAGCATAAAAACAGAAAAACACAACAAAAAGCATTAACTGAAAACACTACATGACCTAAACTTAGGCAAAACCGTTAAAGGCATTTTTTAAGCCCCTGTGAACCCTGCCAATTTACTTGTTTTGTTTGCATGTTTTGTTTACCTTTTGGTTTTTAATGAGCCTGAGAGAGTCACGACCATTATTATACCAGTGGCGTTCTACTTTTAATGATGTGCTGTTTAAACCATCACCCTGCTGTGGCTGGTGGCTGGTCCCTGAAAAAGTCTTCATTAGCGCTCTAGCATTCCTCCATGTGCCTCGTATAAAGACACTCTGACATAAAAAGGGAACTGGTAGGGTTAAATGTGCATGAGTTTCAGATGTGGAATGAGACCGGAGACTGAGCGACTTTAGGATTCCCCAGCGGAGTGCCCTCATTTATTTACGCAGCCTTTCTTGGGGGGGATAATGTGACCCTGTGGTCAGCACTGCTCTACAAGTATTTTTCCTTTCTTCTTTGTATCCTGTTTTCTAGGACTCTGTCTGTAAGTGACACTTTCCTGGACACTGTGAGAGACAACAGCAGAAAGCCTCTTCTCCTATCTTACTAGACATCACTGGCAATTTAATGAAGCAGAAGTGAGGAGCGCAGAGGTCGGAGACCATATGACGATGACAACATGCAAGCAAAAACCTGTCACAGAAAATAGACATACAAGACATACATATTTTCTGCTGTTTTGTATTCGTCTCTCTTTATCTTCTCTAATCTCTCCCCGCTCCTTTCATAGCTCTGTCTATGAAAGTCCCCTATGAGTCGTAAAAAGTGATACACCATCATGTTCCCCTGATTCGATGCAAGTACTGGAGATGGAGCAGTGAATAAATGGAGCCGGTGGAGCTACATGTGTAGAAGCGGGACCTTGTAGACCTTGTAGACCTTGTACATGATGTAGGCAAACTGAATCGATGAACATCACCTTTTGACATGCCCAGGCGAGGGCTTGGTGTGTTTGTGGATTTGTGTGTGTGTGTGCACAGAGGTGTTTGCAGAAGTGCATATCTAGTTCATGCACGAATGCAGCCAACTATCCTAGAGTAAGGCAGATGGCTGAGAGAATTGAGTTAGAGGTGTTTGTCTCAATGTGTGAGTCTTCATTATGTTCATATGCATGTATGAGTGTGTGTGTGTGTGTGTGTGTGTGTGTCTTCCTCAACCATCAGTTAATCCATTATCATTTACCAGCCTGTCACACTGTTACACCTTATCTTTAATTGCAGCCAATAGTGAAGCAGCTTGAACCGTATTAATGCCATAGTTCTATGCTGAGCATCACTCAATCACTTCAACTTAACTTTGTTTCTAACCCAGTTTTCATGCGCCACAGCGCCACAAAGCCCCTTCTCTTCAGTGCCCAGGCACTAATTGAGCTTCGCCCCAATTGGGGGAGTTGTCGCCATCGTCTGCAGCTTTGAAAAATAACCTGCTGCTCCTCCCCTCTCACCTCATTTAAGGATGAGCTTAGATCTCCAGAGCATTTTGTGTGCGTATGTTACCAAATGTTCCCATTTGTATTTGTGTGTGTATGTGTGTGTTGAGGCAAAATGTGTGCGTTTGTGTGTCTATCCCTCAGCACGAGTTGTGAAACAGTGCTCAGCAGGAGTCTTGCAAGGAGGCCACAGCTGTGTGTGATGTTTGCCACACTAACGTTCAGTACAAGCAGGGGAAACAGTCACACTGGGCTGAGCTCACTGGGAGCTGGTTCTGATGTTAGTTACACTTTAATGTATTCATTCTGCTCATTATTAATTGACTTAGTGTATTTGTGTCTTTTAGGTGGTTGGAGGAGGCCCTTTACTGCTTTCATTCAACAGTGATTGAACAGTTACATGTATCAGTTACAAATCGATACTGATCTGGAATGAAAAATATACAATTATTTAATTATTTGATTATTTGGCAGGGAGCTTAATAACTTTTGAAAGTTTAAACAACAAACTGCATTTATTTATTTATTTTTTTGCCACATTGAAGCAGCGTAAACAAACAATAAACAGCAATGTGTGACACACAATCACCTTTTAAGTTAACAGGGCAAACCTATTAGCATTAAACAGTCGCCTGTTTACACATCCAGCAAACGCAGAGCAACATTAGCATTCATTCAGACTTTGTGTACAATATTCACTTGCCTTTAGCTCTCCGGTCCACACCAGCTCCTCAGGGAAATATGCAGCTAAATGCTGAACAGTGTTCAGTAGCTTACAAATTACTTTGTATCTCTGTTGTTTGGTGCTGGGTATTGTAGTGTAGCGACTCAGAGACTGCACATGAAAGACATTTAAGTGCTACTCCTGGAAACCAGACTGATGAGAGTGGTGAACCAGTTTTAAGTCAGTTGTAACATTTCAAATATAGGACTTTTAGTTGCATTTATATATTTTTTGCATTTTTGCAGCTTTGGTAAATAATTAGGGGCGGTAAGGTTCTGGGTTTGAACCCTGTGGGTTCCCTCCCAGTAATCAGGCTTCCCCCCACAGTCCAAACACATACACTCCAGGTTAACTGGCTGCAGGTGTGGTTCTGGTTGTTTGTCTCTATATGTCAGTACTGTGACGGACTGGCGGCGCTCTCTCGCCCAATGTCAGCTGGGATTGACTGCAGCCCTACCATGATAAGCCGTATGACTAATGAATAGATAGTAAAAAATTTCTACCACTGCTGCCTGAGACTCCACCTCATCCTCTAAATGGCTGTAACTAGCTCAATGCATTGATAGTTGAAAAATGTTCAAAACAACGAGCTCTGTTCTCACTGAAAGGGAAGTTCACTAACATGCCCCCCACGCTACACCACTGGATAGATCTGTATTTAAGTGATCGCATCATGTTTGCAGTCTGTTGCCAGTCAGAATATAGGGCTGCCCTGAGGAAAGCCGAGGTCACGTCACACTGACAGCTCATCTTCCCCTCTGAATTCCAAGTCCGCCCGATGAACTGAAAGCTAGCGGGCTAAAAGGCTAGCAGGAGACGATTGATGACAACAACAACAACACAGTATACGGTTGCCAACAGAGCTTGACCTGGCTAGTGCCAGGAGGGAGTAGAGACCTGAAGGTGCTCTGTGCTGACATTAATCCCTGGCTAAGAATGCTGACTGGCAGATATATTCTCTGGCTCAACGGTGAGAAATTCCACTAAGGATAAGGGAATTAGTTTAAAGGTCCAGTGAATTTCTCTCTGTCCTCATCCTCCTTTGTTGAGCAGTACATGTCTTTCTTTGTCTTGAATCCTTCATTTGTTAAATGTCCATTTCATAAGTCGCTTCAGCTGGTTGCCAGACCAAAACCCCAGGAATTATAAAATGGAAGAAATGTGGCTTTGTGGATTATGTTACCCCCCCAAAAAAATATGTAGTCATAATAGGCACAGTGTTGGAGTGCAGGCAAACTTGGCAACAGAGATTCAACATGGCTGACATTTTGTGCAGACAGAATCTGCCTTGGAGATGAAGTGTCTTTCAACAGGACTGCCTGCAAGATGGTCTCCAGTTTGCTGAGTGTGCACCCAGTAGGCCCAGAAATATGAGGAGCATGCAGAATGTTGCTGAGTGTCTGGTTTGCACACCCGCCCCTCTTGCGTCACCTCTCAGAGAACCTATAGATGTGATTCATGTTGTAGCACATGGTTACAACCTGAACGACTCCTGCCTCTGCTGCTTCTTTGAAAATAAGCTCAAGATTTCTCAAGCAGCACCTACGGTAACATCCTCCCGACATGGCAGTTCCTCCCAAACACATTCTGGGGCAGGCTTGGCATAATCGGGAGGGGAAACGCCACAGGGATGAAAACGCTGCCTTTGGAGTGTTAACAACTATGTTGCTGTGTTTGAATCTGGCAATCGCAGAGTGCACCCAGGCTTCCGCCCGCTGCAAATTACGGGTGTGAGATGTGGATTTAGAGGCACAATGTCAATTTCTGTTTTCATTGTACTTCTAAAGCACAAAAATGACATTCTTCCCTCTTTTACTGTTTTCTTTTGTTGTGCTGAAAAAAGTAAATCAATGAAAAAAAGGAGATGTTACCTTAAGATGCCCTCTTAAGGGATTTTATACATACTCTAAGTCATACAAAAAGATTCTCTTTTTCCACTTCTCAAAAATGCACTGAGGGCCTTGTCAGCCCTTGTGCATCAATCAAATAAGGTTTCCATATATCCCTGCCCACATAATGCAGGGGTTTTCAAATAGAAACACGGGCCTGAGAAGATATGGGAAGAAACAGTGGGTTATAGTTTCTTTAATTTGAGCCTAGAGGGATAGAAAAAGATTTGAAATTGCTCGTGTCCTGTTGAAGAGGATAGGAAGGAAGCTGCTGGTGAAATTGTATTTCTGTAAAAGAAGATTTTAGCCACTAGTTCCAAAGCATCAGCTAACTTGTGATCCAGACAGCAGAAGCCTGTTAAAGCCTCAGTGAGCAATAGCAGATTGTGCCCCTGTTGAAGCCTTACTTCTGGCTTTGTTTTGATTCCTCGCTTTAAAGACATTTACTTAACACTTTTGCCATCAACTAGTTTCCATATGCGAGCTAGAAAATCTTAAGATCCTTTTACATGACTACTTCAATGAGACTGATGTAAAATAAAAGCAGAACGTGTGTGTAGTTTGCCCTCAGGATCATCACAGCAGTGAGAAAGCTATTAAAATCTTGTCAAGATGTCCTTACTTCCTATGGACTGTATCCAGTCATTTACAAAAAATTGTATGACAGGAAATGACTTTGAGAGGAGATCTATCCATGCTCTGAACTTTTAATTGAATCATCACGTGTCACATGTTTGATCCCTTATAAAGCACTTAGTGAGCAACTTGTTTGTGCAAAATAAAGGAAACACCCCTGGATTAACACATTTGATGTGATGTGATTTGAGGCCTCTTTCTCTCCCTGCGCCTCCACTGTCTTAATAGCTGATAATGTAATTAGGTTTCCATCAGAGGGAAGGACTAATGATTGACTGTTGTGGAACGTGTTGTGTGCCAGTGAGATAAACGCCCCTCTGAAACACTTTGAGTTTGGTCAGAGATGTCAGATCAATAACTTCTCCTTGTGTTCTCCTCATTTAAAATCCTCAGTCCTAATATGCCTTATTACTAGACACTGTTCCAGCGTTTCTTAAGGTCCTACTGGTGTGAAAACAAGTTGACAGCTGCTCCTCTTGTTTTGCTAAATGATCCACATTTGCACTGGAAATAAAAAACCTGCTGTCTAATTTTTGGGGCGTTTCTCAAGGTTGACCAAGCTTTGTCTCCGTTCCCTACTGCCAAACAACTTCCACCATAGTCTGAGATAAATCTCTGCACTGTACACCCCGTACCTTCATGCTGCCTAATTGGCCTGTGTCTTGCCAGGGAGTTTGACCAGTCTTCTGTGTTTCCCTGCAGGCTTTGAGCTGCTGTATCAGCCAGAAGTGGTGAGGCTGTACTTGTCTCTGCTGACGGAGAGCCAGAACTACAACACTTTGGAGGCCGCTGCCGGGGCCCTGCAAAACCTCAGTGCTGGACAGTGGACCGTGAGTCAAGGGGTCGGGGAGGGTGCAACACGTGCGCACTGCTGTGTCTGATTTTTTTCATTTATATATTGCTCTTTAGTAGCGTCTGTTGTCATCATTGTCCTTTCAATAGCAGCTGCTCTGGGCTGTGATTGGATTAAGAGGACACAAGACCTGCCTCTAGAGATGCTCAGAGGCACTTAAACAAGGTGCAAATGCACTGTGTCTGTGAAACCAGAAACAGAGCAGCTGTGTAAGAAGAAGTGAATCTAAAGAAAGAAGCACAACTAAACCAGGCAGCAGGCCGCTCAGTAAAACCTTTATCAAAAATTGATTGCCAGGGTCCTGGGGAGCTGAAAACAAGAAAAATAAGCATTGTACTGTCAGAATTAAGCAATCTGAACAGCCAGCATATCTTATAGCAATTTCACAATGGAGTACTGGAAAGAGAAATCATTTTACTTATTTTATTTTGAAATATTAGTTGACAGTCTGTTCTTTGTTAATACCTTTCGAGGTTAGGACCTTTCAGCTATATGGGCTTTGATGAATAGATAAGGACTTGATAAGTACAGTACAACAAACTCTGTCTCTGGTAGATGTTTGCCTATTCTGATGGATGATGTAAGAACCTCTACAGCGAAGCTCAGACATTTATTCCAATTAGAACGGCTGTGGAGCCGCTGAGAGCCTGTCTGGCTTGTAGGCAGCAGTGAATTATCAACAGGGAAGGCCAGTTGTCAGATGCCAGTTTATGTGCAGCACCTTGGGCAAGAACCGTCACTTATGTTTTTCAGGAGGCCGGTCGTATTCAGCCTCTGGCAGCACTATCACGACGGCACCTCACTTAATACCCATATGTTAGACTGTAAACACATCGTTCAGTCCTCTGAATCCACCAGCAGCTCCAGAGGAAAAAGCACCTGAACTCTTTTTTTTAGCTTCCTGAGTCTCATGTGCAGTGCTCTGAATAATTCAATTGTAGTGATTTTCAGCTAAGGTGGGCATTTTGAGTAGAAATCCTTTCCTCTGGCATTTTTTTCCCCTGTGGAAGCTGATCAGAATTCTTGGCCAGGCTCATGAACCTGTGGAGCTGGAAACCACTGGCACATCTGGTAGCTGGACAAAGCATGTCCCTGCTCCCTGAGAGGATATCAGAGCTTCTCCTTTAAATCCTCCTCAGTCTCTGCCTCTGCCTCTGTCTGTGCTGCTGGGTTGGGCTGTTTTTTTAAGGCTTGCTACTGCCACCTAGTGGTTTAGCTGTGTCTTCCCTCTGCTTAATTACATCTCTGGGGGTATCAGGGCTTAGAAGAGAAACCCTTTTATGTAAAACTTGTTTCATGTTACAAAAAAATGAGAAGTAAAATCTACTGATGTTTAAATTAAGAGAAATTATATCACATGTCCATTCAGAGTCCCACTGTGTAATGTTGTGAATTAGTCAAGACCAAGGAGCAGTGCTGAGCTGTCTTGTAGCTACTGAGTGAATGATTGAAAAAAAAAAAAAAGTCCTCCCCTCTCTTGACTGGTGTTATGGAGGTGACCTGGACTCCTCTAATAGAGCTTTCCCCATGGGTCAAAAGGAAAGAAGTGTGGTCATGCTGGGCAACTCCCAGATGGGAATCTGTAGGTCTTCATGAATGTCAAACAGGATGCTGCTAACAGTGTGCACTCACTCAGCCCCCACTAGAGGTCAGAGGTTAAAAAAAGCAGGTGCAACATTCTTCTGTCTGCCCTCCAGTGGTCCAACTACATCCGAGCCACAGTGCGCAAGGAGAAAGGTCTTCCCATCCTGGTGGAGCTGCTGCGCTCTGACTCTGACAAGGTGGTTCGAGCTGTGGCCATCGCCCTGCGCAACCTGTCCATCGACCGCCGCAACAAGGACCTGATCGGTACAAACCATCAACACCATGCAGACACCAGACAACATTTTTATTTTACACACAGACACACTCTTTTCAAAGACACTGCAACGTCAGAAAGTCTAAAGTTTAGCTTCTTATAGGATTTGTACAAACTTTTCAAGTCTGTCTGAACACAACATTTACATGTCCTTAAATAGTTATTAGCTGTAATTATCCCTCCTGTCCATGCTGGCTTTGAAGAGATGTGTTCCTAATCTTATTACAAGAAATAGAGAACAAAATCTGCAATTGCTCTTCTGTGTGGAAAAAAAGCACTTTTAAGTTCAGCCAGTAGTCTAGTATCAGGTTTCAGTAATCAGCAAATTACGTACCAAAGTACCAAATTTTACCAAAGTTAAACTTTATTATTCCACCTTTATCACCTGCTTAACCGTAACAAAAATATATCACCTTATAGGAAGCTATGCCATGCGGGACTTGGTGAGCAACCTGCCCAGTGGTCAGCAGAGACCAGCTAAGAACCTGGAGGAGGACACTGTGGTCGCCATCCTCAACACCATCCACGAGATCGTGACAGACAGCTCTGAAAACGCTCGTTCCCTCATCCAGGCGCAGGCCATCGAGAAGCTGGTCGCCATTAACAGGACCAGGTAATATTAAAGATATATATCACATATTGTACCATAAATGTAATTAATGTTGCTTGAGTCCCTCTAAAGTCCCCCTAAAGATGGATATTGTCTCATTTGGATTAAATTAGGTTTGTGAATCGGTTTTGTTGAGGATGAGTAAGACAATATTGGGCGACTGCTCTTTTCTTGTGTGTTATATACTGTTTATTGGTCAAACAATAAACCAAAGACAAACTCTTTGCTCATATTTGTGTAAACTATGCCAGAAGTGTGGGTATACCACAGAGACCTTATACGTATACAGTACAGATAATTACAATGTGACCTTGAATGCAATTTGCATCATGAGCCTTTATATTAGTATTCATGAAGGATAATGTAATGTGTCTCTAACAAGCCTGAGCTTGGCTACCACAGTACTGTACTCTAACAAGCCTGAGCCCACACTCACACCACTACACACCACACATTAATTAACAGGCCTTTAGAACTGCAGGGCATTGTAATACGGGCCGCTGCTGAAGCTGCTGCTTATAGAAGCAAGTGTGTAGTTGTTAGTGTAAGTTCTCCTCAATGACCTGATAACAAAAACTCATATTGTAGTTGATATTTCAAGAATCATAATGTCAGCCATTCCAAATTTAAGTGGGTTTGCACGACCAGCTGCTATTAATTTGAGATGAAGAACACTTTTCAAAGGTTCTTCCTCATGTGGTAAAGTATTGATCATATAGAGTTGCTCTAACCACAATGAACATACATCATTCATTCACAGAACAAGCTGTGATGCCTCTCACCCCTCTGAGATTAGCTTCCTTTGAAGAGAGCCCCCACTCAAGTGTAATTAATACTGGTGGCTCCGAGGTGGCTAGGAAAGGAAACATGCACTCATCTGGCTATGAATTAAAAACTAGACCCTGTAGCCATTCAGGACTTGAAGTCTTTGAATGGAGAGATTGATTGCCGCAGCAGCAGCGATGTGCCACACACCCAGCCGTCAATGTTTTGAGAAATAGACTTTCTTTCCTTATTTCTTGATTTATTTCATCCTTGTTGTGGTTCTTTCAGCCAATCAGCTCGTGAAACAAAGGCAGCATCCCACGTGCTACAGACGGTATGGAGTTATAAGGAGCTAAGAAACGCTTTGACCAAGGACGGCTGGAACAAGAGCCACTTCCAGGTAGAGAACTGTACTACTGTAAAAGATTATTGCGTGAATCTTGAGTCTGTCAAAAAAAAAAATTTAATAAAACACTTTGTCATTATTAAAAAAAAGTGCCATTAAGACTGTATTTGCATGACAAAGAGTGTTAGAAGGTGAGTAAAATAATTACAGATAAATTTGCAGTGATAAAAAATATTTAAATATAGCATGTGTATGAAACAAGATGGTGCAGATATTACAGATATTATATGAAAACACATATTTAGGCA
This sequence comes from Rachycentron canadum, assembly GCA_038496675.1. NCBI lineage: Eukaryota > Metazoa > Chordata > Actinopteri > Carangiformes > Rachycentridae > Rachycentron > Rachycentron canadum. Next base: position 21,025,256 of record CM076654.1, read on the forward strand.
TCATTTATAAAACATGCAGTCTTCATATTATTCATGATGATGCACATGTAAACTTCTGATACATTCAGAAGACAATCAGCCTGTAAAATGGTAAAAAGTCACCCACCCATACATAAATGTAATATACTGTATCTAAGTATTTAAATTTTCTATAGATTTAATATATGTAGGCGATATATGTAAAAATTGTGTGTGTTATGTTAATTCGCTGGTTGCGCTGTCACTTCTCTCAGCCCACAGTGACAGCCACTCCTAAAGCAACAAAGAATGGCAAGCCAGGCTATGACGACACCACTCTACCCCTGATGGAGAAAAACCAAGGTGTGTGTGTGTTTGGATTTGTTCCTGTTTTTGCCTTTTAGAGGACAAATGGGTGGGTTTAGGTCAAAAATACTCCAGGGACCCGCAAAATGAGGATCAATGCTGTCCTATTATTTATTTCACTAGAGAACAAATGTATAAGGCACGGTAACCATGGTCAAACTGGTCCAGTGAGTGAGTGTGAATACAGTGACTAGGTTAAGGGATAAGGCTGGGGATTTTTGTTCGTAATAACATGTTTCATAAAAATACCAAAACTGAAAATGTCTTAATCTGTTTCTCAGTACTTTTTGACTTCTGTCACTATATATGGCATATTCTTTGAAAGAACATTATCCAATTTATCTAAGTTAGCTGGGCACTGTATATATTTTAGCAAATGCTACTCCAAAGAAGTAAACAATTGTATTATATGGGTAACTATTTTCAGTTGTGGATGAATACACATTGGTGCTCTAATTCAGTCACAGTATAGTGTATGTGGAGCTGATTTTAAACAAAGTACAGTGTCCATGTTCACAGCAATAATGACACCTCAGTGCAACAGTGTGGCTTTAATAGTTAGCAATTGAGCTTTGAGACAAATAAAATACATCAGATTTTGGCTACACACAGTACACACTGTTATCATCGATTTGTTCACAGGATTTAGTCACAACTGAAAAGATATTGCTGGTTATGTTAAATTTTAACCTGCTAATACAAGTTTACACATGACCTAAACTACCTTGTCCTGACATGGAGTACCCCACCTGTACAGTCCTTAAAACAGGTTGAAACAAAGACCAACAGATACTGGAGAACAGCATTTCTTAATGTGTGTCCACTTCCTGAGGACATGGATGTATTTTCTTCATGGCTATGTTTAAGCACCATGCTTGCCACATTATTACTCTCATCCTCTGTGTGGTGCAGCTGTGGTGTGTTATATGTTGCAGTAATACCATTAAAGACCATTCTGCTGCTGTTGAACCAAAATATGACTAAAGTTTCTTTGAAGGAACATAAATGGTAACCATGGTAAAACTGTTTTTCATCTCGGGTTTTAAATTGATGTAATAAGGTCAGGGATAACGAAGAGCCCTCCACCCTTAAAAAAGTGTATAGCTGTATCCAATCAAAGAACTGGGGTAGAGGTTTTCTATAACAGCAGCAGCATGTGTGGGGGAGGGAACGGGACTTGCGCAGAACATTGGCCCAACGACAAACATCTTTTTGACAGAGGAGTCAATAGCATAGCAGCAGGTTGCTGTTCTGATTTTTAGGCTATATGCCCCCCCTTTTTTTTTCATCCATACATGCACATGAATCTTGGCACCCATGCCTGCCCACTCTCAGTTTGCTTTTTTCAATCACTGGCCGAGAACCATTATCCTGAAAAGCAGCAGCCTTTTGGCTCATTGATTCAGTTTGTGTGTGTGTGTGTGTGTGTGTGCCACTTTTGTACAAATGGCATATGAATGCTTTTCAGGCACCAGGAAATGTGGCAGTGGTGATATGATACCTATGGATGAACTGGGTCCAGGTAAGAGTCAGACTGCATGATTGTCCTAAGCCAAAGGAAGAACTAGCTCTCTGTCCATAGCGTCTCTTGTGATTCAACAATCTCTTCCACTATTAGGCGTACTAAACATTGCCAAGAAGTTTTGTTTTTCATTTTGAAATTTGAACATCCTGATCTCGGTACGATGGCAGACATGACACCCTTTAATGCTGTATGCAGGACCCCTCTCTTGACAAGATGTTTGTACAAAGCTGGGCCTAGATACTTGACACCAAAAGATGTGGGTGGTTCTTCACTTACTGCATAATAAACGCATACTCATTATATCTTTTTATATTTCCTCTGAATAATATAGAACTGCAACTTTACAATTTATTTTATATTTGTTATATTTTTTGTTTTTCACCCTCATCCTCAAAGTCATCCTCACAGGGTTTACATTATGATATTGGTTTACCTCCAAGACTCTGGGCCTGTTTTTATCCAGTGTCTAGAAATCCCTCCAAGGAACTGTGCCCAAAGTGAAACTAGGACTAAAAGACTCAAAGTAGGATTTGAGACTTATGTATGAAGCTTTTTACTCTTACTTTCAACAAGGAGAAGGATTTTATAACACTCTGAGCCACAAAATAGAAAAGCAGCATGAAATATTTAACTGATAAAATCTGAAATTCGGAAAAAGGGCACATTTTGGTGTGAAGGCTTGATGTGTATAGTCAAATAATCTAGGGAACCCATTTATTTTGGTTATATATGGGAAAATATGATGCCAAATACCTGAAGCCATTTGTGCATCTTAAGCAATAAATACATAGGCAGTTTAGAATAAAAATCAGGCCTGATTGACCTTAATTTGAAGTCCTTAACCAGGCACTTTGTTTTACAAGACTAATATTTACACCTTGCATGTAATGTGCATTATTGCACAGCAATGATCACCCAGTATAGAGAAATGCACTGTGACAACATGTTTGTATTGCTCTGCTGTCAGTAGTTTAAATGAATATATAAGTGAATGAATAGATATAAATAGATTGCTCCCCACACTGAGACATGGAGAGGTGATTCTATTTGAGATGTACAAAGATTGATTTATTGTTGCTAATACAGATGATTGTCACACAATCATATGGTCACTGTTACAAGATTAAATTTTTCTGTTGTATCTCAAGGTTAAAAAAAACATCATTTGCCTGGTGACTCTTTATAACCTCATGTCTCTGTCTTGTCTCTACATAAACACAATTTTTTGAAAAGACTATTAGCAGGTTAGGACATCACAGGAACTATATAATTAATATTTGCTATGCTTGTTAAAATGAAGGCTAATTAAATTATTCAACTCATAATCTAACAAGAAGAGCAAAACACAAGATAAGAGAGGTTTTGTCTGGTTAGGGTAGGTTTACGTCTCTGAAATGATTGATGAATAGTGATTTGAGAGCTCATTTTAAAAGACAAGACAGGGTCAAATACCACTCAAAAGTATTTTACCTAGTTTATTTCAGAGGTTCTGCAATGGTAAACAACACAAGTGCCAGAAAGTTTAGATGAGCATAAACCAAGAGGTATCATTAGTCTGCTTTTCCTCTTTCCTGGCACTCGGGTAAATGTTCCAGTACAGAAAACCTGTCATTCATCACAAGTTAAAACAAGACTGTGAATTATTTGCCAATGTTTTTTGGAGAGGAAAAGCTAAAAAGCTAACCAATGTTCTCTGACCTCATTAGATGGTTACTCTACCATTGACCAGAGGGACAAGGACTGCAAATACAAGGCAGGCGACGGCTCAGTGGATCTGACAGAACGGGAGCCATTGAAGGTACAGACAGACCTCTTCTGATCTCCTGTGGGATCGGGGCATAGAGGACGAAATAATGATGCCTCACTGAACTATTATCACGCTCTCTCTCTCTCTCTCTTTCTCTTTCCCTCTCTCCTCATGTTTTCTGTGGTGGTCCTCATTAGAGGCTCTTAATCCTATTGATTCTTTAAATAGGCTGGAAGTTGTCATTCTCTGTTAATGTTGCCCGCCGCAGCTCAGCTCTGTGGAGAGCGTCAGATCTGCGAGCCACCAGTTAATTGAGTGTAAGCTTTTGGTGTCTGTAAAGTAATTAATCTGAGACTGATTAAAAGAACCCGCCAACAAGCACTCCTTGTGGAGACGACCCTTGCCTTGGCAATGAACACACTGTTGCATTATCAGGTGGTTGTCTGCTGATTACAAAGCCGTTTCACACAGCAGCCAGTTTGTTTATTGTCGAGCTGATTGGCAATCCACCCTCAATGAGGACTCACGGGATAATGGCTTCAGAGGGTGTCTGACATGTGTCGGATGACTCTCAATTACTTGTTGTAGTTTATATTTGATCTACGTTAGTGCTAGATTAATGGGATTTCCCCTGTGGGACTGTGAAACAACTTCCATAAAGGGTCCATTAAAGTTAGTTTGGCATATGTCTCTGTAAGTGTAAAGTCATATAACGTATGTGCTCCTCCTTACAGGTTAAAACTAACTCTTTTAAAATTCTTTCCAAGGCAAAGTTGGGGGAATTATATAATAAGATTCAGTGTTTGGCACTTAATCTGGATTAAATTGAATAATTGTTGGTTAGCAGTTTTATTATGGGTCTGACACAGTTTTATAGTTTAAGATTGTGATAATAGCACAATAGTCCTCAAGAAAATGACCCGACTCAATTGAATACCTCAATAATTAATTCAGTTACAAAGCAATATCTACCTTACCAATGTCGATATATGTTGTGCTAATGTTAGCAACCACACGATACTGGTCATACTAGACCAAGAGCTTTTTATTCTAACAGAGCTAGTCTTTAACCTGTAAAGAAGTTCTCTGTGTTTCTACATATTTTATGAGCCATATTTGTACCTTATTCTCTCACAATCAAATCACCAATGTATTTTCTTTTTAAAATTGTGTTGCTCTAGAATGTGCTGCTGCAGTGATTTCTCCTGGTTACAAGTGGATCTTAACACCAGGCTGAAGGGCAATCTGCCACTGCCGTCCCTGGTTAAACATTCAATTTCGTTTGACCTCTTACCAATCAGTTGTAGCTGTAACCACACCCAACATATGTTATACATATGTTTATAGTTAATACATTTATTTGCAATATTTTTATCATTATTATTTAGAGTTATCTTTAAGGATAAAAGGAACAATTTTGTGATAGAGGATTTTACTCAGAAGTTTTTATTTATAAAACATGCAATTGAATATGATTAGTGACACAACTTAAACATCTTCATTTGTATGGTTTTCAGTGGCAAGTTTCAGTCTTCATGTGATGGTTTATAGCTGCTCAACAGACTTTAACATCAACTTTTACATCAAGACAAGCAAAATGTAGCAGTAAAGTACAGCAGCACAAAATAGCAGCTTTTTAGTCACCTCAGGCTTCGATTATCTAATTCACTTTTTATTTTACTCTGCATCATGTTTCGCTTTACTGATAAATCAGTTAGAAATGAGGTTATACAGTCACTTCTTGAAAGGGGACGTTCTTTTATCAGCTCTGAACCCACAGACAGGAGTACAGAATAGTTGTGTTTGTCTTCTGAGTGTCGAGACCTTCAAGTGTTACTCCAAAGCTGTTTTCTAAGTCTGCCGTCTGTACTTCCCAGAGGTGTTCTGCCCGCTTTGAATGCAACTTGGCTGTGAAACTGTTCTTCCTCTTTCATTTGCATGTTTTTGCTATGCTGTTTTGTAATCACTCTGACTTCTTTCCAAACTTTCCTTCAGGCAGGGAACTAACACTGGCTTCTCTGATCCTGGATGCATGTATCTGTATGTGTGCGTGCGTGTATTTCTGAAATGTATTGACCTCTTTTTGTTTTACTGTGTTTTTGTTTTTTTTTTTTTTAACCCGTCCTCCTGTTGCCACAGAATGACACAAATAGGAAACACTATATCAGGAGTAACAGGCCTGCAGTCAGTCTGGTGGACGCTTGTGATGTTAAGCCCCAGCCTGTTGACTCCTGGGTCTAAATGCATGCATGGTAGGTCTGAAAAATAAAAGCACAACAAAAAATAACCACCTTCACCTTTCGAGTTGGATTGTAGCATCCTTTCATTCCCTGTCTCTTCATCATTTCTGCCTGTTTTCCTTTCATCCTCACACTGTATCATGTAGACCTGCTGTCACCTTGCACCCTAAGCAGTCAGCTGGTGAAATCACCTTGGTCTTCTCATTGAAATTTACACCATTCCCTTTCAGTTTAATTGAATATGCGCCCTAAGGTTCAAAATAAAATGTATAAATGGGTGTTTATACTGAATATTTGAACTCCTCATTTACGCAGGCTCACACATTTTTTTCCTTCAAATCATTGAAAAAATGTAATTGCAAGGTAACGTATGACATACACTAACAATCACAACCAGTGTAACAGAGTGCTAGGGTGAATTTTAATTAAAATACGCCTCATTTGTCATCGTTTAATTGACTGTTTGCTAACCCCTCTCTCAAACGGCAACTGTTCAGTCATAGCAACCGTAACTCGGCACAGAAGGTCTGTCAAGCTTAAGATTTCTTCACATGCTGAAGTGGTTTGCATGAGGCTGTAATAAGAATAACGCCTTGCATTTAAGAGTTTCATGTCTTTTGTCCATCCCTTCCTAAAATCAAAACCACAAAAGTAGTAGTGTAAGAAAGCTCTAACTTAAATTGCAATAAGTAGCATGTCGCAACTTGAGTTCCTCAGTGTATGGAAGCTGGTCCATGATGATACAGCTCCGTACTGCTCAACCCCAGTCAAACTCATCACCCAAAATAGTTTATATTTACCACATTCATCAGTCCTTATTCTAAAATCTTGTTACAGTTAAAGTGAAAACATAGAGTTTGAAAACATGAAAAAGTTAACAGTTAATCGGGATATTAGAATAAAATAAGAATTTAACCATTTCTTTATCATACTTATTTTCTTTAGTTACATGTCTAGCAGTGGCTCTTTGGTTGGTGAGGGTATTGACTATTCCCTGGTGCACTACCTGTATTTATCACAACATATTATTTTTTGGCCCTTTTCATATTACTCTATAACTTGTTTTCAAACGAGTCAGTTGAAAACATGATAAAAATCCCTCTAGTCATACAACAACTGAATAAGCTAACATCATCTTTTAAGAAAGCCAACAGCTAGCAGCTACAGTTAGAGTACACCATATCATGCACCTGTGAGAAAACAGAAATCTAGTAAGGTGTATTAACAGTAACTAGAGGAGGTAAGGCTTAAAGAACAGTCAGGTTAACGTTGCTTTTGGCAATATAACATACAATCAACATGCTGTTGAAAAGAAAAACAATATTATATTCCCCTCTGAAATAAACATAGACAACAGAGAGGCTTTGGTCACTGTTTACAATTCAGCACCACCTGTCTGATTGAAATGTACGCCTAGCCTCACTCACTGCTTCCCCTGACAGCCTTTGCTCAAAGTGGTGGCAAATGATGAAGGGGAATCATTCTTCTGCACTCCAGATGGATCCTCCAGAGGCTCAGTTATCCCTTAATGAAAAGCGGTAGGGAGAAAGAAAAAGACAGGGACACACAGAAATACACACATACATCCACACAATCTCTACATTGCCATACACACTATTTCCTGGGTCAAAGCAAGATGACTTCAGATAAATAATTCATCTAAATTGGTGATGAAGAGAGCTAACACATAATTCACACAGACAGACATTTGTATATTATCCATTCACATATAATGTGTGGAAGACAGACATGTAATGTGAATTCATGTGAGGTTGAGCTAACATGAATTCAATTTACATACAATTTGATGTTGGAAGTGATTCATTTGAATATTTTGTATTTATATTCATGGTATGAATGATTATCAAGTGTGTCATAAATGTCCACATTTCCAATTAGGTCCTACAAAGAAAGGAATTCAGCTTCTCTGTGAGGTCTTGTCTTTTTTTTGTAGCGGTACTCAAGTCTATGTATTATTTTCACTGACTAGAGCTACAACTATCACCACTTAAAGCTAATGAAAGCTTTCTGTTGAAAGAAAGCCTGGTATCCAAAAGTTTTTTACCTTCATGCGCCTCAGCTGTAAATAATAATTTGAAGCTCAATTCACAAGAAAATAAATCTAAATGAGTAATGTCCTCAGACATTTTATTTACAGTGCATAACTGACTTTTTGTCTCAGGTCTTTACTGAATTTCATTATTTAATGTCCTACCAAATGACTTTTGCAAAGCTGACAGATGATCTGGGTGAGCTTCAGTAGTTGTCAGTGTTGTACCAGCAGCATCTCTATCTATTTCTGCCTCCTCCTCACCGCTGTAGTCCTCTGTGCCAGAGGCCTCCCATCATACCTCACACTGTCATCTTCCTATCTCAGTCATCCCCACGCCCACACATATGGGCGTGGGGATGAAAACCACAGTGAGGGAAGGTTAGAATTTGAAGACACATTTTTGATCTTGGTCTTTTCATGGAAATATTATTTATATTATATTTAATAATATTATATAAATAATATTTCATTACCTTTAACTCATTATTCAGCATGAAGGTTACCATTTGTTGTCTTATAGTGAATATGTAGCATTGACTGGACTGAAAGTCTTCATTTACTGTTTTTTCAAACTCAATAGAACAGTTCCTCTAATGTTTTTCTCTCTTGTTCATGTGCTTCAGGCTTAAAAGTGCAACACCCCAGCTAGAAGAGGATCTCTCATATCACCACTGCCATTTCACATGGAGCTTATCTTTGGAGTTGGACTTTGTACAGAAAAGAGGATTTTAAAAAATTAATGATCACAACAGCAACTACCCAGCATCAGCCAGCATTCTCATGCTTTTCAGAAAAAAGGTTAAAAAGAATAAAAAGTGACTACTCCTACTACTTTCTCATATCTACATTCCCACTGGACATCATGTGAATTTTACAGTGTTGACTCTTGTTGAGCTCTACCAGTGACAAGAAACGGACAGAGGCCGGTGCTGTTGAAGGAATGGACAAGTGACAAGTTGACAAGCGGAAGTGAAGAAAGTGAATGGAAACGAAAAGTGTGCTGTAAGGAAACCTGTAGGAGAAGAAATGGAAAATGGATGTTTTTTCATTTCAATTTTCACATCTGATAAAAGATCATGCCCTAAACTTTGTGGGTTTGGGGAAATTAAAATTTTAGTTTGTTGCCAAATTTTGGTATTTTGAATTGAACAGGTTTGGACTGGTGTGTTTCAAGGTCACTGAATGTTTGTTTTCAGAATAGTGGGATGGACACAGGGAAGAAAAAATTAAAGGAAAAGGAGAAAAACCGAGCCTGAGAAGAGCTGTAGCATAGATAAACATGTACTCCCGGCAGCCTGCTCTCATAAATTTACAATCCATTTGGTCCACTGTGTTTTTTCAAAAAAAAAAAAAAAAAAATGCACTGAGATGCTTTGAAATCAAAAGTGGTTAACAAGTGGTTGATGTCCATAAAACGAGGAGTCTGCAAGTTGTGGTCTGGAAAAAAGTAAAGTGACAAAGTGTGTACATCCGATGGAGTGACAGGTTTTGTTAACACTGCATTGCAAAAGTAAGATAAAATGGAAAGACTCTCTGTTTCATCGTGATCAACATGTATCAGCCAAGTGGCATGTTGACCTTCAGTCACGGAGGTGTGGTTACATGTGTAACCACTTCAGTTTTGTAGCGACATGGTTCCTTGAGTTTCCTGGTTGGTTGCTCTTTGTCAATGATGTGTATTAAAGAAAATCTAAGGCATTTTGTTTATAAATGATTTGTGTTTTTGAAAAGAGGCAGAAGATTGTTCTCTTGTTGAAAGGATAGATCAAAAAGCATTTTTATTTTTGTTGGGTTTTGTATAAATGTATATTAGAGTCAAAAGGAACAAAAAAATTGAAAAATGAAGAAAAAAACAAACAAAAATTACAGATTTCTTAGTTGTATATTAATATCACATTGTTTGGAAAGCACATCTCATTTGATAAAGGCTCACCATGTTTGTAAGCAAGAAATAACAACGTAACTTAAACGTGTGTCAAATATTGTCGAGTTACGCCGACGATCACCTATTTATATTTTGTATTTGTCAAAAAAAGGTTACAGAAAAAAAAGGTCTGCAGTGTTATTTCTGTGGGCAGCCCCTGCATCTCTGAAACAGACAACAGTGGAGGGGTCAAGGGGTCAGACAGAGGTGACGGGATAGAGAGAGATGGCAGTGTTAATACAAGTCCCTTCATTTTTCTTCCCAACGCATTCAGACCAAGTTACCACCAACCCTGAATCCTCCTTCACCAGTGCATCTTAAAGAGAAATATTCAGTCGTGAGCATGAAGAAAATCTGTACAGATGTTTATATTTTATTCTTTCCAAGTGCCAGTTTTTTTGTGGTGTCATTTGGATATTAACTAATTCATTCGTGTGCAGGAAAAGGGTACAGGTGGACGAGTGGATCTGGATATTCAAGGCAAAATAAAAAAAAGTTGTATTACACTGTATAAATTAAAACTTCAAGTTTGGTCATATATAGTATATATTTTTACAACATTATAGGTCAGGCAGTTGAGATTTAGAAAACCAGAGAGATACAGAATCTTATTGCCATTTTTCTCTTGCTTGGTGAGACTGCACTCAAAATCCAGTGGTAATGGGTCCAGTCTCCGTTCCAGCCTCCTGTTTCCTGATTCACTTTGAATCTGAGACAGAAAGAGAATCCAGTCCAAGTTGGTGTCACTCATGCGTCATCAAGGCGAACGGCATGTGCCTGCGTTGAAGTCTGATTTTTCTTTGTGACGTATGTGACTTTATAAAGCTTGCATATTTTACACAGTGTTTACAAAAATGTACGTTGTGGTAAAAATCAATAAACTACAAAAAAACTTACTGTATAAATTTTAATTTCAGAGGTTAAAAAAGTTAATAATAATAATAATACCCAGCATCCCTTTTGTGTGTCCTCAGAAGTGTGTGCTTTCATTGGACAATACTGAACTCTTACAACAAAGACCCATATGACTGTCGATTCCTGACTGCACTATGCAGTTCCACAACCAAAGGATCTGAAGGTGATATTTGCATGGATTCGTCAGGTTTTTGTTTTTGTTGATGTGCAGCACATTGTACATTTACAAAATAAAAAGCCAATCAACTGTAAAATAAATGCAGGACACAGACACACATCGAATCAAACAAACCTACCTGTGTAGATATAACTGATTCAAGACCGTCAAAATAAAGTAACTGTACTACTCAGTAGCAGATGTGTTTGTACCTATCATGTGCCTTAACCTTTTCCATGGTAGATAAAGATAACTGTGTTTTATATAACTTTATTGCTCCCTTACAACTGTCATCTGTCAGCTGTCTGTTCACTTTTCCCCCATTCTCCTCCTGTGTCAACTACCCCCCCTTCTCTTTTTCCTCCACTCTGCTCACTCACTCATTCGTCCTGCACCCCCATGCCCCAACTTCCCCTGTGACCACACCTTCCTCCCAAATTCAAGTAGTTTAGACTGTTGGTGCGGTTTCTGCCTTGTATTACATTGTATTATAAACTTTTAAAAAGATAGAGTCATTCAAAAAAATGGTTTTGATTTCCTAGAGGAGTAAAATTGTCAGTGCTTTCGTAGCGAGCAGAAGCGATGCCACAGTGACAGAATGTATTATGTTAATTTTACTAATACCCAGAGGCAAATATTACGCTTGTTAAACATAACGGAAAAATACTGGTTTGTAGAGTATAAATTTGGTGTGTTTTCAATAAATCATGCCTGAAAAGAAGCAGTTGCCTGCCCTTGTGTCTTATTTTATATTATGTTATTAATTTCCAGTAAGACAAAGTCAGTCATGCTAATAGTCTTTTGAGACCTCAATGCTCAATAATATCAAGCCCAGAATTTTAAAGGGTCAGTTCACCCAAATAACAACAAAAATGCTATTTAATTGATTGTACTCACAATAAACAGTTTACATTATAGTGTTTATAGTGATTATTATTATTATTGTTATATGCATTTACATTAAAATGTTGACTTTGAGCAATGGGGAGAACACTTTTTGGCAAATCTTTTTGGAAAAAGACATTGGTGCTGAATTTTTTATTCCATTTTTCAATGCTGTGACCACCACAGATTTAATTCAATTTACATTTACTGTGTTGGATGGAAGCAGAAAAGGGGGGAACGTGTTTAGTATATGTTAATGCCAACACAAATTAAACCAAAACTATCTGTGTGGTTACACATCATAGAAGGTAAGTGAGAGTGTGTGTGTATAGGTTTGAACCAACTCTTGAGAGAATAAGCCTAATAAATTAATAATGTTGCATCCTGTAGAATGTGGGTTTTGGTCTGTGTTCTCAGAGGCTTTTATTCTGATATTTAATTTATGGACCATTGCTCTGTTCAGAAAAGAAGTGTTTTGTGTGTTGTAATGTAATATGATTAATCATATGTGTGTGTGTGTGTGTGTGTGTGTGTGTGTGTGTGTGTGTGTGTGTCTGTGTGTGTGTGTGTGTGTGTGTGTGTGTGAGGCCTGGCATCCTAACAAAGCAGAGTAACCTTAAACCTGATGACCAAGGTTGAAACCATATTTTGCAAAGCTTTGCCCATACTGAAGTATGCTTGATCAAACCATTAGGTTTATTCTAATGTCTGCAGCACTGAGCTTTGCAAGAGCTTGCACTTTCCTAGGGGTCTGAATATTTGGCATCCTTATTTCAGTTAGTTATATTTTCACTCATAAAAGAAGGAAGTACAGAATCTGCCACACAAGATGACTATGACTATGAATATGAACATGTGACAATATAAAAATGTGCATATTAATAAGAGACAAATGAGTCAGAGTACAAATCAAAAAATCCCACTTCAACATTCCCAGTCTTGATAAAACTATTATTGCATTACATAAATATTAGACATAATTTATTGATAATGTAGCATGCATAGGCAGCCAACATCTATAGCAGAAAAAACACAGAAAGACCTAATAACTCTGAGGATGGCGCAGATCCTTAAGGTTAACCTGTGGTTAACTGTGGTTTTCTGGCTTTGACGTGTGTTTGTATTTTATAATATGCTTTATACAACTATCAAAATACTAGCAAAGAAAGCAAAGCTAACTATTTACTAGAACATTCTGTAAAATGGTGCATTACTTTATTTAATTATTTTATCATTATATCATATCTATTATATTATATTCATTTCAGGGAGTACTGATACATTTTAGTCATATTAGCCTATGTTTGCACACTTGCCTCTCTGATAGTTCATCCTGGATGTCCCATAATATCCTTAAATTCAACAACTGACTAGTCAACACTAAGTCTGAGGTCAGTAATAATAATAATAATAATAATAATAATAATAATAATAATAATTACAAATTAAATAGTTCAAATGTGACCATTTACACCTAGTCTATTTTCTACATACATGAAATGTATATAAATAATTGATATTAAATATCAGGTTTATCCCAAGGTAGTCATTGAAATCTTAATTTTCAATTTAATTTGAACCGTTCATTATTCATGGACACATTTTTATTAAATAGCTTACTAAGGGCATTTTCATCACCGGTTTTATGACCACAGTTTTTTTTTTTCTTCAGGCAATTTCCTAGCCACCGCATACCCGTCAGGGTCCTTTTATAATAACAACATGGCAGCCTTGTGTAGAGGCAGACACCGGTGGAAAAGGACTAATTGTTTTTATGTTTCGACAAGAAATCTGACAGGTAAAACAATATGGTGTTTTATTGTTGTACTCTATTGTAACTTGTACGAAGAAGGGAGCGGGGTCATGTTGATGCCTAGAGCTGTTTCCGTGAGCACACAGCTAACTTTCACACCAGCAGTTGTTGTAACTGAGTGTCTACTGGTTATTTATGTGGTTAATTAGTTCAGTTGAATTCACCTGGTGTCATTAGCCATCGACGTCATTTTAAAACACGTCTCTGTTGCTGCATGTTTGTCAATGAACAAACAGCATCGAGTTAAACAAGATATTGTGGCTACACTTTGTACGCTGCCTGCTCCAGGCCGCCACATGTTGGTGATAATATGGTGGGAATAACTCCAGACTTTATTCTTAAGAGATAACTGTGAGTGTAAATAAAGTTACTTATAAAATTGTAAAAAGTAAATTCAAAATTGCCAATGCTTGAATGGTGTGCCCAAGTAGAAACTGATCTAAACTAAAAATTACTTAAGCAGGTAAATAAAAAAAAAAAAACGTACGTGAGGTAAATGCAGCACTAATAGATTAATTATTTAATATTCACTTTTTTTTCTTTGTCTGTTATTGATCCTTCTATAATTCTCGTGTAGGGAAATATGACTATGACCTGGTGGTCATTGGTGGTGGTTCAGGAGGACTTGCCTGCTCCAAAGAAGGTGAGCTCTTTTGAAGTGCCTAGTTTTCCTTAATGTTTGGGCATCTATTCATTACACAGGACTTTCTGTTTAATATTATCTATTATTATATATTATCATATATATATCCACTGTATACAGCGGCACAGTTGGGACAGAAAGTGGCTGTTTTGGATTACGTGGAGCCATCTGTAAAAGGTAAAATAGAAATTGTTGTGGCAATTGTTAATGATAATACTATTTGTTGTTTGGCAATGATTTAAACACACCATTGTTAAGTCCACTGTAACTGCTTTATCACACAGGCACCAAGTGGGGACTCGGTGGTACATGTGTTAATGTTGGCTGCATTCCTAAGAAGCTCATGCATCAGGCTGCCCTTCTTGGCACTGCAGTCAAGGATGCAAAGAAGTACGGCTGGCAGATCTCAGGGCCAGTCTGCCACGACTGGTAGGTTTAACCCAAGTACAAAACTGTGTCACAGTGTTTCATCAGTTGAAGGGAGAAGAAATCCTTATGCGTAAAGTCTAGCAATATAGAAAATTATTAGCTGAACAGCACCATCTGGTGATATAACTGCAGTAAGATGGTGTCATGACTCCAGGTTAGAAAATAAACTAAATATTGAGAAAAATGAGAAGTGTGTTAATGGTTTCAATTTTTTTTTTTTTTTTTTTTGTGTTATATTAAAGACCCTTGACTTCCAAGTGCCATGAGTCAACTGTACCTGTGAGCATGCTAACAATCTCAGGCACAGCTTCTTTTGTGCAGTGTTAGTTTGTTCACGAATACAGATGTTATTACCTCTTGTGTGTCTTCCAGGGCCACAATGGCAGAGGCAGTTCAAAACCATGTCAGGTCTCTGAACTGGGGTCACAGAGTTCAGCTTCAGGATAAGTAAGTGCGACCTGTCTGTTTGCCTTATTCACACTTATTTATTTCAGTGATGATGTTTCATTTAGTGAATTGATTTAAATGTTGTAAAATAAAGGATGTTTAAGTGTCCCAGGATAATCTTAATGTTTAGTTAATACATCATGTCTGCTGCACAGCAGATATGATATATTATTTGTATGTCACCCACTTATCACGTCACTTCTCCTACGTATTGTATTTTTTAAATAATTTTTCATTATATACCTTAATAAAAGCAAAATTTCCATTACATAATCATAAATACTTATGACCGTCCAGTCTGTTTTTCTTGGCACGATACATCGCTGAAGGTTGTATGTTTCTGCTTGTGTACAGCTGAAGGACTCATAGTCAGAGACCACATGTTGAGTGAGTGACTGCCTGGAAGGCAAACAGATGTTAACCTCTTTGTGAATGTGCTCAAGTTTAACCTAAAATGATTTCAGCCCAGTGAGATAATTTCCTTGGCTTTAAAATGTTAATAATGCTTCTTTATATAATTAAGTTTCCTTGTGATTAACAATCAGCCTGAAGAGGCTGCGTTTTCAGACCAATAAAGCAGTACTGCTAACCACAGTGCAAAGCACTCATTTGTCAAGCATGTCAATTACAAATATGATATATAATAATTTATGATTATATGGAAATTATTTTTAATAATATTTATGTGAGATTGAGTGATTGTTTTCAAATTGCTGTGTCTACATAGCAACAGCACAGCTGTTTATGTTGAATTTAATAATAAATTATCTTCTACCATGCAGCCTGGTCCAGGTCTTTCTGTGCAACTACATCATGGATTTGTTGACTTCTTTTGAGTTACCTTTTCATTAGTCAACTTGGACTCAAGTACAGAGAGTATGTGGTTAGAATATGTTGGAAATAAGTGATGGTGGGTGTTATGAGTAAATTTCAACAGTTACTTTAGTTGATTTGCACACTGTTTTACAGGAAGGTGAAGTATCTGAACGTCAAAGGAAGTCTGGTGGATGAACACACTGTTAAAGGACTAACCAAAGCAGGAAAGGAGGTCAGCTGCTGATTTACAAAATAAACAATAAAATGTTTACTTCTCAATATTCTTCATACAGTTTAATTTTATTTTTAATTTTTAGTGTTTTTCTTGTCAATTTTGTATTGAAATAAGAATATTTTATACCTATTTTTGCTTCTATTTAACTTGAAGTGAAAAATCTAAATTCAATCAGCACTGGGATCCTATCTTACCATATATGGACACCTCTATACTTACTGAGAGTGCTGTTGCTTGTTTCAGTGATTTCGGGGCCTTTCCATCATTGCCTCAATGCAGTATACTGTGGAGACCACTTGCTTTCATTTGACATTTCCTTGTTTTCTGAAGGATATAAACAAATGCTGTTACCTCACGTTTTCCTCCTCTCATGCAGATGATCCTCACTGCCAAGAACATTGTGATCGCCACAGGTGGGCGACCAAAGTATCCCATAAATGTAAGTATGATTGTTATGATCATTTCTCTCTGATCTTTCTCTCTTTCTCTGTCAGTGTGGTTGGTTATCTGGTAGACAAACACATGAGAGAGAGAAATGCCCGACAGCAACAGACAAACCTTAACATGCCAAAAATAGTAGGTTTTAGAGAGCAAACTCTTATTGATAGATCTGTTGATAGTTGATTGATCGGTTGATGCTTATGTTCACTGCTTTAATGCTCATTACAGATCCCTGGAGCTATGGAGCATGGCATCACAAGCGATGACATATTCTGGCTGAAAAAATCGCCTGGTAAAACGTAAGTATGCTTTCTTTTCTAAAACCTCTTCACACTAATGCACATGCTGGCTCAGTCATCTTTCCCTTATTCTAAAAGCATTAGATTATTTTATATGAGACTTCTCCAGCTCTAAAAAGTGGGCTCACCATAGAGTATATACTTCTAAGTACAGTATGTGTAGGATTGCTGGCGTTTCTCTCGACACAAAGAGCTACAAAGGAAACGGAGCCTCTAACCTCTACAGTATTAATGCCTCACTCTACCCTCCACGCTACCTTGCTCACTGACACGACACGTCCCACTGTCACGCACTGTAATCACTCATCAGTGACACAGTTTGTTTTTCTCCCTTCCTGTCAGCCTGTCCTCGCCTCATGATTCAGATTAGCGGCGTGCATCCTGACCTTTACAGAACAAGCCCTTTAATCCAGCCATTTAGCTCCTGTCATCACCTGGTTAATTGGTCTTTCCCTGATGTTTCCTCTTGGCACAACGTGCAGGCGGTGACTGGTGGTTGTGGTATACTTGGGTTGCGGTGGTTGTTTGCTTCACGGAGACAGATAAGCGGAAGTAATTATTCTGATATTCAGGTTTCGTATGTAGCTAGGCTGTCTGCACCTGGGCATGTAGTCTAAATTATTTTTGATTATATACCTTTTTAGATGTAGCTTTTAATTACTTTGGCTGATAAATGATGCTGTATATTTTTTGCATTTTAATATACAGAACTTTATTACTTTTTGTGCCTGATTGAGGCTCATTGGCTTTCAAAAACGTATAAATAAAATGTGTGGTATGTCAGTTTAGTGGAAGTGTGCTTTTCTCCTTTTTGACCACTTGGAGGCAATATGAAATCATTTATATTCAACAAATCAATTTGAGTGTGCTGTAAACATCCTCAAAAAATTACCACTGTTGCAGTCACGCATTCAACAGAACACTTTTGTATAGGAAGCAGAATTATCCACTCAGGAGAGAACACTTGAGTTCAGGAAGTCCTTTGATGTAAGAGAGTGATGGTTAGTGGAGTCCTTTAACTCCCTGCAGGCTATAGAAGGTTAGCTGAGGGTTAGCATTAGCATTAGCTTCTTCTATAAGGGTACTGCACCACATACTAGCCTAGAACTGGAGATGTTGTTTTGCTGCAGACTGTCAGCTGTGCAGTTGAGGTCTCAAAGGCTGTTTCTGCAGGTAGTGCTGGTATGGGAGCAGGGTCCAAGTGAGTGACGGGTGTCTAATGGGCCTTGGAGCACACACACATGCAAATGACAGATTTGGCCCCCGGTTTAGAGCTGGCTGCCATCATAGTGTTATCAGGAGAAAGCAGGTGAGCACGTGCCAACAGGCCTCTGATACTGGTCGATGAATAGGCCAGTATGTGAATGAGATGGAGCAGAGCAAAAATAGAGAGGGGAGCCTAATATTCATATTAACATTACTAAAAGATGCACAAATTACTCGTAACTAAATTACTAATAAAGTAAATAATCAAATGTCAAACAATTCCATGTTCTCCTACCAATAATAAGATCCAACAGCTGTCATGCATAAATCTACACAGTAGAGAAACAAAGCAGTGACTGGCATAACATTGTTGCGGTGGTGCCTGTGTAATACCATTGGCACAGTCACAACATCACACCTGCGAGCATGGTCTCAGCAGTACACCCTAGAATTCAAGCTACTCAGCAACACAGTTGGCTTGATGAACCTCTTTACTAATTAGGAGATGAGTGCATCAAAATAGATCAAACTTCCAAACATTAAACTCAGTGGATTGACTATACTTTACTGGAAAACAGAAACAGAGTGAAGACTCTACTATTTAAAGACATGACCAGACCAGAGCTATCAGAGGAAGTAAAGCTAATTAAAGTGAAGCACATGTAAAAGTACAGAAAATTCCTCTGTCTAGGAAAGTGAATGAATTCTACATTTTAACATATTGTATTTACTCTAATTAAAAAATTCATTTACTAGACTTTAGGAAGAGTAGGAAATATAAGCAGAAAAACCTAAAGTCATAAAATAAAATGTCTTTCATTCACCCTCATCACATACATAATACTAACTACTGCATTATATTATTAATTAGTTATTTGCCCTCATCTTTTAGATAATCCATTGCATATGTGTTGTACTTAGTTTAATTGTTTAATCACTAATTAGTATTAATGGAATACTGCTCGCCTCCCCGAAGCCTAAAGCCTGAAATGTTTTTGTCCCTTTTCCTGATCCAAATCTGCATGAACATCCACAAATGTCCCACTGTTCAAAAGGTTCTAATTGACGTAATTTTTTAAACTAGAAATCCATATTACAGACCAGTGCAAAATACAATGAGACACAATGGGAAGAAGCAGAGTTGGATGAATGGTTTCTCAGCGATGAAAGTGTAGAATCAAGTTAAAGCTCTTTGCCTAATCTTCTTTAAGCCACTTCACAATACGTGCTAAGTGCAGCTGTGCATTGCACAGATATGGGGAAAACGGGTACTGGGGCTTTTAGTGGTTAGTGTTAGTATGGACAAGGGCAGGATGTGCCGCAGGCACCCAGAGCTGTCAGATGGAGCAGACGTAGAGGGAGACAGGGAGGGAGGGTTTGATTTGAAGTGGTAAAAACAAGAGCGAGGGGCCTCATCTATGCGGGCAACCAGCTTCACTCAGCGGACTCATGTGTGTCCCTCAACATGGCACACCCCATCTGTAGGGATTAGCCTAAATGCTAGCAATTAGTCCTCTTCAGCACACAGATCTCAGTGCTGGATTAGATGTGTGATTCACCTGGACCACACGCACATACACACACACACACACACTCACACTCCCGTTTTTCAACATTTTCTTGACACCTCTTCTCTCTCAGGTTATGAAGTTCTGTAATTCATCACCTCTCTAATTCTAGGATTTAAAGTAAACTTTTCCAACTTTGGACTTGCTTTGTTTTATTTGGCCACAGTGTGCTTCGCAAAGATGAAATGTATTTTTATTGTATTAGTTCAGCTAAGAGCTTCTCTTTATTTGTGTTTTGCAGACTTGTGGTTGGAGCCAGCTGTATCCTTTTGTCTACTAGAGAACTTGTAAATGGAGCCACTGTGTAAGTCCTCTGATAATCAGTTGAGAAATTAAGTTATTAAGAAGATTGTACAGACTAGTTTTGAATTATATTTCTGAATAACTAACTTATTAAGAGTTAGTCAGAGTGCCATACCTGCAGTTCTAATTTCAGACCCTTCAGAAAAGTCACAACCTCTAGTAAACCACGATAAAATAAATATTGTGGATTTTTTTCAATCCCGTTTAACCATTCTCGTGTTGTCAGTCTTTGAGTTAGGGCCACACATCAGGTGTATCTGCACATGCAAATCAAGAAAAAATGCACTGTAATCCTCAACCTGATGTTGCCCAGATGTGGCTCTGGAGTGTGCAGGGTTCCTCACAGGCATCGGCTTAGACACCACTGTAATGGTTCGCAGCATTGCCCTCCGGGGGTTTGATCAGGTATTGCTCCCTGTACTACCACCTGCATTATCTGCATGCCATGATTGTGATTTCATCATGTTTGAAGGTGGGTATTTTCTTTTTTGCTTATGCAGCAAATAGCAGGTCTAGTGACAGACCACATGGAGACTTATGGGATCAAGTTTGCCTGGAAGTGTGTTCCAAAGAGAGTGGACAAACTTTCCTCAGGAGCCTTGCAGGTGACCTGGACCGACACCCAGACAGGTGGCGAGCAACAAGACACCTACGACTCTGTGTTATGGGCAGTTGGTGAGTCTGTGTATGTTCGTGCATGTGTGTCACCTCTAAGGGAAAATATTTCAAATCCAAAACAAACCTGGATTTATGTGATAATGCAGAATGTGAAGTTTAGATAGAGAACAGCAATTCTAAAGCTGTTGTGTTGGTTACAGATAATGGATATCAAAGCTGTAGGTTTGAGACTTGGACACAATTCAAACTTGTGTCCTGAAAATTAGGGCAAAGACTTGACCAGGACTTGATTGTTGTGAGTCTCTTTTTTTTTTTTTTTTTTTTTTTTTTTTTTTTTTTTAAATCAACCAGATATTAAAACATCTGAAATTGTGAATGCAGTTCACATTATAGTGGAATAATTAACTTGATATCCCCTATTTTTAAAACTTAAAATAGAATGTGAATCAGCACCTGCATTGTTTCCTTCTGATGTAACAATATATCTTCAATATAAACCACTGGTGGGACTGTGATCTCCCTGCCACCATCAATTTCATTGTCATCTCCAATAGAGTGCAGTGTCAGCAGATAGCAGAAGAATCAAGGCTGAAAACAAAGTAATAAAGCCTGAGTGATGGGAATGGCCAGGGGAAGTGTTAATCACCCATTGCTGCCTCTGTGGCTCTCTGCTTGG
Source organism: Rachycentron canadum (assembly GCA_038496675.1). NCBI lineage: Eukaryota > Metazoa > Chordata > Actinopteri > Carangiformes > Rachycentridae > Rachycentron > Rachycentron canadum. Next base: position 21,046,520 of record CM076654.1, read on the forward strand.
AGAGGGGCAGGATGCACCCAGGCACAGGGTCACTGCATTCCCCTCTTTGTTCTCCCTCTTTGCGCTTTCCTGCCCATGCCAGCCCTGCGGAAACCAACCCTGCATCTGTCACTGCCATCCCTGCTCATGGCCCTCTGCCTGCCATTACTACCACCTCTCTGCCTCCTCTGTCTCAGCTACCCACTCCATTATATCATTCCACTTCTGCTGTTCTACCAGCAGTGTGCATAACAATGGAGGGAACATCCGTCAGTGCCACAGCCATCAGTTTATTTGTGTTGAGTGCTTTCAAAGACAGCATTGTGCTTCCGAAAATCTGACTACCAGGTTTTTGCTTTATTTGAGAGAGTGTGTGTGTGTGTGTGTGTGTGTGTGTGTGTGTGTGTGTGTGTGTGTTTGAGGGAAAGAGGGTCCTTTGGCCCTATGCGTGTGACAGTGACAAGGATGTGTGTGACCCTGCAGCTGAGATGACGCTCATTCCTCCCACCCGATGCTAAATTCCCACATCGTCTCAGTGTGAAACTGCTGGTGAGAATGATATTTGCATTGAGTGCATGTACCAGTAGTTATTTGTCATGACGTGCGTGCGATGCTGCATCCTTTGTTTTCTATATTCATTAGAGTGAAATTACTCCAATTGCAGCCAAGTACTTGACATTTTGGGAAAAATAACTTAATCCTACTTCACAGTGCTCTTCTCACGCTACATTTTATTTTATTTGCAGCAAAATCTTCACCACAGCTTTAACTTCCATGTCCATATATCAGACCAGTCTTACTCATTAAAAGGGTGTCCAGATATAATTGTCCAAAATATCAGAAACTATTTCCTCTGTTGCTGCTACTACCCAAACCTTTGTGACATGTGTGTTCATGACAGCTTTTGTTCCCATACAGTTCAGTGAGAACCAGTAAAAACGTGGCCTCTGCTCTTTGATGTGTGCATGCAGGAGTTATGAGTACAAGGCCACTTCCCTTTACTGTGACCTTACACTAGGGCCAGGCAGGGTCCCAGGCCTCTGCGGAGTTATTAAAGGCCAGAGGGGACCGGGGACAGTATCACCACTGTCTGCTACATCCTTCTCCCCGGCCACGTCTCCCTCCACCTTTCCCCTGCTCCTTCCTGGCCTCATGGCCGCTCCCCTGTCCAGGTGTGTCCAGAAACACACCAGGAAACAGAACATTTCCACACTTCCTGTCTGCATGTGGACAGTGGACAGATTAGTCTTAGTCCTCCTTTAGCTCTACAGTACTCAAGGATGTCTATAATATTTCCTAGTTCCTAATGTCCTACAGGACATTTGCCGTTTTCAATTCAAGTTATTGACTTGTTGTTCCTCCTGTCTATAAAAACACTAAATTGCATTGCAACTGGAAAATAACATTTTGAAATGATCATACACAAACTATTCGTTTTACTTAGATTTTTGGGCAATAGATGCCAGCAAGGCAGTAGATCTTTTTTTTTATTTTTTTTACTTTTAAGTGCCTTTGTCACTAAATAAACAACAATTAAAACTAAAAAAAAAAACATTGTTACTAAGCTCTGATTGCTGCACAGAGGTACATGATATCACCTTTAACCTGTCCACTTCAAATCAGTGGGCTTCTCATACAGAAACAACCAAACTGGTCTAATGTCAGTTAAAAACAATCTGTTCTTGTAGGATCCCATCACTCATAGTACAAAGCTGATATAGAAAACAAACTTTTAAACTCTTTGTCTCCAATGTTTATATATATGGGAGCTCTTGTACAGCTGAGTAAAAATACTTACAGCTTTGAGTAGTGATACATTAGACGTTCAGTGAAGGTTACAAGTATTGGTTAAAAGAGATTTCACACATCTCATTTGTAAACGATTGTGATTGAAATGCCCTAAATCGCCTGTAAAATAAATGCATTGTTATTAGTTTTCATGACATTTCCCGTTTCCTGCACATCTGTAACTATGCACAAACACTACAATAACTTTTTCTTACAGTTGGTGGGCTCTTTATCGATTTGCATCATAAAACCACAAGTAGAATCACCTAATCAATTTTTGCATCCAGCACATTAGATGCCAATTCCCCCAAGAATAACAGACGCCCCCTCTCTTTGCTCTCCCCTTTGTCTTTGCTCATTTGATTGATCAGATAAGCATCCAGCTCTCATTTCAGCCTTTGGAGGTTGTCTAGCAGTCTAGAGGGAGTCTAGAGGCTTCCTCTTAATGTCACAACACTTAGTTCCGATTGGCCTGTTGGGCCACAGTGTTTGTATGTGTCCCAGCTCCTATTAAGTCTTTTATCAGGCACTGTTGTTGTGTCCTTGCAGTATAATGGAGCTGTGGTCACAGCCCCAGTACAGCACTGAGTGGAGCTACAGACAGGAATGTCTGATTATGTACAGACAAAGTTTTATATTTATACTCAGATTCTTCTGATAGAGATTTTTGTAGGACAATTCTGAGCAGAAACTCATGCTGAAATTCAATATTTTGAAAGCAGGAAATATCAAGTATTTAGTGTTTTAGCTGCATTCGCTGTCAGAGGGAAACCCTTAGCAGGATGTGGCCCATTATGGACACAAATTACATTAAACCTCAGACTAATGACACGCTTTATTTTAAGCCATCACCCCAACCTCCACCCCTGTTGAGCATTTTTAAGTTATGTATAAACATGTAAAATTTTGTTTATAACACACTGATATAAATCTGTCGGTATGTTACATATTTACGAGGTTATGGCAAAGAATGTATGGCAAAAAAATTAACTGTTGGTTACTCTTCAACCTAGAAGCAGCAGTTTAACAAAAAAAAGAAAAACCTCCATAATACCCTCACTAAATTTCTTCCAGGTCAGGTAAAGTGAAGGTAAAATAATTTTTATGTATGTTTATACACACATATTGAATCTATGTATGAATAACTAAATGTTACAGCTGTACAGGGCAAATAAGGGGATTAAAGAAGAGTGTTAAAATTTTTGGCAGTATCATCCACCACATTTCACTTCAATCTAAAGGTATATTCTTTATCTATTTCTGAACTGAAATAAGTGAGTATAAAAATGTAAATATTAACTTTCTTTACAGATAAATGTGGATACTTGCACTAGAATTCACTTGAAATTACACCAACTGCAGAATAATATGCATGTAGACTTTCCCAGTGTTGTGGTGATAGAGGTCCTGCTTTTGGGAATTGGTCATGACTGCCTGACTTGCCCTCTGTTGTCCCTCTCCACGCTCTCTATCCCATTCAACCACCCATGCTGTGGAGTACTAGACAGGTCTCTGTAGCCCCCTGGTCTGAGGAGGGGGAGCACGTTGTTCTTTGGCTCCAGTCAGGAAAAAGGGTCTCAGGGGTTTGTTGTTTTTGCTGTCCGATAGCATCTACATGGGTACCTCAGGGCTGGGTATTTATTATGTTACCCAGGCAGGTTATGAGGAGCTGTAGAGATGACGGGGGAGTGAGTGGTTCATGCTCCCCTCACCATGGAGACTCAGTGTCGACAGCATCAGTCAACCATCTCCCAGGAAGTGTCAAAAATCACACCTTGGCATGTCCCTTGGGGTCGATGGGATACTGATTCCCAGATGCTGATCAGTTTCTCCTCCTCTCAAATGCTCCCTCTCAGCTGGCCAGATGTTATTGTTTCCTAATTTGAGAGCTTTAAATTAGTATTAGACCATTATTTTAACTTTTAAGGACTGACATTAATACTGGGATTTTAAGATGTTTTTAGTAAATTTAGAAGTAAAAAACCCTTTTAACAGTAAAGCTATGCCATTAGGGGATTATCATAGTTGGTCTATCATTTGAGTCCAGACTGAAATATATGAATGAATTTCCATTGAATTTGTTACAGATATTAAAGACCGTTGACTTCCAATGACTTTTGTCAACTGCCATTTCCTCTAGTGCCACCAGCAGTCATTTTTCACTTCTTCAGTGAAATAGCTTTACTTCCACTTGATAGATGGGTGCAATATATTTGCAGAAATTCATATTTCCCAGATATATATTCTATTTTGATGACTGACTTTTCATCTTGTGTCATCATGTCATGATTTATATTTTCCCACTACTTTTATCAAATACTGGCTATATCACCTAAATTGCTATTAATCTGCACTTTTGTGCTTACAAATGTTAGAATGCTAACAAGCTAAATTGATAAAATGATTATCATATTGTTATTGTTTATAGTTTGATAAAAGTTGTTTCAAGGGAGAATTTAGTGCAGATTGTCTTCCCCTAATGGTGTTTTCATAAGGCCTCACTCTGTGTTTAAGCTGCATGCTATGGCAGGTGTTATAAACACTGTACAAATGATTTTCCCTCATTATGGTATTTAGGTTTTTGATGTTTTTTGATGGAATCCTGTAAGTACATTTTCTGTGTAGGATTCGGCATTGCAGGACATCTTTAATTCTGAAGAGAATGTGTCATGAACATCCTCCACACCCCACTTCTCAGTTGTAATGTAGTATTCTCCTTGTATTGTTTCCCCATTTTGACCTCAGGTAGAGCCCCTGAAACCAAAGCCCTGGGCCTCGACAAGCTCGGTGTGAAACTCAACAAGGAGACAGGGAAAATAGTTTTGGGCGTTGACGAATCCACCTCAGTGCCAAACATCTACGCTTTCGGTGACATCGGTGAGGTATGCCTCGTCAACAGACACCACACTGACAGTAAAAACAGCCCCGATACCGTTCATGAATGGAAAAGCACTCAACGTAATTATTAGTCTTTATTTAGACTGAAAAAATCAACACTTTGCCGAAGTTGCAGGAAGTCCACACCCATCACAGTTACTGTAAATGTTTGTCATCGTTTGAATAGCTCGCCCAGAACTCTGTCATCTCTGAGAGAAGAAACTAGAATCAAACACTGAACAGGAAAATTTGTACCAAAACAGAAAATACTGAAGCTTTAATTTTTGTGGTTTTCACATCACATCTTATTCTGACAGGAGCAGATAATGCACTTGAACAACGCTACTAATAAATGTTTGTTTTCTTTGCTTTACCCGACACATTACACCACTTGTTGACCACTGAGTCACACATCAATCAAATCAAAACTCACAGACATCATACACACACTGCAGCATACTGGGAGACATGCTCTGTATGTGTGTACCAGTGTACATAAATCTATTTAGGAGTCATAGTAGTATTTCTCTTCATAATGGCGTTCGCACAGTATGAAGAGGAACTGCTTGTAGCCATAGCGACAAGTTTTTATGATGCATAGGCCAAAACCCTTGACTTTATATAATATTGATTGATGATCCCCTTCATGACCCGAATCCGGCACCTGATAGATACATATATGTAAATGCAGTACTGTCCACAAAAAAAACCCTGCCAGGTTTGTTGTTTTAGCAAAGTTTTAATGACCATCAGTATTTATTTTTCAATCTCTTTATTTCACAAAATAAAAAAACAGAAAACATATCAAAAGTAGTGTGACCTCCCTTGGCACTAAACACATCTTGAACTCTTTTGGGGAGACTATCCTGAAGTTTTCTGATGTAATCTTCTAATTTAATTTTAACAATACTGATAGATTCAACCTAAAACCTTTCGTTTGTATATGTAATGTAATTTAAAAAAAAAAATAAATTCTGGTGAGGAATAAATTAGGACACCCCCACATTTATTCCCACTTAAAATGCAAAAATTGCACACAGGTGTATCACATCAGGTCACATGATTAGAACATGGTTACTCAGCATTTTTAAGGAGGCTCTAAACCTCAGACATTTAGTTTGGTGTGCTCCTGACTGTTGAAGTGGGAGTGAACACCATGGTGAGATCGAAAAAGCTGTCTGAGGCCTTCAGAAAGAAGATTGGAACATCTTATGAGTCTGGTAAGGGATTTAAAAAGATCTCAAAAGAATTTGAAATCAGCCATTCCACTGTGTGGAAAATAGTCTGCTATTCTATTTAAGTGGAGGACATTCAAAACAACTGCCAATGGGTCAGCCCAGGTCTGGCCATCCAAGCAAGTTCACCCCGAGAGCAGACAAGATGCTAAAAGACGTCTCCAAAAACCCTAAAATATCATCACGGGACCTACAGCAGGCTCTTGCTACTGTTGATGTGAAGGTGCATGCCTCTACAATCAGAAAGAGACTGCACAAGTTTAACTTTCATGGGAGGTGTGCCAGGAGGTCGTAGACAAAGACCAGGACGTCTGGAATAATGTTCCTTGGACAGATGAGTCTAAAATTGAGTTGTTTGGACACCAGAACAGAGGACATGTTTGGTGTAAACCAAAGGAAAAGAATCTCATACCAACTGTGAATCATAGAGGTGGAAGTGTCGTGGTTTGGGGATGCTTTGCTGCCGCAGAACCTGACCAGCTCACCATCATAGAATCCACCATGAATTCTTCTGTGTATCAGAAGGTGTTTGAGGAACATGTGAGACAATGTAAAAAAATTAAAGCTGAAGTGGAACTGGGCCCTGCAACTTGACAATAAATAAAAACATACCAGTAAATCCACCAAGGACTGGCTGAAAACTAAGAAATGGAGAGTCCTGGAATGGCTGAGTCAAAGCCCAGCTCTTAATCCTATTGAGATGCTGTGGGGTGGCTTGAAACGGGCTGTACACGCAAGAAAACCCTCAAACATTTCACAGCTGAAAGAATTCTCCGTTGAGAAGTGGTGTAAACTCACCTCAGACCAACGTCGGAGACTGGTCAATGGCTACAAGAAGCGTCTCACTGAAGTTATTTCAGCCAAAGGGGGTAACACTAGCTATTAGGAGGTAGGGTGCCCTAACTTTTTCCTTAGTTAAAATACACATTTTTGTTGATATCTTTACTTTAATGAGTAAAACAAGGTTATTTTTTGTTGTTTACCTGCAATTAAATCGCTGTTTTCCAGAGATAAAATAAAAAACAAGATTAGACATCATTGAAAATTTCTTAATAAAGAACTGAATATTTAATGGGGTGTCCTAATTTTTTCACGACTGTATAATATTCAGGTCTGGACTCTGGAGGTCAGTCCACGACTGTCAGTGTTTTATCAGCTGTTTTTCTCTCTAAATATGATTTCACTTCATTAGCAGTGAGCTTGGGATCATTATCATTCTGAAAAATAAGACCATTCCCAAACAGACTCTTTCCAGAAGGCATGATGAATTAAAACCTGCCTGTACTCTTCAGCATCATGGTCCCATCAATTAGAACACTATCGCCAATATCACTGGCATAAATGCAGCTGCAACCAGGACAGACCCTCCCCCATGTTTCACTGCAGGATGCAAACACTCATTCTTCCGTCTCCCTCCAACTCTTCTTCTCACATATTGTTGACAATACAATATGACAATACTGTATATCATCAAACACTGATATTTTTGCTTAAACTATTGCAACCACCACATATAGACCCATTCTATGCGTTTGTGTTATTAGGATTTTTGGATCTGATAGATGTGATGTAAAAAAGCATTTAGCTATAAGATTAAAACAAATGCTTAAATTTTGACATTGTCTTAAATGACTTTCATTTGTGCACATATACCAAGCCTATCATCCACCAGTGAGTACCAGGCAAACTGAATAATGACCACTGGTGCTGTGTATTCAAAGCTGAACCTGCCGTGTTAATACTAGTTGTACCTGCTGAATGTAATGTCTGCTGTTATTTCACCATGACCAGCTGTGTGTTTCCTTCCTGCCTCCCAGGCCTCATGACACACACACACTCACAGAGTGTCTTTTTGATTGACAGCTGGCTTTGATGAGTCGTGCTTCACCCCAATCTGTCTGTCAGCTTTTTTTTTTTTTTTTTTTTTTTTTTTTTAAATCAGGGTGGTTGATATCTCTCTGTTTGTCCAGCGGGTTGTTTTTTTTCTTATCAGAAAAGGGTGCCAAGAAATGCATTACAGTGACGCATGCTGTTGGGCGTGAAAACAGTTACTGGAATACCAGAGCACATATCCACATACATACAGAGGTGCAGGAGATGTTTTTGGACAACAGGATGTGCAGTGGTAATTTTACAGGTTTTAGTCATGCCTTTAGAATTGCCCTGCAGCCCTACTGTTTCCTGTACCATCCAGCTGTATATATGTGTATGTGTGCGCGGGTATGTATCCGTCACTATGCATTTATCTGTTTTGGCAGGCATCCAGAACAATACAGTCAAAGACACAGAAGCTGAAATGTTGGATGGTTTCAATGTTTAGCACTTGCCACTTGTGTTAGTCACTTACCAACTCATGAAACATGCTTCATCAAGTTTCTGTGTGTTTGTATTTACACTATTACTGCACTGTGCTGAAAATGGAATGATTAAAGTCAAATGTTTTTAAAATGAAAATTACCCGCCTAATGGTTCAAACAATCAAAGCTTGTTAAAAAATTATTTGAACATCAAGAACAAACCTGGATCATGTGTGTTTATGGGTACAGATCAGCCAAATTCAATTTTCTCTTGTTTTAGGGTCGTCCTGAATTGACCCCTACAGCCATTAAATCAGGAAAGCTTCTTGCCCGCAGACTGGCTGGTCAGAGCACTGAACTCATGAACTATGACAATGTAAGAGAGAGACACACACACACACACACACACACTGAAAGACTGGTTATTTATAAAATTAAAAAAAAATAATTATAAAATGAATTCTTCTGTAAGTTAATGGAGGTTTCAGTGTAGTGAGGAGTTTCCCTCCCTTCAGGTTTGCATCCAACATATAGTTGAGGCTTGGGGGATTTTTAAGATGGGTGCACTGACGTGTTTTTCAGATTTAGCGAATTTAAGATGTGTCATTACTTCTATATGATTTGGTGCTGCTCCGTGTTCTTTAAATGAAATGCAGATGTATTCCTTACTTATACAGGTGTGACAATTCTTTAATTACTAGGGTTATTAAATTATACCTAAATATCCAGAATGGACTGAACTTTATATTCTTGCATGTGTATTTGTGCGGCAGGTGCCTACCACAGTGTTCACCCCTCTCGAGTATGGTTGTGTAGGTCTGTCTGAGGAGGAGGCTGAGAAGAGGCATGGAAAAGACAGCATAGAGGTAAAACAGATGTGGGAGATGTGGTGTGATGATACTGTTAAAAGCAGTGAATTTCTTATCCTAACTAGTCCCCAAATTGATGTATAGTCTTTAAAAAAAAGTTCATAAATTAAAATATTGTAAAATATTAGTAAAATCTTGTTTTGTCATGGTTACTAATTCAAATCTGAAAAACATATACTCACATATGCCCACATAAAATCAATCATAAAATCAGTTATAACTGAATAATTTTGTTATTCTTGGAAGGAACTCTTTTTCTAATGCAAATGAAATTGCACTTTATATATCCCATAGCCCCTAAACACACACCGAGACACGTACACAAGGCAAAGTGAGCAGGTCTGCTTGTGTATGTGCACAGTGTGCCAGATATTAGCCAACACCTGCAAGAGGCTGTAGATAAATGGTTTAGCCGGTGAGGTGGGGCTCCTGGCTGTGACTGACAGGCGAGCAGGAGGCCTGATTGAGGTGTGTATGGGGTGATGACAGGCGTGCTGAGATCTGAGGAGGAACTGCAGCACCAGCCCCCGACAGCTGCATGGCCCTCACAACTTGTGTCAGCACGTTTGGCCATAGAATAAAACACACTTCGCACAAGTCTCAGTAAGGACTTTGAAATCCCTCAGCATCATGAGCAAGCACTAAGATATTGATGCGGCTTTTATACAGATGTATTTTGTGCAAGAAGCAGGCATTGTAACTGTGCTTTTACAATCATCCTTATTATCAACGTAAACAAAAAAAATACTGTGTGAAAGATATGGGGCTATGACCTGATATTAAATTGAATTAACTTTTTTTTTTATGGTTCTTTTAATGATATAAAAATAATTTGTCTCTCTAATAAAAAGTGTGTTAATTTCTTGTAATTTGTAATGCGTTACAATGTTCTTTAAGTGAAGTGCCTCCATTTTCATAATTCTCTTCTCTCTGTAAGCATTTTTTTGTTGTATTGTCTGGCACCATTTTTGTTTACCCTCCTTTTAGTCTGTTAGTTGTTAGTTAAAGCAACAGTGTATGTGTCACTGTAAAAAATGTACACAAGCAGAGATCATCATCAATGCAATGTACTGTTTGCACATTAGTAAGCTCTGCTGGTTAATCCACAAGAGGCCATTAAAGTCACTGTGGAACCCTGTCTGGCTGAAGGCAGAACGCAAAATAAAACAATAATACATGCAATATCATTTTTCTGTTTATATGACTTGTCCTCTGTGTTTATGTCTGTGTAGGTCTACCATGCTTTCTACAAGCCTCTGGAGTTCACTGTCGCCGAGCGCGACGCCAGCCACTGTTACATAAAGGTAGAGTTGAACTGCAGACATTCTGTGACCATTTTATAGTGGACTGGCTTTGGAAATTTTCTGAATGGTCTATTGGACAATCCTGCCACACTCAGACTTCATCTAGTCAGCTATGCAGCCATATGTCCTGCTCCACCAACCAAAAAGATGAAAATGATCCTAAAATGCAGTAGCTTGACAGCTACAGCCAAGCACAGACCAGTAGGCCATATAAGGAGCAGAACAACAACCAGCTCCTTGTTGGTTTCAGCTCCCTGGCTTAAATGTGTGTATTTTACCTCCTCAGGTGGTTTGTGAGAGGGCTGGAGATCAGAAGATCCTGGGTCTGCATTTCACTGGTCCAAACGCTGGAGAAGTCACACAGGGCTTTGCTATGGGTTTCCAGTAAGTTAAACAAATCCTTACTGCATTTATCTTCCATGGAACAAGTATCCACCATCTACACAATTATGGTGTTACTTTAATGTGTTTTAACAAAATGTACAGAACAGAATACTTACTATACTAGCTATACATCATTTCTTCAAACATGAATAAAAATACAGCAGTAAGTTCTGATTTTCTATTGGTTGATTAAAATTTTTCAGTTTTATGTGAAAATGAATAAATGTTTTGTTCATTACACTGACTACTGGTAGTTCAAGGAAAGTCAGGTGGAGTTTAGTGGATCATGGATTGAGTCATTTTCCAAAAATCACAATTTTTCTATGTCACTAACATTCTGTGTTATTGCAAGTGTCTAAGTAAAAACCTGCTGCAAAACAGATTCATTAATCTATGTATTTTAATAGGTAATGTGTAATATCTAAGACACCAGAATGTTTTTATCACTCAACATCCTCTATATCCTCCAAAAAACACTTTTGGGTACTTTCTCTGGTCTTGGACACAAGCTTTTATTTTAGGATAAGGTACAGACCATATGGAGTACAAACAGTTATTACAGGATAGTAGATTAATTATACACTTGTCAGTCATGAGTCACTAATAGTGACTTTAATAACCTCTGTGTGTTTTTGTCTCAGGTGTGGGGCAACATATTCCCACCTGTTGCAGACAGTAGGCATCCACCCAACCTGTGCTGAGGAAGTGGTCAAAGTCAACATCACAAAGCGTTCTGGCTTGGATGCCACAGTCACAGGCTGCTGAGGTTAAGCTTCTCGGTGTCTGAACAGTCGTGAACACACAGGGTCAGTTAGTGTGGCTTTATCTTACTCTTTCTCTTTGTCCCTCTCCCTCTCTAATGCGGCCCTGAAATGGCGCCAGTTTAACAGATTTTTGATGCATGTTCTGGGCATTAGGGTCATGGAAGGAATCACTAGCCGCCCAGGTCAGTGTCACTGACATGTCATACTCAAGACTGCGGTCATCCTATATACATATATGTGGTGTGTATGCTTTAAAAGCTCATGGCTAAAGATCAGGTTAGTAAGAGCTCCGGCCGCAGAGTGAGCTTCTTTTAAATAAACAGGCTCATCAATCAGGATTAAGGTCTGCGCTCGGGTTTTGTTGAAACCATACGAGAAACGTGGACAGAGCCCTAACGTTTTTCTGAATATATATATTCTGCAAATATTGTTGTTTCTCTGGCTGTACTTCCTGTCCATTTGTCTTGGAGGTGACACATACCATACACCCTCCACACCACCACCCCCACAATGACACTGATGGATGGCCCCAGAGCCGTCGCCGCAGCGACACCGCCCCATTTCCCATGGACACACACAAACAGTCAGCAGGCCGCCTGTCAGTCAGCCAGCAAAGACCTGGGACAGGGAGTCACGGCTTGTTTAGGGCCCAGAAGAGTCCAACAGACCCTGGACCCCCTTCCTCTTCCTTCCATGTTCTTCTCCATCCCAACATATGTAGGAATGCAGTTGCACTACAAACGTGCTGTAAACTCACTCCCTTCATAACAGTACTGTGAGAGGTCTCTTACAGATGTACTACTCAGCCTCACCCAAAGGTGGCACAATTACTCTCCATTTCCCCCCCTTTATTCTGAGCCAATAGTGGCAGGCAGGATAAATTAGTTGCTGGATAAAACATAAGTCTGAATCCATTCAGGTTGCACATTTAATCCCTGTAATCCCTATAAAAGAAATGTCTTCAGATGGAGGCATAAAGAAGAGTGGCTTTATTGGCAATAAGGGTTATCTGTTGTATATTTACATGGATGGCAGGTTAGGCCTCAAAAGTCATCACTATCAAAGATAAGGCAAGTTGTTTATATCAGTAAAACACTAATAGACCCCCGCAGGTTGCCCAAGTGCTCAAATGTTCATGCAGCTGCCTGAACTGGACATATTGGCCTTATTAAGTAGAGGAGGAGGGATGTCAATAAAGATGGTTGCTACAGAAATCAGGGGAACTAAAAGGAGGTTAGTGGTTGTAGTTTATTTTCATTTAAAGTCTAATCTGCCCAGTCTGATTAATGATTTTGATGAGGGGTATGACGACGTGCCAGGAGATGGAGAGAGGAAAGAGAGAGAGAGAGAGAGAGAGAGAGAGCTACCAGGTTTATTTGGACCAGGGCTGGAGGAGAGAACTAAATTTCAGCCCTGGTTAGGGAGGGATGGGGGATTCCTGTGTGCTCTATTCAGGGCCGAGGTGCTGACTGAAGGACCCTGACCTCCGCTCAGCAGGAACAGCTTGACTCTATCACTCTGAGCACACAGGGCTCACAGCGCAGCAGGGGTCTGGAGGGCTCAGGTTGAAGGGGTAGTAGCATGGCCAGTGGACGGACAGAGCCAACCAACACAACACCGAATGGTAGTGGCATGTTTGCCCAGGGTAATTGAGTCTATGTTCCTGAGTTTAATAAGCCACTTCAGAGACCCCAGGGTGGGCCCAAGGCAACGTGAGGGAAGTCATTGAGGCCGTCAGTGGAACTGTAATGTCTGTTTGCCTTTTACCCTCTGCTTCCCTTCTGCTTTGTCTCATCTGCTCTGTTATTTTATACTCAGTGCTGCTCACACGCACAAAATGAAATGGTATTTATTTTTCTGACATATCTGTCTAATTTGAATCACTTCTTTAAACTGTTGTTGATCAGTTACTCCAGGCTCAAGACTTCTGCACCACTTAGCCTCACCTGTGTCCCAGGGGGGTCAGGGTTCAACTTTCAGGTTGGCCAGCTAATGATGACCTGCACTAAAACCCAAAACTGGGGAGTGCAGGTCTGATGTCATCTGGCCACCAACTTTAGTAGTTGTAAATAGAGACGTGTAATTTTCTGTTAAAGCTTTGTGATACATAATTTATATGTAAAGTTATAACACACTGGAATGCACAGTGTCGCCATTAAAGTAATGATGCCCCATGATTAAGTCTTCTGTGTTTTGCATGTACACATAAACATATAGTAAATGTATATATGTAGTTCTTTTTCACTGTGCTGTTTTTTACTTTGTAAAAAAAACAAAAAAAAGAAAAAGAAATTGACATCTGTGTTACAGAAAAAAAGCAAAGCAGTTCATTGCAAAAATGTGAAATAATATGACTGTAAAATGAAATGGAGCATTTTTGCTTTCTTGTAGAGTTAGATGAGAAAAAGATACCAGTCTCATATTTGTACACTAAATATGAAGCAGTCAGGTGGCACAGCACTAGACTAGCAACATGAGGAAACTGCTACTTGCACCAGCCTGGGGTTATGTGTTGGGTAACTTTTTGACCAGGTCCAGTGAATTCATGTGTTCCAAAATATCAAATCCAGTGACCCACTGACAGTGTCAGTATAAATATGCACGTGTGAATATGAACAGATTTATCTTACTGCCACATGGCTCAGTCTTAATTTTGAGGATTGTCTAAAGGGGTGGTCACATGTTGACCCTGAGTCGTCTCTGCTGACAGGCAGTCTGCTATGCAGCCCTGTCACTCAACCCTCTCCACCAACAATGGTAGAAATTCCACTGTGTTTGTTTGGTTAAGGACAGAGTTCTCTGAAACCCCTGAACCTCCTCAGGATCCACAGCAGTCTCACTCACCCTGAGAGTGAAGCTGGTGTCAGTCCTAACCCAGACAGTGGGAGTAAAGTTCAACCACTGCCTCGAGAATTGTCAGCCCCATTTAGCAATTGTGTTTCTTCTGTCCCTCCACAATGGAGCAAACAGGCTAAATCCACCTTGAAATGCACTTAGTAGAACATGTCAACATGTCAGGGTGCCCTCGGTTCTATGTTCAGTCTTAATCCAACCCATTGAACGCTGACAGTTGTCTGTGAGTCAGACATTCACAAGGTCTTTGTCACTTCAGGTCTTGAGCCACACAGAAAAGGAAGAGCAGAATCCTCAGACACACGTTAAAACACATGCTGGGTATACAGCCCCTCAGCCACAGCAAAGGCCTCAGGAGGAGAAACCAATACATACCTTGTGTAAACATTAGCAAAAAAATGACGCTAGGAACAGAAAAGGCTCAACCTAGGTGAGGATTATCCCTAAGAAATGAATAGGGGCCAATTATGACTGCTCTGTTGTACTGCCAGTACCTGGCTCAAGAGCTGTCAGTCTGAGATGCCTGCAGGGCCTGGATGGGGTGCGGTGGCTGGGGAGGAGATCCTCAGGAGGCTTGATGTAGAAGGGGGGCCCTCAGACTGATAAGCCAAGGTGAGTCTCTAAACTGGGCTGCAAGATTTTGGTGTTTTCTCCCTCATCTGGCCTCCCAAGTTCAAGACAATTAGCTCAAAGCACCCTCTGAAGCCACAAACCAAGCTTGATGGTAGGTTCACAAAAACAACCATCAGAACAAGGGTGTTGAGATGAGGCTGTGTACCTTCACCTGTCATTCACTGTGCAAATTTACACAGTGCAGATGCCCCCTTTGTTCTGTTGGGACTCATCAGAGCAAAGACTTTATCTTCACTCTGGATTGTGAGTGAGTTCACATTCTAAATACTCCCCATCAGGAATGTCAAGGTTGGCTTGTTTGTTTCACAGATTTGATTTTGCTACAACTCTAACCTTGAAAGAGTCAGTCAAGTTACCTCCACACTTGACTTCACATTCAACTGCAAACATCGAGGAAAAGTAGTTGAGGTTAGCTCCTGTCAGACTGGGGCCTCTTGGTAGCCCAGTAGAGGTGAGGGCCTGTGAAATGAGCTTATCTGACCCCTGATAAGAGCAGGATACCCTCAGGAATGGTCTAAATTCAATACACATGGCTGCTGCAGCTGCCTTTATCTGGCAGGATGTGGGTGTTTGAAAAGGAGCTACATGTAGCACTGCGGTTGGGTTTGTCCTATCTAGATCGGTCCAGCAGACCACAGCCTGATGCAGAATACTAGTGCCTGTGGCCAACAGTAAAAATGGAGGGCTTCAGTGTCGTAGTCTGTGGTTCCGATCCCCAGAAATCACTAAGAGAGCAATTACGATCGGCAGCCTCAACTCTTAAATCATTTAGTCAGATCTTATGCCACAAAGGAAGTTGTCTTATTACCTCTGGAAGCTGTGCAGAGATTTACTGAGCTGATGTTTGATGATGGCATACAACAAAGGGATACTCAGTGTGTGTGTACATGCCAAACCGCGTCCACTGGGACAGTCTGCATGCAAAAAGAAGCACAACACACTCATCTAAACAAGAAGTCTGGCTCTCTGTACTTTGACTAGCAGAAATTAGGATTATGTTGCACTTCTAACAAGATCTGAATCATTCTGTTTGATCATCTATACTTTTTTTTCCTCAAAGCACATGACATCAATTTCTCAAGTTGCGTAGTTGCATATAAAAGTGCAGGACAGTTTACTTTGAAAAGTCTTGAAAGAGCCTTAGATACCGAACCAGTATCAAGCTGTCATCAGGACGTCCTAAATCTCCATTTATTGATTATATATACCCCTTATCCTTGTATGGTTATGGGGGGCTGGAGCCAATCCTAGCACACATTGCACAAGGGTGGGTTACACCCTGGATAGCTCACCAGTCAATCACAGGGCTGATATATAGAGACAAACATTTATTCACTCTCACAATGGGCAATTTTACAGTCACCAATGAGCCTGAACTTCATGTGTTTGGACTGTCCCTGGACTGGGAGAACATGCAAACTACACACAGAAACTCAGAACCCTGCTGTGAGGCGACAGTGCTAACCACTGCACCACTGTGCTGATCAGATCAAGTCACTCATTATGACTCAAACAGGTAATAAAAGAGCAGCAACAGCCTCAACATGGTGGATTTTCCCACAGCACCTCCATAAAGATGACATTTGTGGTTTCTTGTGAAATGCATGCAATGGGATAAGTTACCATGAAGTTGGTACACACATCACCCTCACCCACATAATTCATTTAAGAATAAGATCCTTTAACTTTAAAGTCTGAAAACCAGACAGGATTTGGAGTGTGTTTAAGTTTGCTTACTTTGAGAATTATTTAAACCTGCCTCCAATTTATTTGGCATTTCTATGTAACTAAAATATGATGCAGTACGTTTGATTACATATCATTGCTGAACACTATGCAAGATGGCTGCTGTCCACAGCTGCCCTGGCTTTCATTTTACATTCCCACAGATTAAAGAACATAAGTTTTCAAATCTAGGGACCCACTTTCTGGTAAATATAAGCCATTAACAACCCTCTGCAGAGAAAATTACAAGCTACTTCATTACACTTCCTAAACATTTTCCCTAACACCAATAGAACCCGATAGGGCATCAGTATAAACACCAGCTCGACGGTTTCCTCTCTGACTGTGTCTGCTCAGAGGCTTTAGTGTTATCAGTCTGAGTCACATCTCATAAATCAAAGTACCTTCCAATGCCATGATGGCTTCCCACTCTGCAGCCAACACATCTGGCTGGAGATCTAACAAACTGTTTGAGCCTAAGAATATATCTGGCATAAATCATAATTCTTGACGATGGCCCTGTCCATAAACATGCACATAGAAAGAATACACCCACACCCACACCCACACACACACACACACACACGTGCAGGCCAAGCTGCTGAGACAGACATGACATGTGATGCAGAGGGACTGCATGCTGGGCTCACCCTCCGGCTGCTGTCGATGCTTCTCTGATTGATTCTGTCTTTCCTGTTCAGCCAATAAAAGCTCTGTGTGGTGGGATGAGCAGCTTGTGAATCAATCACACACACACACATTCTGCATGCAGCATGTATTGCCTGTGTTTATTTGTTGGTTAATCATCTGATGAGAGATGGCTTGTGTGGTATGTTATGTTTGTGTGTGTGGTGGGGGGTGGATTTGTGGGTGTGTCAGTAAGGTGAGCTGCCTTGTGTATGGCCTGTATTAGAGTGTCCACACTTCCTGTGAATGGTGTAGTGTAGGCATGTCTTACTCTTTCCCTACCATTAAAGCTGTGCAGAGCTTTAACTCTGCTCCAGATTTCCAAAGCAAATTCAGAGACAACAACAACATTTTCAGACAGTTCTATAACAGGAGTGTCACTGTCACAGCCAAACTATGGTACATACACACACACACCAATGTATATATAACCAGTTCAATAATTAGCCTTCACAGAGTAACCTTTGGCCTTAATGTCATGGTGTATGACAAATGAAGAAGCAGCAGCAACATGAAAAGTGGTCATTACTGTGTGTTGAGGCGTCTCCTGGAGGAGGAGACATGGCATGCGTCTCGGCTCATTGATCTAGGTTTTGTCCACCCAAAGGCATTTTTAGACCATTGTTATCTTTGTTCTCTTTACTTGCCAATGGAACAAAGATGACCCGAGTCTGATGATAATGACAAACTGCTGGGTAGTAGGGCAAAAAGACATAAAAACCGTGATGGAACTGGCTCGGACGTGCTTTTTTTGCTTAATGCTTTCAACTGCAAAAGCATTGAACAAGTGCATCTCAGCCGTCCCTATGTGTCACTTGCCCTGCGTTTCCATATTTACTTGTGTTATGAGTATTTGCAGCATGTGTATGATGAAGATGCTCTCTGAATTGCTTGTGTTGTCTATTTCCATGTGTTAACTTAAGTTATAGTGTATTGAGCCCTCAGGGCCACCATAGATACGCAATGAAACAAGGTATTGGCTGCATATAGAATAACTTGCATGTGATTTTGAGACAAATAGTTTCCTGATATTAATGTGTATGTTTTAACTGTAATAGTATACATTTATAAATTATAAAAGACAGTGTGTAACATTGTGATTGGGATAAATTAAATTGTTTGGTCCTAGGTTCATTATTATGCTTCTGAGATAATAATTTTCCTTGCACGCTGCTGTGGATGTGACCATGAGAAACAGCTTCATGACTGAAGAGGAGTTTCAAAAAGAACAGATAAGAATATTACATTTAGACACTGGCTGCCTCCTCCTCACCATTTGGAGGGAGGATGGCTCAGTAGTGCTGATAGTGGCTGTGCATCAGCTCTCTTTGCTACATACTGATTCATCGAAGCTGTGTTTTGTTCTATTCCTCAAGCGACACGCGGGCCAGTCACTCCTCACCCTCCCTGAGATCTCTCCATTCACACCTGCTCAGATGCCCAAGGAAAACATGAGGCCTCACCATCACGTTATGATACCTGCACATCCAACACACTCCCATAAGCTGTATCTCTCCCTCTGTTCTGATAACTTCATGCATACTTATTCACTGACACGTAGAAAATTCAGAGAGACAGTTACACACTCACACACACACACACATTATTGCCTGGGTACAGCTGGGAGGAAAAAAATGAAGTTCATGCAGATTTGTTCATTGCTGATGTATTTTCTGATTCCTGCAGATAACTTAAAAACATTGAACACAACCTCACAAAAATGTGTTTCAATGTAACTTGAAACATATACATTTCTCCTTTTGCTGTCAGTCGACAAGGATAACACAGACACAAATTTCTACACCTACATGCAAAATGACAAAATGTTTTTTGATGTAAATGCAAGAATTGGAACTTTAGCAGCCATCAATTTGTTTTCATATCTGTGGTTGAAATGATATGATGTGACTCTGCCTTGTGTCGCATTCAGTCAGTGTGACAATGAACCAGCATGCACGATTACAGGACCCTGAGACCTTGGGCCGTGAGACAGTTAGCTTAGCTTAGCACCAAGGGAAACAGTTAGCCTGACACTGTACAGAGGGAAACGTAAAAAATGCTCTTCTTTGTTAAATCTGTACAACAGCATAACTTTAAAAATGACATGCAGTCTCTGCTGGTTGCCAGGCAACATCACTGTGATGATGTTTTTTTGTACGATTGAACAAATGTGAGGTTGCTAGGCTGAACAGGTGCAAGTAAGGTTTTGTCTAACTTTTGGAAAAAAGTGAGTTGGCATATTATCTTAATTGTTAAACTCATTCTTTGAATAGAGGTCCAGTATACCCAGTTCAATTTTGATAAAGGTGTAGTTAGCCTACTTTTCAATTTTCTTTAGTTTTCACATTTAAAAACCAACCAAGAGTATTATGTAAAATTCCTCCTGCTCATCAGTCTCTTGGTAAGTAGCTCTGTGTCCACACTATGTAGCCTATCCATTACTTTATGGTCTCAGGGGACATAAAACACAGTCTAGTGTTCCTCCCTGGAGTTTTGCCCTGCATGGCGCACAGTACAGTTTGCTACCTCTCCATGATGAGAGAGGAGGCTGATGAATGAGTGCCAGTAAATTCAATTGTAGCACTGCCATCTATTTCTATCTCCCTGTGGTCTGGCTGCTGCTCAGCCTGATCCACAGCCTTTCTAATTTGGTGATGAGCTGTAAAGTGACCTGCCTGCCCCCACGGCCAGGCGGCTGGAGCGAGAGTGGGATTCCTGGGATTTCCTTACCAGGCAGACTCTTGGGTTAGATGGATGCTACTGTATAAACACCCCAACCATGTCACACCCCTCCACCCTCTCCTATTTGGACCCACAGGGAGACCAAGGTACTAGCTCTCAAGTGCACCCTGACATTAGCCCCTACACCCTCCCTGCCCCTGAGTAAGATGAGATGCCAGGAATAATTAATGATGATGTAGGCCATGGTATCTGTCCGGGCATTGCAACACACACTTTCTCCCACCTCCTGCTGAGGAGTACCGTCCTTTCACCTCCATTTGCACTAATTGGTTCATACTCACTGCTGACTTGCCCTTTTATGTATGTCATTGAGTGCTTACATATTTGATCTATCTCATTAGTAAATTAAATAATACTGTTCAAACCAAAAAATGTTGTAGATTTATGTCTCATTTAGTATAATTTTAGTATGGTATATCTGCAGGTGAAATGTATTTTAATGTTTCACATACACATTTAGATTCATGCACTGCAGCTCCATCAACACTATGACTAAGCTGTAGAATCATAATTGAAGAGGAGTTGAAGAAATGTTTCCACTGAGTTACCCAAATAAACTATGATGCATAGGGATATTTTTCCTTCTTGCTTTTTAAAGTTAAGTGAATGTTGTCCTCTAATTTTCAAGGTTTTGTTGCTTGGACAAAGAAATTATTTAGGTTTCAAACCCACTGTGCTCTACATGCTATGCACCCTCTCTCCCATTGAGCCACCTGTACTCCTTATTGTTTCGTTTCAGAGAGCGGGGTGACTGTCTGACTCTAATCCACAGCCACAGAAGAGGTTTAAAACACTCTGGTTTCATCTAATCTTCCAGCTCAGACCTAGCCGAGCTTGAAACCCGCTTTCTCCATGATAGGAATGGGCAAATAAAGGTCTCTCCCAGCACTCCCATGAAAGGGGTCAGTGTGCTCTGTGGATTAAAACCCAGTGTTTTCTCTGTCTCTTTTTCTCAATTAGACTGAAAAGGCTGAAAAAAAATAAAGACACCTCTGTCTGAGCTGTATCAAAATGCTTTGCAAGTTCTATGCTTATTGCTCACTTCTGGTGTTTTTTGGAGACACAGAATCCTAAGTAGCCCATTAATGGAATGAAATGATAATGAAATAAAACAGTAGAACGTGATATATAAGTGGACTTAATGTTTTTGTAGTCCTAAATGATCTAACTCTAATCCATCTGTTCTCTTCTTTGCCTTTAACAAAAATAGACATTTAAAGCGAAATTATACTACATGACTTTTCTGTACAGGCACTTCCATGGGCAGCTCCTCTGTTGTGAAGAGGTCCGTCGCGTATGGCGCATGTTTCGTATCCCCTCCCTGAGAAGCTGGCTGAGACGCTGACTACTGTCAACACACTGGTGTCTCACTGAAATGGTATTTCTCAAAGCCTTCTTAAAGCCCTTTTTTACGCAGCGTGAACATCTATAACATGTGAAAGTGTTTTTGTTGTTACCAGAGGTAGTTGGTAGCTTGTTGCTAACCGTCTTCTCATAAACGACACGAAACTGACGGTTACCGATAGAAAATTGTTGTAACTTTTTCAGCCCAACGTTTTAGTTAATGCTTCGGCTCCAGAAAAGTAATGGACACTGTCGCTAATGCAGCCTTGATAACGTCCAGTCGCATTGAGGGACGAACGTACCAAACTCCATTCAAAATTATGGCTATTTAAGGACAAACTGACATGCTCGTTGTTAGCTACTCTTTTCTGAAAACCTTTCTGTCCTTTCTCGTCCGTTTGAAGTCCCGCCTCATGCCTGCATAGCATTTATCAGAAACGGAAATCACATTGAATAATGTCTAATGACTCGTAGGCTACTCCTGAGGTTTTTGTAATGCGAAAAAGTAAATATAACCTCTGCAAACCCTGAAGGAATCAATTGTTTGTATTTGAGCTCCCCAACACACAAAGTTGTGTGACTGTTGTGAATCTTTGAGCAGTCCCCCCCCACCAGACATTGGATTGAAATGGTGAAACACTAACATTTTATTTCATTAAAAAACTAGACAATAATAAATAATAACTGTGGCATGTGCAAAAAAGATTTGATTGGTTTCCTAACTGACTGATCACTCAGCTTCATTTTCATATCTTCTGTCAGTTGCTTAGAGGAGCCCATGGTTGTTATGAGTTACCATAAGGTTTGAGTCAGAGAACCTGCTATTGAATAATCATCGCCTCATTATTCCTAATAACAATTCTTAACCTGTCTCACGAGTCCTAATGATTCAATTAAACCCTAAGGCTGCCCAGACCTTTTCAGAAACCACAGTTACTGTTTCATGACCAGCTGCGACAGCGTGTGGAAGAGATTGTTTTCTCCTCGTGTGTGTGTGTCTTCATGGCAAAATGAGGTCCTGGAGACACCCACTGTCACAGGAAGTATGATGGAGGTGGCTTTGAGTACCTTTGCAGCTGTTTGTCTATATGTCTCCCTGTGCACAGATTTTCTCACTGCAATAGCATCACCATGACTACTGAGAACTCAAGAGTCAGAAAATCAAAAAAATGTTTATGGAAATCATAGCTGATGATTTTACATTATTCACTTGTTTTGTATTATTATTTGTGGTATAGTCATTATTTAAATGTAACATTTTTAATGGCTGCTTGCTTTATAAATTGTGTTTGATTCTTTTCCCTTCAGAAAATAAATGAATGTGTAATTTTCTTTGGGGTACCTAGATTTTGCACAAACTCTGTGCATCATTTACAAGGCAACAGAAACTGACATTTTTCTGCCATATCTGGTGACTGATCATAGATGAGTTCAGAAAATGTGTGGAGGAAAAAGGTGTGTGTGTGTGTGTGTGAGAGAGAACTGATGGTAATAAATAACCTACTTATTGAATTTCTCAACACTGTAAAGAGCAAGTCATTAAGCATTAAAAGAAACATTGTATTCACTCTTGGCTAGACTGGCACAGGTGCATATTTGTCAGTGCTCTCTAGTTGTGAAATGGGCCATGCAGCTTCCATGATAATGCATGACTTTGATTTGTATTGGTTTTGTTCATCTTATAAGCTTGGTAGAACAGTTAAAACTGATCTCAGGTTGTTCTGGTTGAAATAGTTAGCAATGTGTCAACCTTGTTACTGTTACTTACTCTGTGCTGTCACTCATCGCAGCTTTGGGACATAACTAACAGTTTTAATGCTGGGTCCTGCTGTTTGACAAAGTGTAACCTCTTGTTATATTTGTTCTATAGCCCCTGTTACATGGCGCTTTTTTGGGATTACAGCAACATTTAATGGTTTCCATGTCTTTGCTGTATGGACAGCAAAATCTCCGGAGATCCGAAAAGCCATCACACCCAAAGTGTGTGGAGATGCATGATGACACTTGAGATGTCGACCCTCTTGTGTTCCTTTATCCTCAAGTGTCCAGGTAAATGACCTTATGGAGGAAATGGGTGATAATGCAAACAGATAAGACTCCTGGTACCTGTTGACCACAGTCAGGACCTCCTAAATCAGGACCCCCTGACACAGTGCTCCATCAGTGACTGCCTCAGTGACACCCACAAGGCATTGAGCCCTTATCTGTAATGGCCCCTGCTTAGCATTCATGCCATTCACGCGAACAATGCCACCTCTTCCCGCTCATTGGACCTGTGACTGACAGTGGGTGTTGGTGCACTTGTGTCTGACTTCAGTCTCTATCTGACACTGAACTGTTTATCCAGTCCAGATACCCCCACCAAGACACAATAAAGGGCGTGTGTCTTCCTTGCCACTTCCCATGTTGTTTGTCTAACTGGACTTTTATAATAGACCTCGCTCTCTATTTGGCACGTTGGTTTCCTTTTCAGAAGGATCAGTATTATTTGGTTGGCAGAAGGGCTAACTAATGGTTGCAGAGCCAGCTCACCACCCATCCTCTGACCTGGCTGGAGGCTGGAAGTGCCTCCTTGGCGAGACGGTGAAAAGCCGGGAAACAGCAGATAAGACTGCTGCCTGTGATAAACAGCAGAATGACTAATAGCTGAGGTATGATATAGCAGAAATAAATGCATTATTTCTCTCAGAGTTCAATTTTGCTGGCAAAGATGTGACAGAAAAAAATACTATTGGTTTAATCGGTCATAAAGTTGGCTTTTCACTGGAAGAGCTATCTAGAATGCAGCTTTTGAGCTATGTGTAGTCTACTTTCAGTTTTCATCATGCAGCTCAGATCTCATATTTGATGAGGCTGATATCAGTATGGGATCTTGGGATCTCATGCCTCCATAATGGCTCCTGTGAAGCTGGGGCATTATAAAGCTTCTATAATAAACCCCTGTGATCAGTATATCACTCCCTCCCTGCTCTTATTTATGAATGGCAGAATTTGACAAGGGGGCAGCTCAAGTGGGTAGCTGCTGATCACATGATACCAAAGAGCTAAGCGAGGAATGTGAACAGGACCCCCCCCCCCCCCACCTCTACTCAAAAAAAAAAAAAAAAGTAAAAAACTTTGATGCCCATATCATAACGAATACTCTCTCTGTCCACTCCCTTCTCAAGCCCTCATATGCGCTGCAATGCCGAGAAGGGGAACGGGTGCTGCAGTCGGGGGGTGGGGGGGGGCACAGATAGTGGCTGCGTTTGATCTGAAGGTCGCCAGCCCCTTGCTGGTGTTGAGAGATCCTTGGCGGACGAGGCTGGCTCTTATTTAATAACATGAAGGGGAAGCAGACCTTTCTCTCATAATTAGGCCTAATTACCCAGTAGGTGTGGACAGACGGCCCAAGAAGAGACAAACTGCCTTTATCCACGGACTTAGAGTCAGATTACCCAGAGCTGTCTTATCTGTTGCGGGGCCAGCAGGAGCCTCAATCCTCCTCTTTTGCCTCTTCCCACTGGCTCCCATATCCAGCTCAGGTATATTAATCAGTCAGTGTGATTTATTATGCCCCATCCTCGACACACAGGTTTAATCAGGCCTAGCTTGTTTCCCTCTGCTGTAATATCCGAGATTTTTCCTGTGAACATGTTTAATAAGAAAGTTCACTGACCTATTGGGTATTTATCTATTGCTCTGTCACTTTATGTGACCTCATTAGGGTCATGAAACTGCAGCGTGCTGGAGCTGTAAAGAGAACAAGATACTTGTCCTTGAGGATTGAACAGAGGTTCACATCTGCCCTAGCCTCACTCTGTTGCTTCTTCAGCAAGGTATCTTTGCATTCACTAGAGATGTGTTTTCATGTCAAACATACAAGCTTGACAAGTGACTGGCTTGATTGTTTGTTCGGCCGCCTGTCTGTGTTAGCAGAGAACAATTTAAAGGTCTTTGCAAGTAGATTTGAGTGACATCCTGCCACTGTGTTGTTTGTTTACAGTATCTGTCTTTCCCTTCCTGAGCTGCCTGCATGTTTGTATTTGGGTTTGTGGGTGACTCACTTGTAGGCACCACAACAGAGCCATTGTTGGGGGGGCAATTCAGCGCCTGGAAAATCTGACATCGGGAAAACAGAAGGAACAGTTCATTGAGGAAATAGTGGCAGAGGAAAGTGGCCATGATACTCATCTTTCAGATGCGGGATTGGTGTGGCAGTCCTCATGCCCTGTAAAGTGGCATCTCCATCACTGTCCCCTGCTCTTGTCTTTAATTGACAGTGAGCTGCAGTGACCAGTGGAAAGATTTCCAGCCCTCGGTCTTGTGACAGTGAAAACAGTCAGTTTCAGGCTGTTGTGTCCATGACTCACAGCTCCACGCAGGTCTACTGCTGGAGGACAATGAGGAACGCTTAATCCACCTGTTATCAGGGTGAGCTTCTCCCTGTCACACACTCACCCAGCCACAGGACTCTGGCTCAGGAATGCAGCCTTACCCATCCAGTCACAGGAGGAGCAGCTTAACTGATAGACCCTCACAAAACCACTGTTGAGGGTTTTTGCCATTTTCTTCATACCACACAAAAACAAGTTTGTACCGTTGTTGGCTGAAGGGTTTCCTGTTGGCTTGGTTCAGAGATCAGTGTCATATTTAATCAGTATCTTATGCAAACAGCCGTATGATTTGAACCATTTCAAAAATAATAAAAATTAGTGTCATCTTTTCTATAGAGGCTGGTCCAGGCATGCGTATCTCCCTGCAGTGGCAAATTCAGCAAAAAGCTGATGGGTTGGGTCCCCCAGACTGCGGCGTGGTGTCCTTAATTAGGCAGGCTGGTCAGAGGTCCGTCTCTACGCTTCACAGGTTCACATGGACAATTTAACCACTAACCTCCTGAAATGAGCTGCTCCTGAATGCCTCAGGCTCCAGTTTCAGCCTCTTCTGATTGCAGAGGGCAAGGGTTATGATAAGTAAAAGTAGAGAAGGGGTGAGGGTGAGGTTGTGCTTAATAACCACTCCACTCCATACTGTGCTCAAGTCTTTATGAAGGAAAATGTCCTGTGGAGTTTCACGAGTCTTAAGGCCTGAAAAACATGCTGAACACATTTCCATTCGCATTAAACATTTGCAAAGCTGTTTGTTTTTTGGAGGTTAAAAATCTTGCCTTGTTTACATGGCTAGCAGTCATCACCTTGCTGTCCAGAAGAATAGCAAGTAAGAGGTAGCAGGAATGTGCATCATCTCCTTTAAGCTAACATCAGCATGCTAACATTTTTATAGTGGCAGTCTAACATGCTGATGTTTTGAAACTCTGTTTGTCATGGTCTTCATCTTAGCTTAGTGTTTTAGTATGTGGCAGTGCCAGAGGGAAAGTTGGTGGATCACCATAGTGCTGCTATGTGTGCACTCTTCGGAGACTGTACTGGGTACCTGTGAGGTGAAGCTGGCAGAACCTTGGTCTTGTGTTGTTGGTCTTTTTGGGAAAATCATATTTAGGATTTACTCTCATATTATTCATATTACAATAACATATTATTGCAGATAACTGGGTAGAAAAAGGATTCCTGTGTGGCAAGAGAGGAAATTGTTTACCAGCCTCAGACTTTTTATTTCCATTTTTAGGTTAATTGTTCACATTTATTTGTGCGGGTTATTATTGTCTGTTCATTGTTTCTAGTAACAGTGAGCAGGTGGGATGTAGCATAGAACAAGATAAGCAGTTTAGAGAAATGGATAAGTAGATGTATGGTAGCCACCTGAAGCCAGACACTCACATGTGATTATACTGCAATTAATTGTTGACACATGATTTCCTTGCTGCATACCTGTGGTTGGTTGGGTTTCCTCCACTGCCCAGCCTACAAACGACATAAAAGCCTGAGCTTTTACCTCTGCCTTTGGGACAACGGCTGTTGATCACAAGAGAAGTGAGAAGCTCGAATCCCTGTCTGTTTACTGTAATTAAGCTGTCAGAGGTTGTGATTTATGACGTATTGAGTAAGAGAGGTGTTATCACATAGACTAGAAAGAAGACAGGGAGAGAGAGAGAGCCACAGGGTCACAGAGACAGTGCATTAAACACAACTTTCTGCTGTGTGGAGGAGAAAGGCTTCAAGGCAAACTGGAGCTGTTCTCTGACTGACTGTGTTTGTGCAAAAACAAAGTGAGATAGTTTCTGCAGCTATTGGTTGTTGGTTTTACAACTCTCATTGTATTGTATTTCCCCCAAATGAATCTGACTGTAATGGAACTGGAACGGAACAACAGTATTAGAATAACAACAGTATTGTTGCAGTTTTTGTTGGGGTGATGCTGGCTGGACCTCAAATCCTTCTACAGAACTGATTCATATCTTGCCTCACTTTTCTTGTTGTCTGTTCCAGTGGCTGTAATGATGCTGGTTTGAAGCCTCCTTGGATCCATACATTGATTGTGAGATCCAGGGATGTCTCGCCCCTCTCCATCCCCCATCTACACCCTGAGGGGGGCTGGCGGGCCCCTCAACACCCTTCACTTTAGCTGCCAAGGAGGGGACACTCCCCTCCTATTTTCCGGGTGAGTTCATTCATACATACATTCATACTATAACACAATTGTTTTTGTCAGTCTCTCCCTTCTTTATTTTGAAGAATCGGGAAATTCTATTGCATTTGATTGAAGCACAGTGTAACATTTTACAGTTCCACACTAAAAGTTGTATTTTGGCATTTCTTAGTTTGAACAACACCAAATTTGACCACTCTTGGTATTTTCTTTGTGTAGCTATGATTGAGAACAGAGCAGTGTAGAATGATATATGTGTATATATATTTATATATATAGAGAGAGAGAGAGAAAGAAAGGGAGAGAGATTATTTAAACAGCGTACATAAAGCATCCTGTTGAGTTTTGCAGGTCAGGGAAGGGTCTCATTCATATCTGGAACCTGAACAGCAGGAGGGCTGAGAAGATTGTAGAAGGTCATTCTGGAAGCTCGGTCATCTGGCTAAGCACGCTGCAGTCAACAGACGCCCTCATCAGGTCAGGATAACCAATGTCTTGTCTATTGCTCTCTTGTGAGGTTTCTCACTTTCTAGCTTCTCATGAAGCACATGCATGTATTACAATATTAAATATAAAAACGTTTCTTTCTGTTGCTGGAGCAGTCAGGGACGGGACATGCAGGTGTGTCAGTGGGACCTGAGAGAAGGTCGTAGTGAGGTGGTGGACTCGGTGTGGACCAGCAGCGTTGGTTTCTGCCAGTGTTCCCTGCTGGAGATGAGTTCGGGAAACTACCTGCTGGCCTTTGCTGGACAACAGACAGAGGAGGTGAGACATACGTGAGTTTGAATGTGTCTGAGTGGCAGGATCATTTAACCTACTTATAAAATAGTGACCAATCAATTTTATACCCTACCTCTCACACAGTGCATGCTGGGATGTGCTCTCATCTCCTGCAGCCTTGAAAATGTTAAGTTCATGTAAGGAGGGATGGAGTAAATGCCTTTTTTTCATACCAACATTCACCAAAGCTGCATGAATTCAGTGTTTTACTCTGACTTACTGGTGTGGACATTAATGTGTTGTAGATGTAAATATAAATAATGATAACGTATCTAAGTTTATTATCAAAATATTATATGTATTTGATGTGTATTTCTGACAAAATGTTGCATTTTCATATTTGGGTGAAATGGCTTTTTTTTAAGCCTTTGCTGATTGTAAAACTTTAAATATTTATAGAGTATTTTCCATTTTAATTTGGTAAAATGAACCAGGAACCCTTAATATCAAATACATTGTCACATGTAGAATTTACAGGCCGGTGGGAGGTTGGATGGTAAATTGCTTAAACAGTCTAGCTCGAGTTTAAAAAAATCCCAAACTTTATGAACCTGACCAGACTTGCTGCTGCCAGTTAACTTGTTTGGCTTTGAACACTCACACGTATTTGTGGCTTTTAGTAGTGTTTATGAAGTTAGTAAGTCCTGTCATTTTTTTCCACACTGCTGTGATCTTTTGCATGTGACTTGATCCACAAGTGTGAAATGGCTTGAATTCAGTCAAAGTGTCCAACATCATATTTTTAGCCGATCCTCAGTGAATGTGTCGTGAGTCAACGTGACATGTGAGCATTCGGTTTGCAGCCAGGAGCTGTCACACAACTATCCAAACAGCATCATTAACAAACCAGCCATGTCATGAGTCAGCACGTTTCATTGCAGAGATAGGAACTTAATACCAGGCACCAGCTAAATGTGGGTTAATTCTGGCTGTGGCTAGTAACATGTCATTCAGTGAATGCTTTTATCTGAAGTAGTTAATAGCTCTGTGAAGGCAACGAAAGCAAGTGTAACTGTGTGTTTTGGAAGCTAAATAACAAGGATGATCCTGCTTCTAAAACTCCGCGAACTGATGAAATAGTCAACGTGGCTTTTTACTTTTTTAATCTTTCACTGTTGGGTTACACAGAGAATTCCCAGGCTTGATTAGGTTATGCACTGGAACAAAATCACATTCTGTCCGTCTCTTAGTTAATGCTCAACGCCCACAAGTCTGTGTGGCTTTGTGTGGAGCCAGTGTCTGAGCAGTGCAGCAGGATGGGGAATGGGCAGCCAGCGATTCAGCCATCTTTTATTGCCTCCAGATTCATGTTACTTGTTTCACTGTGGAGGAGCCTCACTTGAAAGAGACAGAGCAGTCACCTGATCCAGCCAAACGTGCCTCTGCTAACCCCAGTCCAGCAAGCCAGGCATCGGGGCGCCTGTGACTCCCAGCACCTCAATAATGCCATTGTCCCGGACACGGACAGACAAAAACATGCACACAGACACACACACACACACACACACACACACACACACACACACACACACACACACACACACCCATTAAAGGCTGACCAAATCAAGTCACAACCGATCTTGTCATTTTGTCTCTCCAACCCCATTCCATAGACATAACTGGCCTAGGCAGTTGCTTATCATTTATCTGCCAATAAAACACCCACATAAACGAATTCCCACAAGAAAAAAAAAACAAAAAACATGCACTTCTCATAAAACATGCAGAAAGGTATAAGCCGCATGTATGTAGGCTGATATTTAGATGGGTAGCCAAGAAAACATGAAACAGTCACTCTGAGCCATTTCAGGTGGTTATACTGTTTACTGCTCACAGTGAGATTCCTGCTGTGGGAGAAACATGAATTAATAGTGTGGGTGTTTTATTTATGGGCAGTGTGATACCACACAAGAACAGCCATCACCTGAGGCACAGAGCAGTCTTTAAAGGCTCTCTTTGTCAGTCGTGCAGAGGTAAACATGCAGGACAGATGTGGCCCAGCGCTAAAATACAGATCACTCCCTTAAAGGGCTGTTTAATCTGAAGCCTAATGAGGATGAATATGCAGATCATCAGCACAGAGGAAGTCAAAGCAATGAGTTTTGGTAGTGATGTGTGTACACACACACATACCGGCACACACTTTATTGCTGGCTTCGTTAGGCGGTGTATTTTATCAGAATCAGTGCCAGTGTGTGCAGGAAAACACCATTCATGTCGCGGGGTCGGACTTTAGCAGGATTTATTATAGACAGTGGCGCGACTGCCTTGCACTGATGGATTGTGCTGCTCTGCTGGGTGGAGGCACTCTGATCCATGGCGGTCCTGAACCACAATAAAAGATTTAGACTGCAGCTTTGTTGTTTAAATTCAGAAAACAAGCAAATCATGACTTGGCAGACAGCTTGTAGCCATGTATACAAACAGCTGCAATTTGTGTGTTTGTAAATGGTTCTAAATAATGAACAGGATCCCACTGGATGAAGCCTACTGGATCATTTGACTTTCTATTGAGCACCACCATATGTTCAAAGTTTTCACTTATCTCATTAGATATCAGACCTAATCGCAGAGTGGTTCAGGCGCATACCATGTGCCACAAATGCTCTGAGCAGACAAGGCCCCTGTATGAGTCCCAGCTGGAGTGAACTCTTTCCTGCATGTAATTCCTCTTCTCCTTGACCCATTTCCCATGTCTCTATACTGTTCTATCTGACAATAAATGCAAGTGGCAAAACATTTTTTAAAATATCACAGCAGCATTTGTGACTGTTTTCATATCGAACTATCATCAGATCAGATGTCCCATACTTTGGTTTATGATAAAATACAGACAGATGTTCACACCAGTCTCACCTGCACTTTGCTAAGTAACAAATATTAGCCTACTAAGACACTAACTGTTGTGAACATGGTAAACATTACACCTGCTTATCACTGCTGTGCCTCAGTGCAGCCTCACAGAGTGAAAGGAATCAGGTTCAGCCGTTGCTGGTGAGTTTTAAGATCTAGTTTTCACGTGTTCTCTGCAGATCAAGATTATTCAGCTGCCCAGTAAGACTCCAGTCTCCACCCTGGTACCAGACGCTAAGCTCGGGATGGTCATGTGTATCAAGCTGTGGCAGGTGAGCACCAGGCTGTCGCCCGAAGTGTCATTTCAGATAAAAATCGTTTGTATTCAACAATGAGGTGAGTGAGTTGAATTGCATTCAACAGCAGCCTTGTGTCCCCTTTGTAACTACATTTCAAGTTCCACAAGTTCACCCTGCCACCTTTCTGAATGGCATTCATTCTGGACATACCTGCTTCATTCTGACTGGCCAGCAGCCCATACCAAGATGTGATAATAGGAAAGTCAACAAAAATGCAGTTGTGAGACGTGGCACATGATTTACAGCCTAAAGACTCGTCCTGGACCATTTTTCCAACCGTTTCTTCTCAGCTGGCAGCGAATCCCAGCACTGTAATTAGAGCGTTTGGAAGGGCCGGGGGTTCACAGCCATATATCAGCCTGCAGCTGTACATCGAATCTGATCCCAGCAAAAGGTTTGCTTTCTGTTTTGTAAATGCTGTCAAAAGTTTTATTTTCCAGCTATTTAACGAGACCCTGTAATTATTTTCATGGTTAATTATTAACTCTTTGCGTTTGAGACTTTGGGGAGGGACTGAGAGGGGTTTCTGATGCATACTAGACAGTGGATGGTTTGAATAAATTTTATGGCCTGTGCAGTTTACAGGCAACAGAAATCAAAGCTTAAGCAGAACTTATTATTTTGAAGCCAAAGTGAGGCGATGCCTGTGTTCCTGTAATGCTAATTAGAATTACTTCAATAAGTCAAAGACAAACCCATCAAGGTGATTTTGTGTTTGTGATGTTATTATAGAGACATGTAGACAGGTTAGAGTCTCACAGTGCCTGCTGACATTGTGTTTGTGTTTTTCTTTCTTTCCCTTTGATTTCGCTGTTACACCCACCTTTCATCATCTGATTTATGAACCGATGCTGGTTCAGTGTTGAGTGCCAGGAAACATAATGATCAATTATATCATTATAAATTATATAATATCATTGTAATACAGCACAGGCAGCTGTCTGACTTCAAAGCCGAGGGCCCAGGTGATTTTAAATCATTTCAGGCTGATTCCTTTCAAGGCCAATGCATGTTCATCTGTTACACTGAATGAGTGACTGGAGACATCCACGCACTGGGAATGGACTGAAACCCAGTGTGTAAACTCCCTCTTTCACACACAATCACACACAATCACACACACACACACACACACACACACACACACACACACACACACACACACACAGGCGATTTGGAAAGATACTCTGTCTGTCAGTTGTACGAAAAGAAAACGGCTCATCTTGTCATTCACATCAAATGCTCTTATGCTACCCACTGTTTCCTTAACCTGACACAGCAGGAGGCAACAGCTGACATTGTCCACTCTCTCCACCCAGTCTCTCTCTATCACACACACTCCAGGAAGAAGCCACTGACAATTAACTCCTCTCCATCTCTCCTCTCACCATCCCTCCCTCTTTTTTCCCCCAGTTGAGACGAGAAGTGATTATCCTCCATTATTTCCATGACAGACTCACCAACAGATTTATTGTCAGCCTGTAAGCCCTCTCTGCTGGAGTTTATGGAACAGATTAAATGCAGTGTTAAACTTCACTTTCTTCTCAATTCGGCTTCCCTTCAACAAAATCCCACCCGGCCTTTAGTTCAAATGCTGAGATATGTCTGAAAGGTGACAGAACTCACTATCTGATTTCTCTGAATCTCATTGCCTGTGAAGTGGATGAAACAGTACAATGGACATAGAGGCAGAAAGTAGCTCCACATGTGGGTTTCACTTGTGCAGAGATATAGGGCTTGGCTAAGGGGACAGTATTGATGTATGATGTGCAAGGCTTTTAATGTGAACAGAGGCTGGCGGGGGAAAGGAAATGTTCCTATACAGATATCCATCACTCTCAGCTCATCACCTTGCTGCCTCGTGGTCATGACATCATGGCGGACCGGGACAAAAACTGGAGGAAACGATTGGTTCCTTATGTTGAGGCAGTGCCTGCCTGGGGCCTGTGGCAGCCACATCAGCAAACAAGTTGTTTCTTGGTTGTTCAGGATTGTTGAGGCACAAAAAAGAATGACACAAAGTTTTTGCTGAACAAAGAATGTATTCAGGATGTCACACACATATTTCTCTTTAATTATGTTTAGATTTTTTTTTTGTATTAGTATATTTGACAAAATAGCACCACACACATCAACCTATAGATAATGCGAGGGGTTAGGGTTAGTTACAAACCATACAGCATAAGAAAAAAAGATTCCCTTTCACCTGAAAAATTTGTGGAGTGCTGTAACATACCATATCGAGGCTATACATATATGAGTATTAAAATTTTTAACTTAGCTGCTATAAATAAGGAGACTACTATAATAACTAGATAAGATATAATAACAACAATAATATAATAACAATTGGAGCGGTAATAATAATAGTATAGAGCAGTAATAATATTTGTTAATGCCTTGATTTAGTGAAATAAAAGGCTTTATTGTCCTACAGAACATGACAAATAAGTGACTTTTTCTTGATTGAACTTAACAGCTTAACAATTGAACAGCTTCCAATGAAGGACCAGCAAAAGTGTGAAATTAGGAAACATGGTTTTGTCTAAATTTAGAAATAAATTATGGTTGATGAACAGAAAATTAATTGGCTATTATTTTGATAATTGATTAAATGCTTAAATTGTTTTAAAGGAAAGGTGTTAAACCTACACTGTTCTGACTACTCTCTTATAAATTTGTTTCTTCTTGGTCAGTAGATATCTGTCACCCTGAACCTTGAGAATTTTTGTTATGGATGTATATTTTCCACTAACTATTTTGACCTTTTATTGACCAAACAAGTAATTAGACAATCAAGAAAATAATCTGCAGATTATTTATTTTAGTGTCTCCACTGGTCACATCTTTGCACTTTTGTTGCTTTCACAGCAGGATTTTAAACCTCTCCATCAAATGTGATTAGGAGAAGAAGAGAAAAGGAAGAAAATTGTCAAAGTGCCTGGAGTCTGGACTCTTTTCGGGGGTTGATAGTTTAACTGGACCATAGTGGTTTGAACCAGATGCCTGAGACCAGCAGACACTTTTCAACAAACAGCATACAGGCCTGAAATGGTAGAATTTTAATGGTGAAACATTTTAATGCATATTCTGTTCACAGTTGTCATTGCACTTCAATATGTTCCATATACACAGCTGTAAAACATGGCAGAGGTGCCTGTTCTCAGAGGTGACTTCCCTAGCATAACAGCCATGCTAGGGAAGTCTAGCTTTATCATTCCTGCCAGTCCTCATCCATCTGTCTCTCCAGCTGTTCTGTGGTGATGAATCTCCTCTCAGAGCCCCAGCCCCACTCCAGCAGAGAGCCCTCTTGTAGAAAGGCCTGTGGAGGATATAATGAATTAGGTGTCTACCCAGGGTTCCCTGACCTCTGACCCATGACATCATCAATCAAGCAGGTCCTACACTTAAGTGAAACAGTGGGCCCCAAGCCTGGAACGCTTAGCCCTGGCCCTGCCGGCAAGCAGGGGCCACTGATTTTCACTTGTTTTTATTTGTTTTCATAATCCCTGAGTGTTCGTCCTCGCTGATGTGTTTGGAGGGAATACACGACTCCGTCTATAATTTGTTTAAAGCTGAAAGAAGAGAAATATCGAGCGTTAAGTGAGAAGAGGACTTTAAGATGGATGTAAAAATGGCAGACATGGCCCCCCTCGCACATATGGAAAAAATTTCTTTCCCTCCTTGCTTCTGCAGGGCACTGTGCTTTTGCTGGGGGCCTGAATGTATTTTAAAGTACAAAGTACAAGTACAAAGTGTGTATTTTTGCTGTAAATTCATAGGTCTGCTGAAAGGTTTGAGTCTGGAGAAGTTAAAATCATTTTAGAAGCGTAATATGGACATGAAGGGGTGATTTCAAAAGCCATGGCAGGCAGAGGAATTGTGGGATTTCTGAAGTGCAGTATGAAGGTTAGAGCAACCTCCTTTCTCTTCAGTCCTTTCTTCCTTGCAGCAATGTTCTATGAAGCCTCCTGTTTTTATCAGCTCACCTTTATGTTGTTGAAGTGATTTACAAGCTCAACCTTATACAGACTCATTTAGAAGAGGCATGACTTACTCTCCCAACTGTGCAGAGGCACTGCCCGATCATTTATTTTAAATGTTATACTGCTTACTTTTCTCCTTATGTGCATGTAACTACATTAGTGCTTAGTGTTCTGTATATATTTAACAGAGGAGTTGTGGTTTAGGTTTTGTGTCTGATCTCATGTGATTTGAAAGATTTACTCTGATGGATTCAACAGTCCTAAACCCTGGATCTTCTGTGTCCTGGAGTTAAATGGTGCTGAATCAAAACCAAAGTGCATTTTTGTGCATTAGTTTGTGTTAGTGTGTGAGCATGTACCAGGTGTGTAGAGCCGAAACAATGTTTTGATTAACCAATTCTTAGATAAACAGACGATGTAAAGTATACTTAATGATTAATTAAGTAACTTATCAACCAAAAACAATTTCTGGCTTAAGCAATATGTTGCTTTCTGCTTTATTCTGTTTTATGTGATTGTATATGATTTAGACAAATAAGAAGCAACAATCTATTTTTAAGAAAGTGATAAATATAAATAATTGATAATGAAAAAAAAATCATCCTGCTGCGACGCTACATTGTACTTGATGCTGAAAAATCAACATTTTATCAAAATCTCAATATCAAGTTGCAGGTGCTTTAATTTTTTTTTTGATAACGGTTAAATGTGTGACAACAGACCATAAATGAAGTGTTGTTGTGCTACAGAGACTCCCCAGTCAACAAATCACATCATAATTTTTATTAATTTTCAGTTAAAATGAATTGCAAAAATTACCAATTGCAGTAGAATCTGTGACTCCTTTGCTAAAATATTCACTATTTTTAATTTTTTTTTTTTTTTTTTTGCATATCATTCAGCCCTAAATGTAATCCAGAATATTTTTATTTAGATTGTTTTTTTTGTTTGTTTGTTAATATAAAACTTGCAAAAAGTTGTAAAATCTCTGTGGTAAAAGTTTCAGGAAGTGGACTGCACATGTGAAAATGTTGCAAATCTTAGCATGAAAGCATAAGAAACAAGGTCAGTAAAATAAAATAAAAATTTAAATGAAAACTGCACTTGAGGAGAAACAGTACTTTTGTAGTATTTCACTTGACTGTATTTATAGATGCCGGCAGCGACGTCTGTGGCTCAGTAATATAGATGAGGAGCAAAGTGAGGAGTGGTGTAATGGAGTGCTGGAAAGAGAGAGCAGCAGGCTGACGAATGGAGCCCACAGCCTCTCTCCGAGTGTCAGCGGGAGCTTCCAGGATGATAACCTCTGCTCCGCTCGGCTTCCAGCATCACGTAGCGGTTTCTGTGGTTTTAACTGCACAGCTCTCATCTCGCATCTTACCCCGCTGCTTTTTATGTTTCTTCTTCTCCCTGTCCCCTCTCTCTTATCATCCTCCCTTACTTGCAGCCAGACTCGAGTGCTGGACCTCTCCTGTTGGCTGGATATGAGGACGGCTCGCTGTTGCTGTGGGACGTAACCCAGAGGTCCAAGCTGAGCCAAGCCAAAGCCCACCCTGAACCTGTCATGTGCCTGACCTTTGACACCCAGCGTCTGAGGGGCATATCTGGCTCCTCTGAGAAGAAACTCTCCTCCTGGATGTTGGACGGACAGAAAAACCTGCAGGTCAGCAGAATAGACTTGGAAAAAGTTGCACAGTGTAGTTTAGCCATTCACAAACTTTGTTTATCAGTAGCGCTCATCATCTTCCAAATTAGTTCATTTGAATTAACACATTGAAGACAGTTAAGTTAAACATCAGTTATTAACACACAGTACAATGTGCACACAGCACAGTCAGTGGATATTGTTACAATCATTTTTAATAGAATAGAATTGTCAATGTTTCAGTTCTCTGCTTCTGGACATTTTAACCATCTATGAATCACTTGTAGCATTTTCACATTCTTTCCAATATTTTGAACAGTTCATCATTTAGCAGAAAGTAATATATTTTTATCCAGTAATGTTAAGCTAATTGTTTTAACCATTCATCCATTACATTTAACTATATGTTTTCTATTTTTCAAAACATTGCCAAAGACAGCTACTTTGCCAAAATATCTGTAGTTATTGTAGATTTTTTAGTTTTTCCAAGTACTCCTAGCCAATTGCACAAGTGGGGTTCAAGTCCCCTGGTTTGTTGGGCCATTATACTGAATTCATTAGTTATAGAGACCTTAGGCAGGGACACAATATCCCTGGTTAAGGTCTTGCACCCCCTACCTTATAACTAATTGTTGCGTGGGAGCGTCAACTAAATGCCATAAAATAAAAAAGGTAATGCTAGAGATAGGAGGAGAGGAGTGTAGCCTTTCTCTGGGCTCTCTTAGAAAACATCAGGGGCCAAAGAGGAAGAGGCTCAGTGGGGCTCCAGGGGCCATAAATCAGCTGCTGGTTACACAGTGTTGGCAGGGCCAGGGGCCAAGGGCCAGGCTGGGGCTGTCACTCCAGAGTCTAACCACCCATGTACACACCGACACATAGTCTTGCATTAAATCTCAATAATAGCTATATTTTTGGATAAAATCTCATTTTCCTTATCATTGCATGGTAATTAAAGGAAATGTGTCTACATACACAAAATGCATCCTTATCTTTGACACACAGTGCAGACAGGCTCTCTCACACACAAAAATACTTGGGAGGGCTCCAAACTATCTTCTGCCACACCAAAAGAGATCTTTCTACCGTAATTCATTTTACATAACAGCCAACGCTTCAGAGACTTAACGCCTCATTTGAAGCTATATTTTCTCTTGATTTCATGAGCAAAAGGGAATGCTCCCATTTTTCAGCCAACCGCCATGAATCAGAGCCGAGGGGAACCTGAGGCTGATATAGGACACTCCTGCACAATGAAGGGGTATTATTCTTTCCAAAGCTTTTTACAAATGAACGCTTGAATTAGAAAAATCTGCAAAGCCCATTTTTTTCACCCTTAAAATGCGTCTAGAAAAATACTAAGAAGGATTTGATTCAATATACCAAAAACAGAAGGGGAGTGGTTATTTGGTTTATTTTGCTCAAGCAACAAAATATTGATTCAGCATGTAATCCAGGGTTAGGATGACAGGAAAAAAGCACAAGGAGAGGGAAAGTATCCAACAGGGGCTTTTAAATTATCCTGAAGTGCAGCTCAGTGTGACGTCCAGACAGCTATCCTCAGTTCTTCCCACAAAAGTATTTTTGTGTGGCAGCAGTAAGGGGGCGGGGGGAGATGCTGGGTGGCAGACCTAGGCCCTGGGTCCTGACGGACAACCCGTGAGAGGTAATAAAAATATCAAAACCTCTGAGGCCCCTTAACTAAACAAAAAACACATCTGCAGTAAAGGGAACAGTAGTTCACAGTGGGAGGCTGCAATAAAGGCTGAGGAGGCTATAAGTGCCGCAGCATCCCACTTCCCACAAATTACCCCTGCGATATACAGTCCAGCGTGGCTGGCAGGGTAGATAGATGCTTTTTGTGAAATCG
Source organism: Rachycentron canadum (assembly GCA_038496675.1). Lineage (NCBI taxonomy): Eukaryota > Metazoa > Chordata > Actinopteri > Carangiformes > Rachycentridae > Rachycentron > Rachycentron canadum. The sequence continues at coordinate 21,085,956 of CM076654.1, forward strand.
GGGGGAAACTGAAGGTGACACAACACAGTGCAGTTATGATTTAGTGAAGCTGAAGGGTTGTGAAGTGAGCTTATCAAGGCCAGATAAAGACAGATAGCCTCAGGAATGGAGATTAATGTATTACACATGGCTCCCACAGGCCTGTATCTGACGTTTGACCTGGCTGGCCTGATATCTTTTCATAGTAATGAAGCATCATTGTCAGCCCTTTTTTCTCTACTTTCCTTCTAGCATGCATTTTTGGGAATGTGTCGGGGTGAGACTATGACGGCGTGGGTGTTAGGGATTTACAAACTGTTAAGACAGATGGACATATATTTAGGCGGCCACTCAAATGTATTGACATGTGCAGTGACAGGTTGCTGCAGGAGAAAGAGAAAGACAGAGGTCACGGACTGGAGAGAGACAAAGCAGGTAGAGAAAGAGGAAGATTAGCAGTGCAAATCAAGCATGGCTGACAGCAAGCTATTTCTGAGACCGATGACAGTTCTCTGCAGGTGAAACTCCTGGTCCTCATCTTCACTACCATGTAAAAATATCCCCGCTGTCTCCACCAGCATTCACCTGCATGGCCGGCGTCCTCTGTGAGTTCTTGTACCTGTCAACCAGACCTGCCAGATTGAGGCCCCAACCTCAGTCTGCTATTGGACTAATCTATGTCCAAGCTGGCTGTCATAAAAATTATGGCTCATTTTTATTGAGTGACACCCTCCTCTTCTTTTTTTCTGAATGAGGTTCCTCACCTGTTTGACACATCCATCTCTTGTCAGCCAGAGCCAGGCTCTGGCAGGCAAGGTGACAAAAGGCTGTAATCTCCCCGCTGCTGAGTGTGAATCAGGGACAGGGTGTGTCAGAAATACCTGCGAAAAGCCTCCCAGCCACTAGGCTCGAGTGAGTGAGCGATGATGGGACATTTCAGTAGATCAGTGTGAACGCCAAGGTCGGTGCCAAGTCTGACAGGAAAGACGGGGAGAAAAGTGTAGCAAGGCTTGAATGAAATCTGCCAAGTAGACTTTCCTTTTGAACGTCTCCTCTGTCCGTGAGACGCTACAAAAGAGGATCCTGAAGTGTGAGTTTGTGTTGGATCTGTCATGGATCCACAGCAAGTCTAGTGGGCCCAGCTGCCGAGCAGAGCTGGTAGCCTCCTGACAGCTGAGAAAGCTGGCGTTTAGACAGCAAGCCTGCTCTGTATGTGTGTGTGTATGTGTGTCTGCATGCTGTAACACAGGCCAGGAAGGAGTGTTCAAACAACAAAGAAATGAATGATGAAGCCCAAAGATGGATCCTGTCCATGATGAGATAGCAAGGAAGCAATAGGAGGAAAAATGGGGCGTCCAATAAAATGAGCCAAGACTCCCTGGTTTGAGCTAATGGATTTCATTACAGACTGAGGCCTGGTTAATGGCAGTGCTGGAAGTCAGCAGCCTTTTGTTGGTATTCATTCAACAGCTCTCCCTGCTGCTGGAATACAAAGCATTAATGACAGTATAATTAAGACAGTTTTCCTTTTTAACAAAAAGAGAAATTACATTTTTTAAAGACTGCGACAAATTAATCTGCAGATTATTCTCTTAATTAATAGAAGTGTAAAATACACATCATGTTTTCCCAAAGTCCAAGGATTTGTCTGACCAACAGCCTAAAATCCAAAGATAATCAGTTTACCATCATAGAAGACAAAATAAAAAGCTAATATTTACATTTGACCATCTGAAACAAAATATATTTTTGTCATATTTGCTTGTCTTATCTTTACTTCCTTGCTGACAGAGGATCAATGCCATTTTCCTGTCTGTACAGTAAATATGTAGCAGCTGGTTAGCTCAGCTTAGCACAAAGCCTGGAAACCAGGTAAATGGTAGTAGTTTTGGTTATCAAAATAAATCAAAAGTATTAATCAATGTTTAATTTTTGGTCAGTCGGCTTATTGATTAATTATCTCTTTGTTGCAAATCTGTTTTTGTCATTGCACTATAACCAAAGCTGACCAGATATTACAGATGGTTGTGACTATGATATAATATGAGCAGAAACAGCTGGATACTTACACCAATTAAAATAATGGCATACAATTTGAAATAATGCAGTTACTTAATATTATTACAATTTACAAAGTGTAAAAATTATCCCAAAGAGGCCTGTTCTAATTCCAAATTCATGGGCTATACATGTGTTATATATTTTGATGCTACTATATTTTTATCTGTGGTTGAGAAATGAGTAAGATACTGTGATTTAACTTATCGTCTTGACCTGAGTGCCTGTGTGCAAGAGATTCTTCTACCACTACCTGTCAATTCATCCAAGGTTCAGTTATTTTCTGTTACATAGTCATACACTGTTACAGTGGATAACCAAACACCCTCCTGTCACAACATGATGGATTAGATCAACTCTGGAATTCATACCGATGGAGGCCTTTATCTTGAAGGACAAGACATTTCAGTTTTACCCTTTGTAGACTTGCATGGGTGAAGTAGATGAACTGTGGAGTGATAACAGTTAGTACCTGTTACTCTGTAAGACTTATGGATCATCAGCAGTCTTTCATCTGTGTTACCCTGTATTTGTTGAATTGTTTATATTTTAACTATGCACGAAAAATGAATTATTAACATTAAAATTTATATACTATGTAAATGATAGCGGTGTGGCTGCAACTAACATACCATTGAAGCAACGCCTACAATTCAAAAGCCAAAGATTCATAATGATATAAAACAGAGGAAAGCAGCAGAACCAGCTCAGGCTTGACTTCGTCAAAAACAATTTTATGAATTTTGTAATTAAGAATTTTTCATTATTGATCAAATAAGCAACTAATTAACTAATTGCTTCAGCTCTGTTACTGTCAAGGCCCTCTGTCACATTAAATCACAGAATAAACACTGATCAGTGGTAGCTTAGCAACCAGCATAGCGGCACATTAGCATCATTTATTTTAACTTGGATTGCAGGACAACCCATTTTCTCACCACTTTTTATGTCTGCTTTTTCGGACTGTGGAAAGTAAAAACAATTGTGCAGCCAGCGCTGCTGAATGACCATTACCGCATCATTAGCCGTTTACTGCTTACGCTTGACCCTTTAATGAAACAAATGCTTTTTCCTGACACAAACTATGGGAAGCAAAACAAACAAAAACAGACACTTAAACCCATCATTATCAGGCCTCTAATGCAAACCAGATGGACAGAGGTAGTGGCATACCAGATTCTTGAGGTAATAACAAACCTCCAAACTGTTTTTCACCCCCCCCCGGGTTTCTGTGTATCAGTGCTTGTTTGGTCTATCTAACCAACCAAATGTTTCATACTAGTTGTACCAACAATGGTGGTTTGATTAACAAAAAAATCTATACCTCTTCTGAACTTTGCTTTGTTGCTCCATTTTGATCAATGACATTCCTCCCTGCTCTCTCTTTTTCTTGCATTCCACCTTATCCACTTGGGCTGTGAGTACCTGGCTTATATTTTCCACATGCAGCTTGTGGATGTTTCCCGCCCGGAACGGGAGCAAGCAGATAAATTCTCCACTCTCCTTCTACTCAAGGTCATTAGTCTCCCTAGACACAACTTATGAAGTCAATTTTATGCTGTCCAGTTTGATTTCAGCTCCCATATCCAGATGTTTGGGTCCCATCTAGCGATCCAACAGAGATCCCTACCCTGCAGGAAGAGCACGTTCGCTCCCCAGGAATGCCCATCACAGCAGGCCCTTTAGATAGTGATCTGAGCGGCCATTCATTATAATATGTCAGAAAGTTGCCCCTTTAAAGAGACTGATACAGTCCACTGTAGATCACAGGCAGACAGAGCTGTGGCTAATCTTTAGCAGGCAGATGTTACAACAGTGTATATATGGGGTCTCTTCTCATGCTGACCAGACCTTTCAGTGTGAGTGTAATTCATCAGAGGCGTTTAAAGCAACAAGGCCCCTGCGAACAAGCGTTTCATCGAGATGGTCTCTCTCTTTCTCACAAACTGTGACAAAGGTAACACAAAGCTTCCAGAAAAGGCCTCACTAACTCCAAACCAAATAGTGGGATGCAGAGAGATTTGCTCATAGCCCTCTTGCCGTAATGATTCATGGCCGACGATTGAGTCCCAAACGTCTACAGCCAGGTTCAACAGACATCCAGCCTCACACTTGGACCTCAGTCATCAGATCAGCTGATAGTCCCTCCCTGTCAGTGTTTGTGTTGGCCACAGTTTCTTATATGACAGTAAGTAATCAACTTACTGACCTAATTATGACTTAATTAGAACGTCTGATCATATCTATTTGACAAAGACAGGAAAAACTCAACCTCCTTTTAAAAATTCTTCTTGTTTGGCAGTGCTTGTAATGCCTGTAAAGGTGTTACTGACGCATGTTTGATATATGGTTCTAACGCCTGTTACTATCTTCTCGGCCATCCCTTTTACAGCTCCAGGACTGTGTGGCGCTGGTCAACCCTGGGGTCTCTCAGCTGTGTATTAGGGAGGACAGTAAGCTTCTGGCCTCCGCAGGCTGGGACCATCGGGTGCGGGTATTCGGTTGGAAGAAACTGCGACCACTGGCAGTGCTTCAATACCACACTGACATGGTGCTAAGCGTGGCCTTCTCAGACCACCAGGACCACAGACAAAGACTGCTGGCTGCTGGATCCAAGGACCAGAGGATCAGCCTGTGGTCAATATACAACAAGGGAGCTGACACTGGCTGAACCTCTGAGCTCTGGGGGAATATAAAGACTTTTATTCAATACTTTCTTAACTGTAATATGTACTAATGTGATGCAGCTGCTGTTCTGAAGGTATTTCCAGCATTCTCAGAGAATCTGAGAAACTGATTTTTAACCTAGTTCCCAAGTTGCATAACAGAGGGGTGTTTCTGTTTAGACCACCCTCGTTGGTATAGAAGAAAATAATAATAGAAAAACCTAGCAATATAATGCAATGCAGTGCAACAGAATCAGAATCTACATCCTTGAAAAAGGTCATACAGTTGAAAGAACACTTCTCTGAAACAGCTTCATAACCAAAACTGAACTGCATTGCCTTTGCCTATTTGTATATAATAAACTGGTAACTCAGTGTTTTTGAAATTTAAGTATTTGTTTTTGCATGTAACAGTTACTTTATACAAATAATGATTATTACAGGGGAAATTTGTAACTTGTCAGACATTCACTATTTCTTTAGCTATTAAGCCAATTGAAAGAGCTCTTATTTTATAAGTAAAAACAAGCTTGTATAAACAAAGATATTACATGCACCAAGTGCTTCACATGAGAAAGACTAAATGAACATGAAACAATCTAAAATTAGATGAAATAAAAACAAAATACTGACAGAAACAGAAATATAGAAGTAAATGAAAATAATTAAAAGAGAATATATCAAATACACAAACAGCACAACAGAACCACCTTTCCCAACATCCCCAGGTGCACCACAGGGTTTGAGTACCCTCTCAGCTGCCTCAGAACTTTTTCCCTTTGGGTCCAATCTCACTGAGATCTCAGCTGGGCACAACCTGAAGAGAAATAACCACCCTCTCTGCTGGTGCTGTGGGCGGTAACACACACACACACACACACATCACAATCTTTTCTTCCAATTTATCAACCAGCCAGTGACATCAATATTTATGACATTTTAAAAGAAGTGCTACAGTGCATAAGTGTGGGTATTTAATTACAGACTAGCCCACTGTTTTCTAAAGCCTGACGTGTTGCTCTGTGCTGCTATGTGATTGTGTTGACTTATCTGATTGGAGATTTGCTTCAGTGCACTTGAATTTGAGGTATATAACACACCTGAGGAGCTATGGTAATCCTGTATTGTTATTCTAGCAGGTCTTAGCTTAACACACAGGCCCTCCAGCCTGACCTGAGCTGCATTTGTGAACTAGGTTCACAACACAACAGGGATGCAGAGAATAGGGGGCTGTTAGTTTAGTAAAGGTGGGGATCTGCAGTTGCTTTCCTCTGTCAGCATTATTTGTTTTGGGCTGATCTTTTTTTTTTAGCTTCTTTGTGAACCAAAAACTGAAAGGCGAAGAAATTTGAAACAAGTAAAAATTAAAAGAAGATGGATTTTAACGTCCTTTGTGGTAAAATAGTCAAACAATCAATAACGTCTACATTTATCTCACGTGTAACACTAAATACAGATGTCTTTTTAAGAAACTGACGTTTGTTGAGAAGAAGGCCAAAGGTCTTGTTGTGAAAGTCCCAGAGAAAATAGTGAGGTGTTGTTTTTCTGTCCACTGCCTCTAATAATATCTCTCTGTGTCAATGAGCAGCATGGGAGCTCATGTGTTACAATGCTGTGACAAGAGGCTGGGGGCCAGGGCTTCAAATGCTCAACGTTCTGCTTCATAAAGGCTTTCTCTCCTGGGATGACCCCAAATTGAGAAGCTCATCATGCTGTACAGGAAAGGCCTGAGAAATCAAAGAGCCAGACCGGCATAATGGCCACAAATCATTAGGGAACAGAGGAAAGACAAGGTCATCTGCTAGACAACCTCCCTTGCCGTGGCGCTACTGTCATGGAAAATTGTGTGTAACTGTAGTTTGGTGGCTTTTCTGGTCAGTATTCGGTGTTGTGTTTTGGATGAGTTGTTTTTTTCTTGAAACTTGTTGAAAACCCATTGATCTTTTAAAAATACTTAGAATAAGAACTTTATTTGCTTCCTCCCACCCCCGCCCCCCCAAGTCCCTGGTTAATGACATGTTTTCCTTGTTCCCTGTGGAGCTCCATCTATACCTTTTGTCTCTGACCCCTCTGGTGACATCTTGCATTCATAATAGCTTCCTAACTCTCCTCTTGGCCTTAAACAAACACTAAAGGTGGTGTGGGCCAGCTTCCGTCCATTCTCTGATAAATCAAATGCTACATCCATTGGTGCAGATGTCTGCTGAATGGAGTAGACAGCAACCAACAAACCTCAGAAGTGGCTGGTGGACCTCGTAAATCACTTCATAATGGATCATTTAGGAAGTTAATAAATGGACAAGGAGGCTGTCTGCACTACAGGCCCCGTGCTTCACTTATCACCTAATGTGTGTCTTCCTTGGTCTTCAAGGTCAGAGGTCAGCCTGGCTTTGGTATAGGACATAATCCGTTGGATTGTGTTGGTGTGGAAATGTGTGTGTGGTTGATGTTGTCGCTCCTTGAGTTTTCAGGTGTATTCAGGGATTATATTACGCTAAAGCATGACAGCAAGTCTGATTATTTAAAAAACATAAATGGTGAAAAAGAATGATTATAAAAAAAACAATCGCTTTCTATACTGGCCAAAGCCAATATTTCACCTCATAGTTAAGTTGGTTTTATTTATTTTTTCAAATCTGAATTAATACAAATGCATCACGGCTCTTGCCCAGTGATGGTGATGTGTTTTGATTGGCCGCATAAAATGTCCGTCAGCAACCCCATACACGGCATAAACCGTAGCACCTTTTGTATTCATTGAGAGGCCAGAGGGGGGAAATGTGAAACATGTGTTCTATTGTTTAGGTGGAAGACTCTGGCTGGCTTACCTGTCTTGTTTTTAATAACTGTCCAAGCAAAGCTCTTCAGCAGAAATGTACAGAGGTGAAGCAAATGCATCGAGGCCCTGGTAGGCCTGTCACAACAGATGTTCCAGATGCAGCCAAGTGTCAAATGATGGCTCAGGTCTCATTATCATCCATCCTCTGCCTCCTCATACTTCAGTGGTAAGTCCTTGGCACCCTGTCTCCTGGAGCCTGAGAGATCTGGGCATATAAACTGTATTGTGGTGTACGTGGGCCGAAGCAAGTTCCTCCTCTCCCCTGTGTGAAATGATACAAAACTGAAAAATGGTCTGAACCTGCTGAAAGCATATCAGAGCCTATTTAGGTGTATGTGTCGAAATGTAATGCATGAAATAATTTCTAACACAGGCACCATGCTGATTACATTAGTTGAGGTGCACTTCATTGTTATTCCTCCAGTAGGCGCAATTTCCCTGATCTGCCACTTGGACAAAAAAAAAAAAAAAAAAACAACTTCATTTATTCGCTATTGCAAAGATTCTAAATATCTAATATCAACCTATTGGCTAATTTTTTTTTAAATCTTAATTCAGCAAAACTAACATTAATCTAGATGTTGAAGACTAATAATAGGAGAACTGTAATCTGCTGTGCTCCTCATATATAAAATTATTAACAGGTTCCTTGACTGCAGGGCAGGGTTAAAAACAGCCCCAGGCTTCAACGGCCTACACAGACTGACACACACTTCTTCTCCAGGGAGTCTGGAGAGCAACAATCACATGACGAACATTTTCATTGCTGGATATGTGGGGATGAAAAATAAGTAGGCTGCATCTTTATTGCAGTGGTGGAAAATAAAAGTACATTTTCAAAACATTCACATTCAAGTACTACACTCCAGTAGAAACCTGCAGTACTTGACTGGAATATTTGCATTCAATATCGCATTACATTTCTGCTTCATTCAGAGGCAGGTAGGATTCCTTCAACCATATTTATTTGACAGCTTTACTGTTATTTCACAAGTTGAGATTTTACAGGATCATATGAATTGTTCTGAATTGTTAAGGATTAAAGCAAGTGTGATCAAAGCGCTTAATGGTTTAACTGCAACAATGAACTACCACACTAATGCCTTAGTAAGAATAATTAATACAATGTATAATACATGGATATATATTTATCTATAACCGGGGCTGTATTTCTGCATTGAATTGGCTATTTTGATACTTTGAATGGGTTTTGCTGACAATGCTTAAATTCTTTACTGAGGTGACATTTTCAATGCGGGACATATAAGCAGTTAGAATATTTTACTATACTATATGTAAAGAGGTAGCTGGAATTGCAGGCTTTCTCCGCCACTGCTTTAATGGACGTAGTAAATTAACCAGGGACTCACTTCAACATGCTAATGCTGTGCTTGGACACGGAAGTGCGTGTAATGAAGCGTGTTAACACATTCAAACACTTTAACATAAACGCTAAAATAATGCAAATCAGTAGGCTGCTATTAATAAGGAGAACCGTACTCATTAAATTACCGTTTCCCCTTGCAAATACGACTGGCCACAGATATTAGGTCTGGGTTATTTGAAATTATACTGTTTCAACTCAAAACTACGTGCGTGTTTTAAAACCTAAAACAACCCCGTTTATCGCCACTTGTTACCCGCGCACAACCCCCCACGAGCCCCGGTAGTGCCAGCTTCTTCCCGCGGTGTCTCGGCTTCCGATTGGCTGATTGTCAGCACCTGCAGGCCGGAGACGGTTAACACCAGGCGGCTTCACGTCTCCAGACCCCCGCTCCCAGACCAGACTACACTCGGGAGCACGATTTTTATGACTCCACGCTCAAAGGTATTTTAATAGACCAAATATAGATAACAGAGATAAGGCTCACACTGCAAAGCGAATTACCCAGTCTGCAATTTCTAAAATTTAAAACTAGCCCTTCCTCTGAAATTCAAATTATTTTACGACGCAAAGCTCAAGGTTACTAGGCAGTTAGTCACAGGTCTACTGGATGACTTTTGTTCTTTCTTTTCAAATTATCAGCAAACTTTTCACAAGGTTAAATGGCTAACAGAAACCTTTCAGTATAGCTTAAATTAATTCTCCATATATATATTTTTTTAAATAAACTGAGTAGCGCCAAAGTATTAGTCACGGCCCAAACAAACAAAAATGATACAACCAATTAGTCGGCGTTTAAATGCGTGGAAACATTATTTAACCTTTAACAACTTTACAAGCCATTAAACGGCCAGAGGTCAGGCGCCCGCAGGCATCCTTCCCCCCTCCCTGCTCTCTGCTCAATGGCAGCCGGGTTCAAGGAGAAAAAGAAAAATACATTATTGAAATGAATCATTAGGTTACGTTTCCTTTTGTATCATGACAGGCACAAATCCCAAAGTGGGCTCCCCCCCCCCCCCAAGTAGATTAAACTTGACAACAAAGCATCCTTCATGGGACTTTAAATGGGAGGTGGAAGTGACTGCAGAGATATGAGGGGGTGAAATATCACACAACTGTCCCATTGAATATGAGCAATGATATCCTTTTGGACAGAGGGGAAATCTAGGTTTGCTTGGTTTGCTGTTTGTGTTCCAGTTTGTGTGTCACGATATTCTTACCTTCTGGAAAGTTGGTGCTTGAAATTATGCAAAATTCTGAAATTATTCCAAAAATATTGTTTTACCAAATGATTTGCACAATAGTGTGATTGTGTGTTTTAGCCCATGACTGTAATAATTTAGTTTTTAAGTGACCTCTTAGAGCAAATTATATCCATTAATCAATAGAAGACTTAAACAATAAACTACACTCTGTAATGTAACCACAGCCCTTGTTTAGTTACATGCGGTTTAGCAAAAGGGAAGTGTGTGTGGAGATAGGAAGAATAGTCAATGACTCATTTATGTGTTTTTTTTTTTTGTTTGTTTTTTCATAAAACCAGATTTCAACATTTCAACTACAGTACAGGCTAATGTTAAGACAGAACTGACTCCAAGTGACTGTCAGAGCAGTGGACACCTCAACCTACTTCTACGGGGCAGATCTGGAGGGAGAAACCTGAACAATGTTATCAGAGAGATATGTTTTTTTTTGTTTGTTTGTTTTTTTTTTTTGTTTTTTAAACCTCCCCCCTCAGCTGTGCAACAGCAGATGTGACTTTGAATGGAAGATTGGCACAAAGAACGTTCTTTTTTTATGAATTACAAGAATTTAATGTTTATTTTACAGATACAGAACAGTCATTCTGCTTCATTTATTTACTTTGTATTGCTGCAAGTCAGTGCCATGGTACAAGCTTCTCAGAGCGGCTCAAAATGTCCAGAATGTTTCAAAATCAAATCTCTCTTTTTTTTTTTTCCCTCAAACAAAAACATTTGATGTGTTTCGACACCCTCTCTGATGAGCTCAACATGCAAACATCTTGTCTACCTAGAAGGTTGATGGACTATATAACATATGGCTTTTTTGAAAGCAATAAAAACAAGGCAAATCAAAAAGTGCATCCAACACAAAAAAAAAAAAAAAAAATCAGTTCCAGTCTGTGAACAAAAGTATTGTCTTTGTTAAGGAGAGGTCCCTCCTGTCCTCCTGTGTTTGCTGGCTCAATGTTTGCACCGCTCAGGTAAAAGGGCGCCCTGATGTAGAGCTATTGCCATTGGGGTTCAAAGGTCAAGTCAGACCTGGAGCAGGTGCCTATGCCTCCGCCAAAGATGCGTTTCCTTTAAATAAATATGGCAAGATTTATCCAGCAGAAAGGAGTTTCAGCCTGTAAACACACACAGGTTACACAAGCTGTGTGAGCCATCAATAGACAGGGCTGTGTTGCCTGTACTGCCTTTTTCCATTCCCACAGTGCTGTGTGCTGTTAGCCCTAGTGGACAACAGTCATTATCTGGGCCCATAGTCATAGTTAGAGGGGCCACTGGTGGCTGAGTACATGTTAGCTGTAGCTGGGTTCATGTGGTGATGATACGTGTGTCCTCTGATACTGGGTAAAGGATAAGGCGACGGCCTGGTCTTTGCCCCCAGGTAGTGTTCATAGGTGGTGGGGTACTTGTAAGGGTGGTGGTGCAGGGTGTCCGGCGGTATAGGGTGGGGATCTTGCCGAAGGTCATGGGGAGGGCTGGGTCGACCACTAGTGAGTGGGACGGCATGCAGGCCTCCTGGGACGGGGAGGGCAGGGCTGAGGACACGGGACATCAGCTGGTGAGCCGGGTCAGCGTGTATGGGCGTGCCGCTGGGGTCTCGCTCGTATTCTCGCCTACTGTCCTCTGTGGAGGAAGGGGCACGAGGACAGTCAGAGATGGCCAACGTGTGAATACTTTGTGCAGCAAGTTGTGTATGTTGTCCTAAACAGTGAGTGTATTTAGTTGTGCTCTCCGAGCTGCAGTGTGTTATGACATGTACAGGTCTTTGATACCAGTGTTTCTCACTGTGCCCTGATTATATAGTAAAATCTTGTTTCAATTATTCACAGGGTGAACGCAGTCCTTAGATCACTAAGGCTGCACTGATACTCAGAAATGTAAATATCAATTATCTCTTAAAATCTGACAAATGTATTATAATAATTCCACATCAGAGCTCTCCAATAGAAGCAATTGTTATTATCTTTTATGTGGATTATGAGCTTTTTAAAGCCAAAGTTTAACTCTCAATTCAACAAATATTTAATCGATCAAATTACTATTACTATTGAACCAATAAATAAAATAATCAAGTGAAGGAAATCTCATTATAATTACAAGTTATATTGTGTTGTGAAGCTGTGATCATTTGTATAGTAGCATAACAACCTTGTAGTGAAACACACTGGCTGATATTTGATGTTTAATTAGGAGCCAATATATAATACCACACCGGTGTACTTAATATAAAAAAAGTAAAAGAAATTAAAGTATTTCTCCTGAATGCGTAACGTCCTATATTAAATATTAAAATAGCATTTCATGTCTGATGGCAGGCATGAGTTTTGAAATGAAACAAGGAGTGAGGTGCAGACCTTTTTCTGTGCCGTTCTGCTGTGGGGGAGATGACATTGGGTTTCTTGTTCTGGCAAAGGCACTCATTATTGGCAGAGAGCCTGGCCTGTGATTCCTGGGCCTGGAGCAGAGAGAATGGATTCAGTTACACACTCATTTAATGAATGTCAAGGGCACATTTTCTTTATTATATATTAAAATGATGAATGCATATTTTAAGAGTTTATACCGATGCATGAAATGAGCATTAACACGTTAACAGGCCCCCAGTTTTCAATGAATGAAATGTGAGACGATTTACATGACTCAGATTGGCCAGCTCTATAAAATAATCACACATCCCCATAAACTTCAGTGTAATTGTCTCCATAAATGCTATAAAGAAAAACATTAATTCACAAAGCTGGTATTTGGAAAACATGATTGCGTTTGTTCCAACTTCCTGATTATACCAGATGGGTGGGTTTTAGTACATTCTGACAATAAGAGAGCGTCTGGTAATTCGTCAGTGACAGAATAACACAGGTGACTGACTTTCAAACAATATCCAGTGATTTTTGAGAAATCTTGCCATTCATTTTGTATTATTTTATGTAGCAAACTCCACCCTTCTGTCATCTACATGGAGTAAAACAAACAGCAAAACTGTTTCGCAAATGCCCTCTGGCTCTGGCTAGCTCTATTGTACATTTTGCCATCACATGGATACGCTCCAATAAGACAGTAAACACTCACCAGTCCTCTGGGTCACAGTCCCTGAAGCCCTTTGCAAAGGGATTGCTGGCTATCTTCAGTTGTGTGATCTGAAATCCAGAGCACAACACCACATTAAACTCGGTGCTGCAGAGTGGAGCAGTACACAATATAGTTTCCTTTTCTTTTAGTCATTGCATTTAACTTCTATTTGAAATGACAGCAGTGGTGAGCCAGCATGATGGACTGAACTTTTCTAGGCTTCATATTTGAACACACTGCTGTCTTAAAATATGTCAGTAAACAGTTGCAGGTCTGTTGTTCAGGGCAACAGCATCATGGCCGTTCAGTGTTATTTAAAACAAAGCTGCCAGTAAATACAAAGCTTATATTGTTATAGACTATGTCCATTTCTAGACAGACAGCTGCGCAGTGTTTCATACAGACATAAATAATTCAGAATCATGAAGTGAACAGCCTACATTCCTCCACATCATTCATTAACCTCATCATTTTATTAACCTAATTTCTACTAATTCGACATTAAAGGCGATAATGTAACTGTAATTATTGCCATCGGCGCTTCAAGCGTCTGTGACTGTCAAATATCACCATCACCAGACAGCGTCGCCCCTGACGCTGAGCGTGAACAGAGACGGAGGCTGACGGACAACAGAGCAGCGTGGAGCCGGTGAAACGCGCCGCGGAGCACAAGCCTTTACGCACGGAGCGCGCACGCCCTCAGAGCAGCCAAAGTGCACCACAGGACGAAGGATTTCTTATCGCGTGCGCAAAATGTGCCGCAGACATGGAGAAACGATTTTTTTACAACCTGCATCACAATCACGAGTGACTTTTTATGGCGTCAGTTTATGTTTGCGATAATGCTCCAAGATATACTTTGACTCCTCTGCGATGCATTAGTGACACAATGGAATCTGATCACATTGCGCAGATGCAAAACGGTGATCTCTTGCACTTATTCGACAGATGTAGGGCTGTTTACCATACCGCACCTTACATTAACTGTAAGTATCTGCACAGAAAGCAGCGGCTCACCCGGTGGTTCTGGTAGGCCGTGACCGCTGTGAAGCGGGTTTCCTCAAAAACAAAGGTCTTGTAATTCTCCTCTGCATATTTCTCGCTGTCCTTGCGGGGGTCCACGTAGACCACATGAAACCTGGGCTGGTAGCGGTGCATGGAGTTCAAAATGATCTGTGAAAAAGACAGGATGGAGCAGGGTTACAGACTCAGCTTCTCCAACTCGGACTACTTTATTGTTTGACTTCACCGATTCGCGATCTGGCAAATAAATAAATGATGGTAAGATAGAAATAAAAAGCGATATTAACAATAAAATATCATAAAGAACAAAAAAGGAAGTTTGGTGACTTCAACCTACTAAAAACTTCTTTTATTTATCTTTCTAAATATTAAAGCCCTGTCAGCGGTGTCCAAGAGAGCAAGGCTATTTGTGGATAGAAGCATTTTTGGTAAATGTCATTATATATAAATGTACACACAGTTAAATGTGGACAACTAGACACTCGTCTGATTATATGTAAATGATGTGATTCGTTCTTGGCCTAATTCATATTTTAAAAGTGATGATGACTGAACTGATTGTTTCAGGCCCTTGATGGACCCTCGATAGATCCTCATTTCCATCCTTCAGTATTTCCTTAAATATTCCCCGACATCACGAAAAGACAATTCTTTTGTCTGACTTCACAACAAATGAAACTCCACACTGAAACACTCAGACGGTGGAAGATGAGGCGGGAAAGGCTGAAATAATTTCCAGTGGTGAAATATTCCACTTCCTCGCCGTCATTTTTGGAGTAGAGCCTGATGTGCACCGCCATTTCTGTGGATTGAAAATGGGCTCTTGGCCACATCTGACTATTAGACAAAATATCAAGGTTAAATACTTTGTATCAATCAGTCTGAGGGCGAATAAAACTGCTCAACTCCTCCTTACAATAATCTTCACAATAAGGGACTAGTTGTTATTCTAGTTTATAGTGTTTCAGACCCCTGGGTGTGTTGGTAAAACAGCAGTTCTTATCTCTGTGGTCTTTACAGTCAGTTTAACTGCTGACTATTTTTGCTGGATTATTTGCATATTGATCTGTGGGGCAGACGGTATCACGGTCGGATAAAGAAACTCAGGGCCAACACACTGCACTGCAGGTTTTCATGGTTAAACTATTGTTTTTTATTCAAGCATCCCCCCCCACC
>CM076654.1:21101790-21122261 GCA_038496675.1 Rachycentron canadum
AGACTCACGTGTCCGTTGTCATCCAGCAGGTTGTTGGTGAGTTTGAGTTTGTCAAAAGAGACGATCTGCTTCATCCACTGTGCGCCTTTGGCCGGAGAGTCCGGGTGGTAGTGGACCCTGCCCGGTGTGGCGGGGTCAGCTTTACCCGCCACCAGCCACGAGGAGCTGTGGAAAGCATACCTGCAAGATCGAAAACGGGGATTCACACACAACGCCGGCAGTAGTCACAACTTCAGTAGTCACAGTTAAAGTCGTGTAAAAACTCAACGAGCTTCAAAATATGAGGCGGACTGTATCTGTAGTGTCAGCACATACATAGTCTCCAACATGTTTCTGGCACAGCTGGTTTATTGTGGAAACATTTATCAGTTGTATAGACTGAATGTGTGTAACACATTTACATTAATGCAGTTAAGAACCCTGCTTGTATTTATGTGAATCATTTATTCATCATCTGGTGGAATTTATCAGTGTAAATCACGGGCATCAGTAAAAACCCGAGTGGCCTCCAATGTTTCATAGACGTGTGTTTCTGTCGTCTCACAAACTCACCTGTAACGTTTGTCGTCTACAGGCAGGAAGTCCATCAGGAGCATGTAGTCTGCCATGGGATCCATCCCAAATATTTTCACTTGGAAAGTTGGAAACATTCTCCTGGCAAAGAAAAAAAAAACATGGGCGTCTGTTAAATTTAGGCTTTAAATGGCTGCTACTGCTGCTTATTGGGGGCACATTTAGTTTTTATGTCTCATCTGAGTGTTCAGCTGTTTGAATTAGGCCTTGTTGAATCCATCAGAGGAGCCAACGAATGATTTTGCCAGTGTTTTTTTACACAGCATGTTTGCACTTTGCAGAGAGACATGCAGCTCCAGGCCATTGGAGCTTAATTTGGCCCGAGCTGGAGGCTACGAGAAGACGGAGGCTGCAAAGGACGTGATTCCGTCGGTGCGTAACCAGATAAAACTCTCCCCGATCTGAATGGAGCTCTGAGTTTGTTGTCTTTTTAACTCTGCGTTTGTAACTTCTGGCAAAACGCTTTAACTTCTCTTCTGCGTCTTTGATGGACTCCAGACACACGAAGGCCGACACCCATATAGTCGACACACACACACACACACACACACCCGAACACGGACGTTGTTCGGGTGTGTGTGTGTGTGTGTGTGTGTGTGGCGCGTCTCCTTTTATTCCTAGGATCGAGAGTAGGATGGAAACAGCCCCGTAATATATTATGTTTGTATGAGAATAATAGGCTACGACTCTGTGCGCGCTGAGACTGCAATGGTCACGATATTTTTATTTATAATTTATCAACGATAATTTTTTTTTTCTCTCACAAGTTTGGATTCCGTGGCTGTTGGTAGGTTTAAGTCGAACACATCCCTCCACCTCTTAAGTTGCTGTGTACAGGGCAGATCAATATCCTCCAACAGCATCAGCTGAAAGTTGAGTAATCTGCCGAGTCAGTGAAAGGGATCCTGAGATCAACGCTCAATTAACGTCAGTGTTGTGGCTAGGTGAGGCTGAAGGAGCTCTCAAAGTGCTGCTGCAGAGCCCCTTTCTCCTGTCAGGCAGCGTGGCGCAGCGCAGAGCGGCGTGGCGCAGCGCAGAGCGGCGTGGCGCAGCGCAGAGCGGCGTGGGAAACTCAACCCTGGCCTCCGGATTAAATCGATTATCTCACGCCTCTTTATATTAATATAATCCAGACGAGCTCGGACACTGCAGAGCACTGTCTGAAAATAATAAATACACCGAGGATTAGTAAAACACTTTATGGGCTCTACCGCAAGGGTCAGAGGTCAACGCTGGTAGGAGCTTTGTGGCTGTAAGGAAACAGGCAGGATAGAGTAGCCTATAAAGTCTGCAATAAAAAGGCCCTCGACTCATCCAAAAATTGAAAATTAATAAGATCTCTTTAAATGACCGTGTATTTGATGCAGCTTTTTTTTTTTTTTAATTATTAATAACCAAATAATCTTAAAACAGATATTGGTATATTAATAGGCGACAATTTATGGAACCAGAATCGATTTTTCTGAATCTGGGGAGGTGAAGGAGGGAAGCAGACAGACTGCTGTAATAAGGCTCAAGGAAAAACACACTGTAATCATGTTGTACACGAGCTGATCTGCATTCACACGTGTAAAGACTCACAGATTAAAGGCCATAATGTTCCCTCCACTAAAACTGAGGCTGTCGGCGAAGAAAAGCAGCCGAGAGTCACGGTTATCTTTATTGGATCTATTATACGCAGCAGGATCACATCAACATGGTGTTTACAGCCAAACACACACACACCCAAACACAAGCCTCCTCGAGTTTTGACCTCCGCATTAACAAGTCTTAAAACCTGCAGGCCTCAACTGTTCAGCTGCAGCTTCACACGTTATAGTGAATAAAGCCACACGGCCTGATGGGCCGACACAAAGCCCATCCTTCACTCAATCCACCCGGATTGATTTCTGTTTGAATAAACAAAGAAAAACAACATGCAGCTGAACTGTGGTAAAGTTAGTACATTATTATTATTATTATTATTATTATTATAACTCCAGAGGAAAAGGAGAAAAATCTTTTTGGAAATTAACCTTCTTTATTTCCATTTGTTGCTTAATCTATACTTATATATTTTCAAATAAAGAGATCGAAATAGACCTAGAAACCCGCATGTGTGATTTGAGGCATCAGCACAAATGCGCAAAAAAAAAAAAAAAAAAAAAAAAAAAAAAAAATGGGTGAAAAGACTGAAATTGTGTCTTTGTTTTTCGGCTCGTTTTAGTCGACATGTGTCAGTAAAACATCGGCGCTGCGTGTTATGTGTCCAGCTCACCTGCCAGCCTTGGTCACGATCATCTCCGTGCCCAGCTGATTAAACTCGTCCCATAAAGCCTTCATCTCCAGCTGGACGTTAATGTTGGCCACTTTGGGGTTCTTCTTCACTATGCTTTTACTGTTCGGTGTGGAGCTGGAGGAAGACGAGGAGCAGTTGGGAGTCCCGCTGTCGCTCGGCGGGGCCTGTCCCGGATTAGACCCCGGGTAGTTGTAGTTGTGCTGGGCGGCCGGGCACGGCTCGAAGTGGGAGTCATGCTGGCTGTAGGGGTCCCCGGGGGACGGAGAGAGGTGGTAGCCCCCCGGCGTGTTGAGGCTGCTCAGGCTGCTCGTCGTGAAGGCTGCAACATCGCAAAAATGTGACAGCTGCGTCAGCCACGGACTGGATATGGCTGAAATCATCCCAAAAAACTGGATTTACTAAACACGCCTTGTACAGTTAGTCGGTTACAAGAGAGACAGTGAAAACACAAGCAGGATTCAGTGAACTCCAAATGAAGATGTCAGGCACAAATGCAGCCCTTTCGGTTTAAAAGTTTCCGTCTCGGCTGTTGGTTAATCCCCGGGTTGCATCCACCGCCAGCATACTACAGTCTGCCTGAACTAAAATGGCAAACCTCCGAATAGAGCCGAAATGTTTCCAAAAAAAAAAAACAACTGTGTCGCTCGCGAAGGATCTCTCAGCTACCGACACAAACGAGGCTCGGGTGCGTGTGAATGCGTTTCTGCTTTGGATCGATTGCGCTCTGAGCGGCCTCTGTTGTGCGCTGCTGCTGTGTGTTACACCGCAGCCCCGTCTCCTCTCTTATCTGACGCAGAGGGCCTCCCCTTTGCGATAAAACCGGTTCTTATTTCTATTTAGATAAGGAACTGCAGGTAATGTGCCTTTTCCTCGCCTTGGGACGAGACTGATTGACAGAGAAGTGCGCCCCTTTTTAATGGGCTTTCCGGCACCCATTTAACTTTTGGATAAGGGCATCGCCCACATCACCCCCGTTAAACAATAGAGGATCTGACCGGCAGAGAGGAGTGTAAACGGCTCACAAGGTAAACACACACTGATTTGCATGAACAAACAAACAGGCGGCAGGTGACTGTTGCGTTCTGGTTATTGGACAAATAGATCTAGGAATGGTCACGCTCCCCTCTCCTGGCTGGATATGCGTATTATGGTCTGTTTTTACCATTACACACAGGGGCCCGTGTAAACCCTCCTCCTCCGGCTTCATTGTCAATGTATCTGATCCTGTACGCGAATTAAAGTTGACTCTTTGTGCAGCACTTTGGGTTTTTGGAATAGGAAACTTTTTTTCCACTGTGGCTGCTTTGTGTGCAGACTTCTCCCCCCCTGATAGTGATTTTTCATTTCAAGGCCAACTGTGCCAGAGTTTATTTTTACACTAATTTAATTCATGCATTCAAAGCAACGCACCCATATGTGGTTTTTAGTTGTTTTGTTTATTTTGTTTTATGTCGATTAAACGAGCAGATGCGAGGGTGTGATGTAATTTTGGGTGAGATGTGTACATGCTACAGCAGCACAATGGGCATCAACAGACAGATTTACCTTCCATTTCCCGGGTCACAGTGCTGTAGTGCATTTTAAAGAAACTGTGGTTGTGCAGGTCTGGCTTGTCTAGGCCGGTGCTCTGTCTGTCAAACGCCGCGTTTCCTGCTTGCTCTGCAGCCGAAATCAGAGAGGCAATACTGAAAGCATTTGCCTTTGGAGAGAGGGGACCGCCGTCGTCCATAGGCAAGGGATCGAACCGGGAAAAGCCGCCTCTCCTCCTCCTCCTCCTCCGCTTTCCAACCGCACAGAAAGCAGGAGAAGGCTTCGCACAATGGAGAGGAACATGCGCCAAAATGGGGTTTTCACATTCCGCTGCCGGTGCGTGCGGAGAGTCTGGGGCAGGCTGTTCTTTAAAGTATTCCAGCGGCTACTGTGAAGACGCGAAAAGCTCCCCGCTGCTGTGATTCATTTGATGAACCCCTGAACACGTCCCGGTGTCAAAACATAGTTCATCCGCAGTGGATAGAAAGAGAGAGAGAGCTTCCCCTGTTTCTCCTCCGGTCTGTGGCGGGGTGGTGTCATCTGAGTCCTGCCTTGAGGAGAAGCTACTACTGCTACGAGAATGTCAAAAGTGAGCAAGATCCACGCCTCCCTGCACCACCAGGAAAAAAGTGTCTGCGCTCTGCACTGGATGTTTAATTTCAATAAGACCTTGCCAGTCATTTGAATTCACCTCCAACGTCATTGCAATGTCCGGCTTCAGAGTGCGCCTCTTTTCCAGTAATTTACACTACATATGTATGTGTATATTTTATCTGCCCAAGCCCAGACAGAGCTGCTGCGGAACATCAGGGGCCGCGCTGCAAAAGTATCCAAATACAGTTTTGCAAGGATTGCAACAGGTTAATAAGTGGCTACAGAAATAGAAAAAAAAAAACCCTCTATGATATTAATGGACGGGCATGACCTTATCCAAGAGATGTCACTCGTTTGTGCCACTGTTTGGATGACGAGTTGTTTTACGCATCCACATCAACTCCAGTTATTATTCTAGCCGTCCGCTGCCCCACAAACAATCTAATACAAATAGCTGAATTTCACGCACATTTTACGCACAGACCCTGGCATCTTACATCACAGACGACCTTGTTGCACGCAGAGAAAACAGACATTTTTCACAGAGCACACCACCTTCCCCGCGGCCAGTAAACAGCACAACACACGTGGCACCCTGAGGGCCGGAGCTGGACTTGACCTCGGCGCCTTTGCGCCTCCAGTGTCGCCCCATTGGCTCTCAGCTTATCGAGGTCCAGCTTTAATGTGCAGCCACCAAAGATGTGTTCTGTCCGAGCTGCTGAGATAGAGTCTCATTTACACCGGAGTCAGTGAATGAAGTGTGAGGGCAGCAGCGGGGTTCTAATGGGATAAAGCAGTTACAGGATTAGTCCTGTTTGTTTTGGATGTTTCTCCATGGGAGAGAGGGAGCACAAATAAAGCTCCGCAATATGTTGTTTATAGGACAAATATCAGACAGATAGATAGATAGATAGATAGATAGATAGATAGATAGATAGATAGAAAGACAGAAAGAAATCAGGCATTGCGGCGCAGTGTGCAACATGGCCCGGGTGGTGTATTCCTCCCAGTGTACGCCGGCCTGTTTTATCAGATATGATGCCATCGACACCAACTCACTTCATCATTGCCAAGTCGGAAGCCTCCTTTGTAAATACTCAGGTGATAACAGACAAAATACAGGAGCAGATCAACATGGGAAGAGACTGTGTTGGAATTTGCTCACAGGCCTCAGCAGCGTCCAACACGGTGGTGATCTGGCTCAGAGGGAAAAAGCTGCTAGACAAAAAATATATTTTTAATTTTGGTCACAAAAATAACAAGAAGCGACGGGACAGAATTTAAATCGAAAGTTTCGAAAGTTTGACAACAAATGAAGGGAACAGTTTGTGTAGTTTACATTGTGTGATTTACACAAACAGTATTTTACACTGTGAATTACACAAAGCTCTTCAGGAATATCAATGTAACCTAAAAGTACATAGAAGTGAGAAAAAGATGAATCACAAAGAAACAAGATCTCTGCAGCTCAACCTAAACCAACGGAGGTTCAAATTTACATAAAGTGTAAAAAACAAGCTCATTTTAACGTCGTAGTTTTGAATAATTTAATTACAACCTCGACATGATGGCGATTTTTCGTTGTAGTATTCAGCAACATCAACAGCTGAACCATTTTATTCTAATTTTCTGAGCAAGTCTTTGACTTTATTTGAAACAGCTTTGCCCACGTGTCTCCTGAAGAGTTTAGCGCAGAGGATCCAAAGCTGACAGCAAGCAGACAAAGTGTGTGATCTGCCCTCAGTCCTGACTGAAGGATACACACGGTCACATCCCTCAGTGGCTGCTGCTCTACTGTCACTGTAAAAAGGGTTGTTTGTTTTAGTCAACACTAGTTCAAATAATTATTAGCACCGAGGCCATTACGGAAAGTTGAGACTCTTAATGACTTCAAGAAAGTAGTGAAATGATTTAAACATCCCAGGCCATTATACAGAGAAAGAGCCAAGGACTCGGCGATCACTGAACGCTAGTCTTTTTGAAAGGGAATAAAATCAGCATCTTGAATTTCCAGATAAACAACTTGATGTAAATAAATAAACAAACAACGTCCACTCTCACGCGGAGGATCTGTGTGTGGCCTGGGACTCCTGGTCCTGCTGAAGTGGGGTAGCCTAATATTTTGCAGCATTTTATTTCGTTGTTCAATGAAATTCATTGTTTCATCGGGAAAAACAAATGTGGTTTACCTTTGATACACGTTATATCTGACATGAGGCAGCTGGAAAGAAACACTTCTATTGTTTTTTTTTTTTTTAAATCTAGAAATAATAATTTATAATAATAATTAATAATAATAATTTATAATTTCTAAGTCAGTCCGATCAGATCATTTGTTAGTGAATGCATCGTTGTGTGTGACGTTAACTGACAACGGCTCAGAGGTGACAGGGGCCAGCAGAAGGCAAACCGGGAGACCCCGTGCCATGTGCCATGCGCTTTTACGCACTAATAATAATAGATTTAAAATAATAAGAATAGAACTGTTTTTTTTTTTTCCCATAAATATATCACAAACACGTCGGTCCGGTTGTGATTCATGTCGCAGTTTTGACTCTCTCGTGCTGTAGCGGAGGCCTGTGGTCCCGTGTGAGCTGTTGTAAACACGACAAATCGCCAAACTAAAAAAAAAAAACAACAACAAACAAACAGACAAAAAAACAAACCAAACAAACAAAGAAAAACCTCGGCTCCTAAACGCCAGGGCCCGGCGGCTGCTGTGTGGTTTTCTTATCAAACAGAGGTGTTTAATAGGAGGTCATCGGTGTATGTGGAAGGACCTGTTGGATGTGCGCTTCCCCACCCCCTTCTTTTCTTCTTCTTCTTCTTCCCTCGAGCTCACAATAAGACATAAAATATCTTCCGATGTTTTTACGGCTGTGTCGCGGAGATATTTCTTTCTTTTTTTTTTTTTTTTTTATAAATTTAATAAGCCGCAGTTGTTACTGACACGCGCACATCATTTAACAGATAATAAATCACGAGGCATTCTGATCATAAAACCAATGATTTTCACGTTCACGCTGCGTGAAGCGGAGCTGCGGGGACCGAGGCGGCGCGCTCCAAGAACACAACCCTATCCTGTCTAAATATTGGTCTAGGTCCCTGAATATGGAGGAGAGGAAGTGAGCAGTTGACCGCTGACAGCAGAGGGCCCGGGGTGTCCCCTCTCTCCGCAGGGCCCGAGGAAACGCACGGAGAGAGGCAGGTATGCAGGAGGAAATATTGAAAAAGGTGCCCCAGCTATCTACAGGACCCCCGGCGATCCTTATGAGGACAAGGAAAAGAAAAAAAAAAAAAAAAAAAGAAAAAAAAAATTTTATTCAGTGGAAAGTTGAAGTTGAGCGCCTGAACCCGCTGTCTATAAATAAGTCTTCACTTTTAATTGTACACCTCTTCAATAATCTTTAATAAATAAAGGAAATTTGGGGGGAAAATAGATTTTTTTTTGTAGTTTATTATTATTATTATTGTTATTATTTTAAACATATTTTCATTCATGATCATAATTAACAAAAAATCCTAATGTTCCTACGAGGTGACTTGTGAACTCAACGGGCCTTTAAATGATATCAAGGTGGTTTCTAGTCCACATGGCTGTTCATCAGAGGCTCTGTCTTTATGTTTAATCCTTGTATCATCTGAAGTAAACTGCTGTATGGAGCCTGAGGAATGACTGCGCCGTGCTGCAGGTGCGAGCTGTCTCCTGTCTCACAGCAGCAGCGGTGGCTCTCGTTTTGCCGCTTGGCTAAATGTGTGTATGGCTTCATTCAGTGCGCCGGATAAAAATGTCCACCTCCCTTCCCGGAATGAGTCGTCCACATCAGCGCAAATACTTAGTGGTGTTTCTCATTAAAAACGTCCAAACATTTTACCTCGTGATGGATGTGATGGATATTTGTCCGATGTCTGTCGTTATTTATTTTTCTTTATTTGTAATTTCATCTCCATCATCTGTCACTGGGTGGTTAGCTGGATATTTAGGGGTTTTTCCGTGGCGTTGTTTGGTTGCTCTGATGCATTAACAAAATCTCGGGTTGATGGTGTACGAACTTGTTATGATGTGCAAATATACACAAAGAGATTATTGCAGTGTAAACTGAGTGTATTTATGCGCACGTGAAGGGCAGATTGTAAATACCGACGGAAGTTTGTGCTCACTTTGTGTTACAGGTGTTTGCAGATCTACATCGTCCTTCAATAGGCCCTCAGTCATGCGTAAAGGTGACTACAGCGCGATAATAATACAAATATCACTGCAACCAACCTGTATGCCATTTTACAAATAGGTGGGACAGGCCTTTAGTGGAGCTTTGGTGTTAATTATATTTTGTAACTGGTTTACTTATTTGACTCCTTTAGCCTGTAAGAACAGTTGAACCTCTCCTACATATTGCAGGGAATTCCTCTTTTTGTCAAAGAAAAAAAAAAAGGGGGAAAATTAGTCAAAACACATTTCCTTGTTGGCATATAAATATGGTTTTCCTGTTCTGCCCTCTTCTCTTTGTATTTTAGGGGTCATCATAAAAGGACATGTGCATAAAAACACAATGGACATGAACACAATGGTTGACCAAAGGTGGAAATTGTGATTCCCTGGTGTCTGCACCAGGCAAATTCCCACACTTTCATAAAACACGGAAAAACAGGGTGTAGACTGTAGCTTTTAATATAGTTAAATAGAAAAACCCCAGAGGCTGCAACTTAATGTTTAAAAAACAACCCTACTGTATCCCATAATGCAACGACACATTTTTCAACATCAATTAAAAAAATCCTACTATAAAAATTCCCTCTGCACTTCTAACTTTACATAAAACCAAGTGAAACAATCTGTGTCGTAAAATATCTGTTTTTTGCATCCTCGTCTTTATGTATGCTGAAGTTTATTTGATATGATCATTTGTCCAAGCAACCACACAGAAATAAAAAAAGTAAAAAAAAAAAGTACCATTTTCACTTTCTCCCTTCCTCTTTGCAGTCGTCTGGGAAGATGTGTGCCACCACTGTCTGTTTATTTTGAGAAGGAAGGTCCTCTCTCCACATGTCTTCTTAGAGTTAACCAATGGGCCTGACAGCTGCCAACTGTGCCCTGCTCTGAGCAGCCGTCTTCGACTCTCTGCTCTCTCCAGCACCACCACACCTGAAGCAACACCGTAAAGAAGTAAGGGCTTCATGGAGATTACTGTAAGATACAGTCTAACATGTGGTATCATAGGAAAATGCCTAAAGGTCATCCGGATAGAAACATATGTATGTATGTGTTCACAGAGTGTGTGGTACTGTTATGTTCTGAATATTCTTGTCTTGAATTGTTATGGGTTGAATTTCTCATTGGAGAGAATGAGAGAGCAAAACAGTGTGGAATGTCTGTGTAGAACATGGGATGGGTGGGGGTGTGTGGGGGGGAGAGGGTTGAGGGGGTGGTGGTGGGTTGGAGTCAGATCCCTTTTCAAAATCACTTCTTCTCTTTCCCTCCCGTCTTTGTTTTAAAACTGGGAAGCTTTTAGCTTTTGAAAAGTATCCTTTTCCTATCTGTTGCACGGCCGCCCCAGTCGTCATCACCTCGCCTCTTCCCGCAGCCCTATTGGAGAACCGGTAAATAGCTGACATTCCTGCCACAAAGAACCGATGATGTGGGCCCGGGGCCTCCGTGATCTCCCCAAATTAATTAAGGTCTTTCTTCTCCCCGAGCAGGATCCGCGGCCTTTGTCTCTCTAATACGTCTTAAGCCTGGTATTAAATGCAAGGGCAGAGTCTACCTCATTATAAATCTGTCACTGCCTGCTTTGCTCTTCTCGAACGGCCTGTGATCCTAAATAGGCCTCAGTGTAGCAGGGAAGCCATCCTCCTCTCTGGCTCTCGCCCCTTGCCTTTCCTTATCTGCCGCCCCTCCCTGCTCCCCACTGGTTTGGTATTTATTTGAATATGAGAAGGCCTGCTTGTTGTTTCTGGCAGAGGGGGCTCAGGACTGAGACCCCCTTCCTACCACATCATGCCCTTCAACCCCCCCCAACTTCTTCCATCCCTCCATCCCCAGATCCCTCTCAGCATCTGCCCTTCCTCAGCCACCCTGGCTTGCTTACCTCTGCTGCTTTCGTGAACTTGAACCACAGACCTCCAGTCAAAGGCCATTACAAACAGATGCACTGTGAGTGAGTGAGCGAGCGTGTGTGTGTGAGTATGTGTGTGTGTCCCTTTAACTACTTTTCCTCCCTCACTGAAATTAATAACTGTGTTAGCGAGGTTGCTGTGGAAGGCAGTGGGGTGGTCAGACACTCTTGCTTTTCCTCCAAAAACTCAGCTGAGTGAATGTTTCCTTTAAAGTCACTCCAGTCAGTAAATGCACCTTTCAGGGGCTGATCCTGTTTCTTTCTCCCTCCCTCCTCCTCGTATTTGCTCGCCCACATTCGTCGTCTCTTTGGCTCATTTGAAGAAAGACTCCAACCTTGGATGACGAGGCATTGAGTTTGTCTCCAATTCGAAACGCTGAAGGTGTTTAGTGGGGTTTTAACGTGGCAATTCCTTCTATGACAGCAGGATCAAGATTGCCTCTTACCAGTAGCAGGAAGTGGATAACATGTCCATTAGAGAGGGCCCCACACCAACCCCAGACAGTGAAATTAGGGGATCAGAGGCATGCAGAGATTTGACCTTGAGGAATGCCAATACCACACCCCCGGTTGGAAATGTGCAGCAGAGAGACAGGAAAATGAGCTACAATGTGGCTTTTTGTTTGGGCGAACAGGGGATTTGGGTTGAGGGGGGAATATCGGGCCTTCCTGTGCTCCTCTTCCAAGATGAAGAAGCAGGAAGTCACACAGGAGGTAAACAATGTGCAGAATGGAGCTGATACCACGGCCTGGAATTTACACCCCCATCATCCTTGTTGGCATGGCTGTGGGCCAGTTAATAATGGACCTGGCACTCACGAAACACCCAGCTTCCATGTTACAAATATTTCCCCTCCATGGAAAATGTGAAAGTATAGCTCAGCGTAGAATGATCTGCAGCCATCTCTCGATGGTGGTTTTGCTTGGATCGGCCATATCCTAGGGCTCAGGTCACAGATCTCGCTTTGTGCATCTTGTCCCTCAGAGAATCTGTCAAAAGCAGTCTCCACCAATCAGAGTGCTGGGCTGTCTGATGCTGATTACAGTGATTCATCATGTCAGGCGCTCCCTGCCACCACATGTTTGTTTTGATCGCTTCCTCTCCAGCACGGTGACAGTGAAAGATGAGGGACCATGTGGCCCGGGCCGGCACTGTGCCATGGAAACCAGCAGCACCAAGTCAGGGCTCGGAAAGAGCGAGCTCAGTAGGGCGTGGAGGAGATTTGGCCTGTTGGCTAATTGCAGACCCAAAAGTGTAACTTTAGGTGATGGGGGGATTAAGGCATGTTGACTTGTGTTCACCAGGGGGCTAAACTGACACCCCATTCCCCCAGAGCGGACAGTTCTTGAAACCCACTGGAGTTGGCTGGGGGGTCTGGGTCACATTAAGGGGGTACTGTGTGGCCTGTTAGGGCAAACCACATGACCAGCTCCTCTAAAACAAGCACTGCTGTGTCCATAATGTCAAACACTTCCTCCATCTGCATCCATTAGCCAGCTCTGGAGGTGGTGAGGAACATTTAAGAGCCAAAGGAAAACAAAGGGTCCAGAGATTACATGGCCTTGGGATAATGAAAAAGTTCCCTCTTCTATTGTACTGAAGCAGGAACATAATTTACTAAAGGAATCCATTCATTTTGGACACAGTGATAAGTTTTTCTTTTTGGGTAAAGAAATATTTTTTCATTGTTTGAAATAACATTATTTGATTGTATTGTTGTATGAATGGTTTATAAACTCTAATCAGAAGCGTTTATTTTAATCACATAATGTTTACAACAGTTCTGCCTGTATTTAAAATGCACAGTTTGACGGCTACAGATTTGTTTAATTGGAATTCTGAAAAATGTTTACTCACATTCCTTTAAAATATTTAATTATTTCAAATTATGATTTGAATAAACCTTGATATAGTGTTATACAGAAAAATATAAGTTTACCTTTTTATATGGTTCACAATTATTAGAATTGAAAAGGCAATCAAATTTTTGTGATCATTTGCAGAGTTTATAATACATTCTTATAAAAATGTCTCCTGTAAGGAAAATGTAGGTCATGTTCATGACTAAAAGCTCTACATTTAAAATGCGAAATAATTAATGTGTAGTTAATGAGAAAAATTAGAAAATTATCACATGGCCAATAAATTGTTTCAGTAATTAGTTTTATTAAGCAAATTACTGAGAACATATAAAACTGGTCCTTATGAAATACTTTTGAAAAACTACACATGAATGACATATTAACATGCAAACATATATACTGTACAGTCATGTGACATCACTAAATCACAGAATAATATTTTTCAATCATTTTCTAAATAAAATATACTTTTATTTATGCAGCTGACGCAAAAAAAAAAAAAATCTGAAAAACAAACAGGACATAATGCTGGTAATTTCTTAAAGCATTTTAACAATCAAAAGGAGTCATAAAAAACAAAACCAAAAACATAGGATGTTTTATAATCCACATTGCTTATGAAATAAATTTCAGTTGACTGGTTTCACAATAAAACGCTGTGGATCTTGATTTGTTTTTATTTACTGGCCCATATTTGCAGACAGATCAAATTTCCTTGAGTGTGTCTGCCACAGTTTTAAATACCTTTCATTTCCACTGGTATCACACTACTGCACCCATACTGTCATACAGGTATCCCACAGACCCCTATCGTCCTGTCCCACACCGTATAATATGGATGGACCTCTGACAGATGAACCAAGCAACATAGACGAGCAGAAATCTTTCGTGTTGCTGCAACCTCCCATGCGGCTCGTACTGAGAAGGCCTAAACATTGGAGTGAACTGGATGTGGAAAAAAATAGCCCTTGTGTTTGGGTCTGATTTCTCAGCCCATTAATCTTGACTGTAGTCCTACAGTGTGTCTCACAGCCTGGCATATTTTCAGCCGGCTTGAATGTAATGATATTTATTAGAACATGTCCTCGCTTGCTGTATGTCTCTTACCGTATCTGACATCATTGTCCTAGATACCGAGCTGTGTTTACATATGACTAAGAGGAAGAGGGTTGGACATCAATATTTTTCACTTTGTTTTTTTTCCCCATTTGAAAAAGATTTTTTTTTATTTGACATCTTTGTCGTGTTGAAACCTTTTTGCTGTTATGCCCCCCCAAAAAAGCAACATATTCAAACTTATTTTAAAAGCTTCACATGTACAAATTAAAATACAACTAAAATTACTAATAAATAAAAAATGAAATTCACCATACATTTTACACACAAAATAAGAAAAATCTGTTAATTAGTTTTGTTGGACATCAAACTTTTCAAAACAGCTGTTTAAAAAATAAAACACATCTAAAATTACATTATTGGTTTGTGCAAAAACTAGATGTATCAGGATTTAAATGGTATATTTATACACTTTTATATATTAAATAGGTTATACTGTAGATATGCAGTGTATTTTTCTGTTTGTATAGTTCAGAAGCAGCCAAAGTTACTCATCAGTCATCAGTGATCCGTTTTGCTGGAGGTTAACCTATTACAACCAGCAGGCAGCAATAAAAACCAGAAGACAACAGATGATGCTTGCATTCTATTTATTATAAAACATTTCTCTGTTGGCTACGAAGCAAAATCCCTTTCTTCCAGCTCCATATTGAACCCTGTGCAGCAGGTTGCCTGACGGGAATGTTTGGCTGGAGAGAGAGAGAGAGAGAGTGAGCGAGCGAGAGAGAACTAGTAAGTGTGTGTGAATGTATGTATATGTGTGTGTGTGTGTGTGTGTGTGTGTGTGTGTGTGTGTGTGTGTGTGTGTGTGTGTGTGTGTGTCTGTTCCAGGCTTTGGAAAAAGCAGTAGCTCCCCTGTGTGGTTTGCTGGTGTAAGAGCACCTGGCACCACAGGGGGAGAGGTGGGCATCTGGGTACCAGGATATAACCTGCACAGCTCCACTGGCACAGCAGGAGGTGACACTTTGACTCCTGAATGAATGCGCTCTGTCACTCTGCTGTGATTTACCTGGATAAGAGCAGGCACTAAACTGGAAGTGAAACATCACTGATAATCTTTAGATTCTAGTCTGCTGCAATGAGTTAACATCCAAATATTATGTGCAGTGTCTTGCGCCATGTTTAAACCTCAGCCTGCATTCTTTCTGATAAAAACACACCTTGAAAATCCTCCGTCATCACCTGTCTCACTAAGTGACATAATGACAACAATCCTTCCAATACACACACGACAAGTCATGAGTGCTGAAAACAATTACTCAACTTCTCATTGCAACTATCCATGTTCACATTTCTGTGATTTCTTTCGCTAAATATGATGCACATGTATGAGCAGGAATATGCACACGAAAGTGAGTCTGCTTTGCTCATACACACACACACACACACACACACACACACACACACAGTTATTTGGCTTAAGGCCCTTTGGTTCAAGTTGATGTTTGGGGTGAGCCGTGATGTTGCTTAGCTTCAGAGGCCTAATGCAGGATCAGGTGTCTCCATCCATATCACATGCCTGTGTGGAGTGGATGGCATGTGCCCTCTATGGACGCTGGACACTTCAACGCCCCTCACCCTCCAAATATTTACCTGACATGTCTCCGTGGGTGGCGGTCCATCTAAAGAAACACGTATACACACATTCACATTGATGGATTTTTTTAGCATACAGATAAACACACTAAGGTTTGTGTTATGAAAGCTGATATAGGTGGCGTTTTTCACTTTGACTATTTTCATGCCAAAAGCTGTACAGAAAATTATAAATTTAAAAAATTGTAAAAAAAAAAAAACATTGTAAAATGTATAAATCCTCCACTGACAACCAGTACTACATTGATGAAAGGTATTCCCTCATATAAAACCTATAATACACACACTTGAATGCACATGCACACACATTTACACACAAATACCAACACACATGCTTAAACGCGAGTCCATTCCTGTGTCATGCCTCATTGGTGTTGACACTTTGATGTTGTTGGATGCTTGTTTACTGATGCAAATTAGCAGGTAGGCGGCCTTCAGAGGAGCAGAGAGCGTGGCGGCCTTCGTGTGTGGTGGTGGTGGGTCCTTCTTCTAACGCCGCACCCCAACTCATCTTGTTCCATCTACCCCCACATCCTTCCAAAGCAGGAATGCTTTCAGCTGGACTCACTGGGTAGAAAGGTCTGGGTCAGGCTTCTGGATGCTGGCATGAAAAAAAAGGACAGGTTTAAAAAAAAAAGTTGTTATATGGTTTTCACAGGGCAGCAATGACCATTATATTTAATTCCTTTATGTATAAAATCAATGTTCTTTATCCTAAAGCTTTATATGACTCTAATTAATCGATAATTCAAATTAAACAAATGGAACTTTGCATTTTAAATATAGGCAGAAATGTTATGTGATTAAATAACAAAAACTCTAACCTCTAATTCACTGTAAAAATGAAGATCATATCACAGAGGGTGTAAAAATACATTTACACCACAGCACCACTGTCAGTGGCATATTAAGCATTTTACACTTTTCATTACATTCGTGTTAGTACATTATCAGCTGCCAAAAAGCCATTACACATTTCTTATTTCAGATACTCCGGTTGAGTGGTTGCAGTGAGCAGAAACAGGAAATGGGAATCGGCTTAATACAGGGACAGCCGTCTCCTTGACCAAATAACAAGAGCAAACAGGAGCGAGTCCGCTGGGATCCCTGCTGCTGCTGCTTTCAATGGTGAGAACGCCACACTTCAACTCTTCCCATTTGCAGACCCACACATACTGTCCTGCCCTGTACAGCTGTGTGTGTGTGTGCATGTGTGACTGATGAATGCAGCAGTGTCTTATAGTCATAATATATATGTTGAGTGTGTATTTACTTGCATATTCTTTTTAATGAAATTGTGTGTGTACAGAAGCAGGTGTGTTGTGAAGAAAAGCAGATAATGACTGATGATCTGTTGAAATGTCACCAAGGCCAAAACAAGAAAAACCTTGTAGTCCCTTTAAAGCACTGAGCAATGAGATGAATCACTCTATCACATTTTGTGTGTACACAACAAATGGCATACATGTTCCAGTCTGTCACTTAAACAAATATTGTAGCACCCCCTTTAGGACAGTTGGTGTAGTATTGAAAAAGTGTTGTCAGAGTCTAATCGGCAGCGAGGGTGACGGTCAGATTTCCTGATTTCAAACAGTTGGATGTTGTGTCTGCATCTGTATGAGTGAGCATGTGTGTCTGTGTGTGAAGGAGAGCTTTGAAGGCAGGTCATTACTGTGGACAAGGACTATCTGCATCCCCCTCCACCTCCCTCAACCCCCCCGTGGCTTGTGACAGCAGTTGGTGTCAGTCACTTAGTCCAGAGTGTGTGTTTGTGTGTGTGGATGTGTGTGTAGGATTGTTTGCATTAGGTTGGGCTGAGTAAACAGGTCTCAAGTTACTTCTGAAGCCGTTTCTACATCATTCATTCCAATTTAGAAATGGGAAAAGATCCTGTGTGGAGTACATTACTTGGTAGCACCAGATCACATTCGTTTTCAAATATAACGGGGGTCAGATCACATGTTGGCATGTAATGAAACTCTTAATACATCTCTGGATGAAGGTCAATATGCTGTCTGAGTTTTTTTTAATGTGTTTGATATGCCCTGTAATTGTCTCTCGCATTTCAGAATATGGACTCCGCAGCTTGTGACTTCCCCTTCATACCCACATCCAGTCAAAAACACATAAAAAATGCCTCCTCCACACTAGTGTATTCACGCTAAAAACTAAAACCACAGAGAAGCAGTTAATCCCGTTCTTTTTCTTCAATTGACAGTTTATTGACAGTTGGCAGAATGGTCCCTTTTCATCCATATTTTTCAGTCTGTATTTTGACAATCAAGGCCAGTTACTCTTTAATCTGTACTGATCTCCTCTCTCCTCTCCCCTCCAAGGTGAACTAGTCATCTCACTGACAGATCCTTATGTGTCTGCAGCTGCTGTTTATATCTTAATGATTTGGGACATACATGGTACCTGCTAACAGATGATGATGGTAAAGTCTGGGAAGTGACACCAAAACTTGTTACAGATTAGAGACTGACAAATCTTGTGTTATGTGGTCAGTTATATAGACAAAAAATGAATGATGATTTAATCCACATTTATTTTTTCCTTTATTTAATTTCCCACTTTATTCACTAGGATTTGACCACTGGGGCGTGTATGCTTGCAGCCTGAGTATCTCACCTAAAACCAGTATGCACGTTTTGTAGCCTGCTTGAAGTGTTTCTCCATGTGTGTGAAAAAGCTCATTTCAAAACTTTGAGCAACTCAAGTTTTCATTCACATCCCCTCAGTGTTGCACCTGCTGTCCATTCATTACATGTAATAAGTCATGTAAGTATAAGTACAAATTAAAACATCTCCAAATGGAGCAGAGGCATCTTCGCCTCAGTTCTCACTGATCTTATCTTTTCAAGCTGTTTATTTTTACTCCATTTCAAAAATGACCCAGACTCACATTACAACAGTTATTTTAAAGCATCTCTGTTTTCATGGTGTCTTCTATGTCTGAGCCCTTTCAGCTCTGTGATTATCACCAAGACACCTGAGACACAAATAACACACACACACACACACACACACACACACACACACACACACACACGCACACACACACAGAGAGAGCCAGTGAGATCCCCTTGACTATGTAATGCGCTTCTTCTATTTATGTTGAGACATTCCTGAATGTTCCCTTTTGCAGAAAGAGTCATGGGGTTTTGTGTCTTTGAGTGAAGACATAATGCCACTTGGTGTCATACCACTTGCTTCCTGCTATTAGATCCAAAATACGTCTTTATTTTAATCTTTGACAGTTTTTTGCTGCCCCTGCATGAAAATGAAGACAACATTATGTAAGTTCAGGTCTTGCACACATGGGGCATGTTCTTGAATAAAACTGTGTGACTCAACAGACGCGCAACAGGTCATTTTTGCCCCCTGTGCGTTAAACCACTTCATTCATCAATGCTTGTGGTGTATGTGCTGTTCTCAGAGATAATTGTAATACAACTGAACAGCTGATCATTTAATGCTCTCATTTCACTTTCTTTTCTCCCATGTCTCTGGCCTCCTTCTCACTTTTATTCTATTTCCCTGTCTCTCTATCTGTCTCCCACCTTCCCACCCACCACCTCTGTCTCCCCCTGTCAGTTGATTTATCCCCTGCACTGTTTTCCCTGGACCACATGGCCCGGCAGTTTGCCCTAGCTCCACTCATCCAGAACCAATGTCATTCAGATCCAGTTAAATAAATGGCCCTATAAATTTTCTCCAATAATAAGCGCGGGCGCTGCTGGAATGTGTGGCTGCTCGTTGGGGACAGGATGGGTTTATGGAGAGGGAGGGGGGGTGGATAGTTTGGGCCAGTGTGAGAAAGCATGGATGCTGTGTGGATGGAGAGAAATCTGGGTTGAGAAAGTGTGTGTATATATGTGTATCTGTGGAGGGTGTGGGGGTGGGGTCTGCTCACAGTGAGGGAAGTGGGGGAGTGTGTGGGGGATTCCAGACCTCTGTCTGTCTTCCTACCTGGAACGAGACCTCAGGGACGCTTTAAATCAGCCCACCCAACGACAGAGACACCAAACGGGCCTCAGTCAGACCTGGCTACATCTAGT
This sequence comes from Rachycentron canadum, assembly GCA_038496675.1. Classification (NCBI taxonomy): domain Eukaryota; kingdom Metazoa; phylum Chordata; class Actinopteri; order Carangiformes; family Rachycentridae; genus Rachycentron; species Rachycentron canadum. Next base: position 21,121,515 of record CM076654.1, read on the forward strand.
CAAGTCAAGTGTGTTTCTGTGTAACTACACATGAGCCTTAAAATGTATGTCAGTGACCACAGATAACTCATCTAAAAGCCTGCATTTATAATCATCACCATCATCATCATCATCATCATCGTACAGCCAGTGCTTGGAGTCTAGATCAAATCTGTCACAAAATAAGATTTTCACAACTACTGTACCACATTTACGCTATTTTCACCCCTCATTATCAGGGCCAAAACAAATCCCAATGTAACTGTGATATTTAAAGAAAAACAAAACAAAACAATAATACTATAAATTAAAATAATTCTTTCCTTTCCTCCTGTTTATTGTTTGTTTTGTGTCCTAAATGAGAGTCTCAAACATTCGACTAAATATGTAAACAATGAATTAAACCAGAAAACCTGGGCCAAAGCAGAGCCAAACACTATTATTCCATTGAAATCTATAATTATGATTGCATTATCTACAACCTTGCATCATCATTTGACCTATATCATCCAAACCACAAACCACTTTACAGAGGGTGAGTTCTGCTGTCTGTTGTTGTTCTTTTTCATTCAGTCACAGTCTGCGTATTTACCCTCAGCTGATTTATCTGCCTTTACTGGAGTGTCTGGGTGGCAGCACATGAAAAAAAATGTCTGGCCTCCACTCCATCCCACTGCTACCACTCTCTGTGGGAAACAGGGGAAAACTTCTAAAACTATTTCTCCCAACATAGCGATGCGCTTAACACATATGGGGGTGGGAGGGTGG
>CM076654.1:21127247-21272422 GCA_038496675.1 Rachycentron canadum
GGGGGGGGGCAATAGGTTTGTCATGTTCATTTCACACAACAACTCAATAGCATCCGTGACATGGTAAGTAAGAAAAGTTGGGCACCTCCTCTCGTGTCATCTATGAGTGTGTTGGGCCAGCCCTTACAGTGCAAACGACATTACCTGGCACTGTAAAACAAACATACCTGGCCTGGCTTTGAACTGTGGGAGCTTTATTTTAAAGAAGGTGAGCCACCATTTCCACTGACCTACAGTTTCTGGAGATGTGTTGTGGTGTGGTGAGGGCAGTGGAGGGCGACCATCTATCACCCCTGTCTCCACATGCCACACTGCCTGACTCCATCCTGTTCTCTCTACCTTGTCCAGTTGCAGAGCTGAGTGACTGGCCCACTGTGCGATGCCAGTGACCCGAAACCCGTTTACTGCCTTAAATCGCTGCCCCTGTCCTCCAACCCCTGCCTCCACCTCTCTGCAAAGCCACACTGCCACCCTCCTGTCTGTCACCTCCAGAGGATGACAAATCATCCACTGCTCCTTAAATGGGGCTCAGACCCCTTGTGGGCCCAGGTCCCCTCTCTGCAGCCTGCCCTTTCTACTTAGAGAGGGGATTCCTCACCCTGAATCAGGCAGTAGACCTGGTCGGCCCCACACCTCCCCACAATACACGAACGATCTAGCTTATATCTACATGTTTATCAAATCCTCATGCAGAAAATAAAGATTGTTTAAGTGTGATGTTGACAGATTGGCTGGAAATATGAACATCAGCCATGGAGGAAAGATGCAGGCATTCATCACCAGGAGAATGGATACTGTTTCATGTGTGTACTTGCATGTGTATGCGACATCCCTGCTGCATGAAGTGATCCATCTGACTGTGTATTTGCATGTCTGTTTCTGTGCGGTTCATGTTCGCATACCTGCTGCATGAATTGGTCTGTGTGTGCGTGTGTATGGGTGTAGCTGTGAGAGCGTGTGTGCCTGCTACTTTAGCGTCTGGCTCCCATGCGACGCAGTAAATCTATCATTCCTGCTGCGTTTACCTACCACTTCACAGAGCTGTATGTCCAGTGTAAACAACGTTTATCACTACATGCAAATGAGCCTGTAAGCCGCAGCCTCCACAAAGACTCCATTCACTCCCAGCATGCTGTTTTACCAGTGCGCTGAATCCGATACCCCAGATTACACACGCTTATTCCCAGACATGGTGTGCTGCTTCACTGTCACTCACCTTCAACAATAGTTTCCTCCATTTCATTTCATCAATAGTGGTTTCTGAAGCTATTATTGCAATTATGGCCAATACCATTCCACATAAATGTCAGGCTTCAACTTTGACAGGTCTGCTGTGAACACAAGAGACAAGATTTATCACCTCTCCACCCTCTTCTCCTGTTTTCACCTTCTATTTCCTCTTCTTGTAACTCCTCCCCACCTTACCTCTGCTTTGTTATTTTTTCATTGTCCCATCCCTGAATCCACCCTAAGAGGTGTTGTGTGTTAATTGTAGTAATTTTGCTGGTACAGCACAGTCTGCACTCAGCCCTTGGGAAACAGCAACAAAGCTTAGACTAATATATCATCCTCTTATTAAAACCTCTGTCTGATCAAGGTAATGTTATTCCCCTTTGAAGTGATGAAACCTGGCATTCACATAAACATATTTTGTATTAAAACTGTGGCCACGAAACAGGTTTTAGTGTCCCATCATGATCTTATCATATTTGGCATAAAGTTAGCGTTGGCTATCAGAAACTCAGACTCAACTTAGAAACTCACACTCACTGAGGCCTGAACATCAGCAGCATGTGTTGCTATAAATTACGACTCAGGGCCCCAATGGGAGGTGAAAAAGATTTATAGGACACTAACAAGCTCTATCACCTCAGCAGATCACACTACAGGATACTGTGAGTGTGTATGTCTGAGTATGAGAAACAGGGAGAGATAGAGATGAACAAAGTGTGCACTTACAGATACAGTGTGCACAGGAGGGAAAACAGTAAAATGACACCATGCACAAAGAAAAATGATGATGATGATGAGGATATAGATGATTGGAAATGAGTGACAGCGTAAACATGTCAAGAAAAAATGTCAAAAGAAAAAAATATGTAGTAACTGTGTTATGAATGTGCTCAGAAAAATGAATGAAAATTACTTCTCTGTTATTTTGATGTATACAATGTATATGTTTGTCTGTAAATATTTGAAAACTATAAATATACACATTAATGTTGAAACACAGTAACAATATAATAGTAATATTGTTGACAAAATTAAGTAAAAAAAAACTGCATAGAAAGCATAAAATAAAAAAAGTAAAACAATACATAACACTATTTAAAAGATGTGCTGAGCAGTGCATCTTTGATTTCCCTATATGGCTGTTGCTAGGACCCCTCCATAAACCAGCCATGGATGAGTGTTCTTGGAGGTATATAGTTAACAGGGTAGTTAGCTTTGTAGCTTAGTCCTTGGCCATTAAGGCCTTTATATATACAGAAGAGGACCCTTAAATCTATTTTGAATATAGAGCCAGTGCAGAGCAGCTCTTCTTGGTTGTGGTTAGCTGTAGAGTTTTAGATCATCTGAATTCTCTTGTGTATTTTTTTGATGAGGCCAGTAAAAAGTGCATTTCAGTAATCAAGTCATCTCAAATGAAGCCACAAATCAATCTTTGAGCATCCTTTTGATTCATAAATGGCTTTACTTGTTTCTGTTTGTTACCTTGTTCATGTGGGACCTGGAATCAAATCTGAATCTAACATAACACCAAGACTTGTAACCTTAAATTTAATCTGGGGAGTTAATTTCCCAGGGTTATTCAACAGCATTTCTCTTTTTGTTTTGGGGCCTAGTAGGATTTTAGTTTTGTCCTCATTTAACTTTAGGAAATGATTCTTCAATAATGTATTTTGTCTCAATGTTGCATGAATGAGTTGTATATGACATGTTGTATGTTGTCACAAGGACTTTGAAAGAGAATATGTGATGATATGTGAGAGTAGAAGGCAGCCAGACATGCACACACTTACCACACACAGCGACTTACTGAGGTTGCTCTGAGCTGGACATCTCTCAGAGGAACGGCCCCCGATAAAGGAGCTGCAGCTAATGTGCTTTCATACTCACTCTGTGTGTATGTGTGTAAATGTGTGAGCAGTGTCTGAGGTTAAGACATGTTCCCTCTCACCACTGCTCTTGGTTTGAAATCTCTGGCTCCTTTTGAGAGCTTCCTTTGACAGAGCAACAATACCATCAAATCTGACTGAAGAAACTCTCACAAAAAGAGAGAAAGAGGGCTAATATGCTGACGCTGTGAGTGCATGTGTGTCTGCATGTGTAAAGGCACGCACAATCGCCTATTTGCCCTTATTTGTTGTTTGAGTGTCCCTGTCTATCTGTGTGTGTGTGTTCACCTGTGACCGGGGCTATTCATTAGGCAGAGATGAGCTCACGGGGGTGGGTCTGACACAGGGATTGGTGAGTGTATGGGCTTGCGGCCAGTTTCAAATCCAAGGTTAATCCTGGCCTTTCACACTGGAGAGTCTAGTTAACAGAGCGTGGTGGGTGGGTAGTGAATGAGGTGGCAGAAGGATAAAGTATGACTGGATAGTGCATGTTTAAACTTTTTGTTTGTGTTTGAAAAGTTCCATTTTCCCTTATGTTTACTTAACCATCTTAAAGCCTATAAAGTTACAGGGTTGTGAAATGTGAAGTGCCGCTGGTCCCAGAAACATTTATCCCCTATATGAATTCTCATCAGAAAGTTTTCTTTTCATGATGTTCTTAATGCTCCTCAGGATCTTATTGACACTTGCACAACATGTACCTCTCTGATCTTGCTGGCACCCATGCTCCATGAATATATTTTCATTGATTTCTGTGAAATAAATTGAGCTTTAAAACTGTCTGTAGCTGAAGTAATCTCTAGGTTTATGTAATGACCAAGTGTGTAAGTGTTTGAGTTTCATACATGGGAAATGATTTATTCTTTCAGCTTGAATCTGGTGTGGCAGATTCAGAATGCTTTGTTGTTGTTGCACATAGGAATCCTCCTTAGACCTGCATGACCTCAACTCAGCACAACACACTGTAAATGCAACAATGATATATTATTTACATTTGCTTATTCACATTTAGTCATTTTTGTAGTGCAGTAGGAGATCTTCAAGTGTACACACAGTACTGTATGTTTTGAATAAGTGCATGGAGATCAGGTAAAGAAGTTCACTGTACTGTGTAGTGTCAGTGCATAGTACTATATGGTCTCCATGCTCCTTTCTGACACTGGAATTAGAGAGGCTGCATCTGGTCCTGTAACTTTCTGAAACCAATCTGAGTGATTGGACGATGCCACGAAGGTGAGAAAGGAGCCAGGTTTTAGCTTTTCTATTCAGCTCTCTTTTTTTTTTTTTAAATTTGACGAAACTATGTGGCACTTCTGCCTTATGACGCTGATGCACATTGTGACATTAATCTGGCCCTTACATTATTTGATTGTGTGTGTTGTGTCTTTGTCCACCTGCCAGAAATGTAAGGCCCACATTCACACAACTAAATATATATATATACATAATATACATAACAGCAGAAGATTAACAGGGATTTAACCTCTGCCTCTTAGAATAAGTTAAACTAAAAGAGGGTAAGGAGGTGTGAAGAAAGTGGGGCGGATGGTAGAGTGTTAGTGTGCAGGCAGGTCTGTGCAACTGTAACTTTACCACCATTGCTTCCAGTCACAGGAGGCTACTTGAATGTGTGTATATATATATAAATATATATATATACATATATATATATATATATACGTCATGCCACTATCGCCAAACCCTCAAGCACACTCCCTCTCAGGATTCATATGTGCTTCTTGGCAGCAGCTGCAGCCCTTTTACCATGGAGTTAGCTGTGTGTGTGTGTGTGTGTGTGTGTGTGTGTGTGTGTGTGTCTGTGTCTTCTTTCCCATTGGCACAGCTGACAGGGCATTAAAGCACTGCGAGCAGCATGTAGCCACTGGCACGTAGCCTGCAGGGGATTTAGAGGGCAGAAAAAGTCACTATGTTTTTCTCTTGGTTGCCCCACACACACTTGCTTTCTTTAATGTGGGTGTCACTCCCTTCACTGTTCTCAGACATGTGTACACACACATTTAGAGACTTTAAAAAAGGTGAAAATCCATTGCGAATGATGAAATCCATCCTTCGAAGTTTACTTTCCAGCTTCCCAGAGTCTCTCTTTCTCTCTCTTGCCTGATTGATTGTTTCGCCCTGTTTTCGTCAACAGAGAATTCCACAGGAAACAACCGTAATTAAGAAATATTGATGCTGGATACATCTATTTGCTTTTCCAAAATGATCATTAGCAAAATTCGGCTGCAGTCGTTCATCACTGTACAGAGGCACTTGGCATCAGACACACATGCTCGCTGTGGGCCTATCCCAGCATTTCTCTTGGCGATGACTTCATTAGAGCTCGATTTGCTGTCCTGTAAACATGTGTCTCACTGGGAGATATGATATAATAGCTGGACTAACTGTTCATCTGTCTTCCATACACATGGTAAAGCATAACATCCCTAAGTGATACAAGGAGGTCGACAAAATACTGGAATCTCCATGACACGGTTTGATTTTGAACACTGATAAGTTTATGTTAGTTTTAAAATTGGGCTGATGATATGTTTTTAGAGAAATATGAGGCAATTAGTGAAGCTCCTAATTTTGCAACACACCAGTCACACGGGCTGAGAAACAGTGATATACTGAGGAACACGATTTGAGGTTTTCCACTTCCACAATACAAACTTCCTTCCCAGGATAATCCCTGAGTTCCACTTTGAAAACTGAAATCTGAATTATCCTCGGTTTTCCATCTTTTTCACAAGAAGATAAAACAATTCTTAGAGATAATTGTGCAACAGTGGCTAAGCTTGAAGCTTCTGGGTAGGTGCCTCCTATGGCAATGGTTGACTCACATTTGAGAGTTACTGCATTTACGATGCACTGTCAACTTGGCTGGTTACTCTGCAAACAACTGTTAATGCTAACATTGGCTATGTAGCATTAGCAAATAGCTCTTTTAAGATGTTTATCCCTTTACAACATTCCACATTTGCAAAACTATGCAACTATGCAATGACAAAGAGTTTTACTTGGTAAACATGACTTTTAATTTCAGTTTAGCTTTCATGGAAAATTAAAACTTTTTAGTTAAACATTTAGCTATGTTCTAACAGTGGTTAACCATGCAGTTTTCCATTGTGATGACCAACATGTTGGATACTCTTTTTTAGTTTTATTCCCAAATAAAAGTTTAGATGATCTGTCTCAACCACTGGCTTCTTTATAGCCTGATCATTTGACTCCCTGTGTTATTTTTTGTCCTGTCAGACCCTGTTGTGATGACGTTACCATGTTCTCAGATCTCTCAGCAGTTACTTTGGGGAGTACAATGTTATTATTACAGAAATTATGGCAAAACTACATGAGTAGAGTTTGTGTTTCCCTGTACTTTTGCAGTCTTAAAAATTGCCACAAAATTTAATTAACGCCTCTGAGACTATCAGTCACAATCAAAATAGACTCTATCCAAGACCAGTGCACTCACAAGCCTAATCAGTCACCCTGCAGCTCTGGAAAATATAATAAGGTCTTGTGTGTTTTTCATGCATCCAGACAGGTCTATATTTAGCAGAAACAAAAGAAAGCCTTCAACCTGTAATGTCTGTTCCAAACCATTCAAACATTATGATGATCTGTAAAGCTCTGGCAGCCATCCAAAGGGAGTCAACAGGTCCACTGATTGCTCTGCAGGGATAAACAGTCATGTAACACAGAGAGCTGCAGCCTGCAGGGTCTCATCCCAGCCAAAATCACCAGCAGGTGATTTCTGTCTCCTGTCAAGATGTTCCAATTATTGAGTTCACCTGACCAAAGCCTGGGCAAACTGACTTCAGAGGAATTCTTCAGACTTGCAATATCTTGCATACTTTTAATGATTTCTGTGTTAATTTTAAAAACTGAAATACAAGAGCACAAATTTGTGATTACAAGAAAGTACAGCATATGTACATATGACAGCACTATCAAAACAGACAGAAACAGACCAAGAATCAGATCAACGAACATAACCAGCCTGACAAACCTGTTGCTGTCTGAATGTAACAGTGTTGAAGAATTTCTGAGTTACATCATGAACTTCAAGTGTAACAATACTCTACTAACCCTAAGTACTGTTTTACGGTCTGCAGGGGCAGTGTGTTGACTTTATTAGTCTGATCAGTGAAAGTTCTAGCTCTTGCGCTCTCCCCCCGCCTCTGTCTTTGCTGCTGTTTAGCTCTGAACTCTGCCCTAACAACACAGCAGGACTTCCTCATAAATTACCGATCATTTGACGTGAAGTGAGCCTGTCTTGTGTGTGTGTCTGTGTCTGCACACAAGTACTGTGTGTGTATGCACAGTGGTGGCCAAACTTCTAAAGAGATGGTTTTCTTATACTCACTGAATCCTCAAGATGCTTCACAGTAATTGTGTTACTGACACACATTTTACACTCTGATCTGGAAGGAAGTGACAGTGTAAAAAGAACAGAAATCAAGGGAATCCTTACTGTTAATGCAAAGAAAGTCTGTTAAAGTCAAATATAATTAAAACAATGGCCCAACCAACATCACTGCACCTGTTTTTCATGTAAACCATCAAAACTGCATTAGAAATCAATAGAATGGTAATATGTTTCAATGAAGGTTTACTGTAATTAACTTGTGTTGTGTTGCTGAATCATTTCCCTCTTAAGCAACACAGAAGAAGAGAAAAAAAGCACCCTGGCACTTGTTGTGACTCGCAGCATCCAGTAAAAGGAAAGGCAATTGTAGAGCTTGTCTTCTGGAGAAAACCCACAGATACTTTGTCAGGAAGCTCCAGTGGTTCCCATGCCTACATCTAAAAACATAAAATGCAATATCTGAATATAACAGCAATAAATTAAAAAATTTATATCATAAACATAATTCTTTGTGCATCAAAGTAGGATGAATATGTACTATTCAACTATTTCCACTAATTAAACTTAAATACTGTAATTTTACCATTAAGATACATGATGAGGAGCTTTAAAAATAAAATGAGACAGACTCAGTCCTCAGTATCCTCCCAAGACAATATAAAATAAAAGATGTAGTTTCTTGTTGTTGATTTAAAACTGAAATGTCAGAATCTGACAGTGAAGGTGAAGAATGATTCATACATATTGAAATGAAATTGAAGTCTTGTCTGGGTGGAGCACAGTTACTGAGCAAATGTTTATTTTTTAAAACAGTAAAAACGTAAAGCTTTGACCAGTAAAAACATGGGTTACTTTAAATTGATAAAAAAATACAATATACCCACGTTGTTCCTGGCTCATTTCCTCTTTTAAATAATTCTGCATGGTTAGCCTCTTGAGGATGCACATTTGAGATTCACTGGTCCATGGAGTCTCATCTAAGTTTCCAGAGGTTAACCTGATGTCCTGTATGACCCCAAAGGATTCAGGGTGAGGGGGTCCTCTGTGTGTGTTTTAGACCCCACTTCCCCTCCAACATCTCAGGAGGTCCAGCTAGTCCTGGCAGCCCCTCAAAGACGCCCTTCATTTGCCCTGCGCCCCTGGGGAGGGCAGCCCCCAACATTTATGCAAAGTCAACAAGCCCTAATTGTAGGATCGGCTTACAAGCTAAATTCTTCTTGAGCCCATTAACAACTGCAGTTAATTATAAGTCAAGCAGAGGGGTGTTTGAGTGTGAGTGACAGCGAGAAGAGGCGATATAGAAACACAGCGGAAAGAAGAAAAAAAAAGGTCTGGAAACATTTCAAGTTACATCACAGATACAATATACACACGCACGCACACAAGCACATTAGCCTTTTTTAGGCGGACCTCCCAGACTACACTAAATCTCTTCTTCATTGGTCTTTGTGGCAGGGATTTGCTCTAATGAAGGAGAGGATCAGTCCAATGACTCACACATTGTCAAAGTCACAATCAGACCAATTTTCCTTCAGCTTCAATGTGTCAACTTGACAGTGGGATCTAACTGCCCTCTAATTACACTGTTGGACAGCTGAGTGCACATTAAGCTAAACATGAGATGCCTATAAGAGGAAGTGAGCCATCAGGCTGTGGCAAAAACAGGTACAATGGGCAACAGCTGGCAGGTTGATATAGTGGTTATTATTGGCCCTGGTACAGTACAAGCTATGCACAGTACTTTGCTAGTTGTTATGTAGCTACAGTATATACTGCATGTATTGGTATGGAAACCGCTACAGAGAGTTGTTGGCACCATGTTAGCTTTGTCTTCCCTTGATCCAACCCATTAAAATCTACATTGACGAGCAGTGTGTGTGTATAAGTTGATGCTTATACATTTTCTTATCTTAAACTCAAAGACCTAGACAGGGTTTGATTATTTTAAACACAGGAAGACAAGTTGCTTGGCAAATTTCCTCCAATTTTTTCCACTGCGTAACAAGTCCCAGCATAGACAGTCCCTGCAGCCTCACTCTTCTATTGATAAACCCACTGTGGTTGGACTAATATGTCTAAGAGCTAGACCTCCTCAATCTTCCAAATGACATCAAACCTTTCCTAGAGATTCGAATGAAATGGGGAGGAGGAACAGGAAAACTGTGACAGTGGGGTGAACCCTGGCACCATCAGGCCTCGTGGCTCTAAGCCTGCTTTATTGAATTCTCTGTTGTCTTTATGAGACCAGGCTAAGACAGGCCAACAGGTGCCAGTCTCAAGTGGGACGAGCTTTAGGATGTTCCCTTTGACCCCAGAGAGGGATTGGACAGCTGCAGCGTCTGGGTGTGGGGGGAAGGGTGAGAAATGAATGGATTGTCAGAGTTCACCAGGTTATAGACAGGCTGTTTCCAGGTCAAGGCTATAGACATGTAAAACATTGGTAGATATAGATACACACATACAGTACATACATAGACAGGTTTCTCTGCAACATCATGACAGGGGCACATGCACAGCCAGGAGGCAGAAAGCAGCACTCCTCACAGCTTCAAAGCCGAGACGAGTTAAGGAGTTGTTGAACAGTAAATTGCACCAACCGCAGTAAAGATAATACCACACGCATCTGGTCATTTCTGATGATTACGGAGAATAAACGTCTTGATGCAATCAGAGCAGTCTGAGCTGCCTAAGCTTCCAATGCCAGCCACTTCCTCACTGCCCCACATCTAGTCAGCTTATCATGTGTCTCATGTTGCATTTTTACAATAACTGTCAAATGTCTTTCAAATGTGGCCTTTTGATTTTGTCTTAATTATCTCAGTGCCACAAAACCATGCTCAACAACTTACCAAACCATTTCAGCAAGTCAAAAAAGTTTTCGTGATTCAGCTAGCTCCCTTTAGCTAAATATATATTTCATTTACAAACGATTTCGATCCAGTCAACCATTTAACCATTTGAATCAGATATAATCATAGTCCACACACATGAAAACACATGATATATCACATGACCTTTCACATCACACCAATCATGTGCATGCTGCCGTAAACAGGAAGCAAGTTGTAAACTGTGGAGTTGGTTAGTTCCAGAAAATAATATGAACAAGGAACAGCAAAGACAGTTGTTGCATAATTTTGATTGAATTGATGAATTTGATTGCACAGCACTTACTATCAAAGGTCAGCAAGACATGCAATTTGTTATCCATGTTGTATTCACCACAGGTACTCATGACCAATATGACCCAAGGAGTCAACTGGTGTAAGTCGTTTCAACAGTATTTAATCTATAACAAGGGTAGCAGCATTTCCAAAACCCAGGTATAAACATGACAAAACTGAAATCTGGTAGTGTCAGTGTAGTCTTAGTGGACCTTAAGTGACCTTTTTCAATTGAACATAAGCCTTTCATTTGGAGCGTTTGCTGAAAAAGCTGTTGCTGCCTCATATGTTGTCAAATCTAATCTTTTCTTCTCTCTCTTCCCCAGTGAATTTTAGAAATCTGTTTTTACACTGTCATTATGGGATACTAATTAAATTAACTAAAAACTAAGTGCATACCAATGTAATATGGGCACAGTGAAATTGACGTAGGTGTTGGTGCTGCAGTGATTGTAGCTTTTTACTTTAATTGATTCAAAGATGAAATTATACAGTATTAAAGGGTAAATGCACTGAATAATAAAACCTAGTATGTCAGCTACAAGTATTTGTGAACTGTTTCGCACAGCTCTGTGTTAGCTAGGCTGACCTTGTCAGAAGGGTCTTTCCAGAGCTGCTGACTCTGATTTCCTTAGAAAGCTGAGTTAGCTATATTGTAAAAATAAAAAAAGGTACATTAACGAGAGTTTAGTTTTCTTAGCCTCCACTTTGTGCCTGGCAATAAGAGAGAAGAAAAAGGGGGACACAGAAAGTTTATGGATGTATTTATTAAGGATCCCGAGGCAACAGCAGAGCAAATCGCTGGCACCATGTTCTGTTCGCCTCTCTCCGACTCTTTCTTTCTTTTTCACTCACTTGTGCTGTGCCACTCCTTCTCTATCTCTCTCTCTCTTCTTAACTTACTCTACTGCATTCTCCTCACCCCAATGTCTCCCTCTTTTCCAGCTGCAGAAAAGGAAAACCCCTAAGCAGTTGGCCAGCGAGGCCGTCAGCCAGTCGGTCAGCCAGTCTGCTCTGCAGAGGGCCCTGCCAATCATCATCTGCTTCTTCTCATGCTGGTCTGCAGGAGTCTTTCCATTACACAAGTGCCATGATGTACCTGCTGGGGTTAAACCAATTCACATGTTTAAAGGAACATATCGTTTCCAATAGTTCTCACTGAAGTATTTCATGCTGATTGGAAGCATCAATAAAGAAGGCAGGGATATAAAGTTTCCTGTAGTTTCAGTAGCCACATGATTCTATTGAAGCACATCTGAATCAGATTGCTCTAACAGAGAGAATACAGTGGTTAAAAATGGTGACTCACTAGTGTCGTTGTTTTGATTTCTGAGTAACGCCTGAACCAAACTGAGCAGTGCACAATTCCTAACATAACTAAACTTCACCATTATAAAGGTTCTATGTGAATATAAATGTACAATGTTGTCAATGTATGACTTCTTTGTCTAAAATATCATTAGATATGCTGAGGGTAACAGAATCACATTAATGCCATTATTTTGTTTTAGTGAGCCACATCTAAACCAACATTAAGTCACTGCTGTTCATCAAAGTTTCAGAGTCTGCAGCAGCTCTGTGTTTACACCTGTGCACACACTTTGTGTATACGGCACATCTGTGTTTTTCCACCTCTCTGTGTACTTATATCTTTTTAAGCTTTCTTCATCAGAGGGATGTTTGCTGAGTACACACGCTCCTGTTTGACAATGAATAGCCTGTTTAATAGACCTAGATACACTCAGTGGCAGATAATAACAGTGTCAAGGGAGGGGAGAATATCAGGGATTCCCTACGTGGCCTTTCCTCTACTTCATGTCTGCTGCTGTCGCTGCTGTGTCAGCGAGGTAATGTGTGATAACATCGCGATTTTGCTAAGGGGCTGGACGGCTAAGTTCCTTATTTTGGCATTCCCACTGTCATACAGCCAATCTCAACAGAAACACCAAGGGAAATTTAAGAAATGGAAAAGGAGAAACTGGACAGAGATGTTCTTGTTTCACTATGTTGGCACTAAGGCTGCCTAACAAGTTGGATAAATTACAGCAAAGTATAAATATGTGAAAACTTTAAAAGACTGATCACTTGAGTTGGGCTCCAATAGCCAGTTCCATTTCAGATCTGGTTCCATGTTGCTAAAATTTTAAGGTCCAGTGCAAACAAATGAAATTATTGAACCTATTATCTGCCCTTGTTATATTTTATTAGCAAAGACCAGTGTTGAAAAATATGCACGTAAACATTAACAGCCTTCTCATTTTGAAATGATGCTTTTGACACTTAAAATGATCAACAGTAGATTTAAGTATCAGTTGTAACTAATTCATGTTAATTCTGTAACAGCTATTCTGAAACTTTTGTCTGTTGGTTTATGTGTGAAAAGATCACTCTGTACACTCTGGTTTACAATTTTAATAATATCAGTGTTTTGAGTTCATAAACTTTGCAGTTCCTAATCAGGATGTTCATTGTTTGGCTCAGGAGTGTAAGTTAGTATGTCACTTAAGTGTTATGTTGTGTGTGATTTAAGTGTTTCAGAACAGTCAACAAATCTTCAGGTGGTGATGAACGAATTAGAATCATCTTAAATAAATGCTGAATAAATTATTAGCTACCACTAAAACAACATTATTATTGGTTTTGTGTCCAGCCACAGATCCAAAATGAATTTTTGCTATTTAATGATATTCATTAATGTTCGGGACAACCCTAACCCATTACTTGCCATAATTTGCTTCAAGCTAGTACAGGGCAAAAACCTTAATGAATTTTTTCACATTAATGTTTTTTTTAAACACACATTCATAGCTGTGACTTTAATTTCTTCTCTTAAACAGTGGCCCCTAGCTAAGAAATTTTGACAGAAATTCTTCTTTTAAAAAAAATTTAAAAATATTGCAAGTATATGCCATCGTTTACTGGGGTTTTTCTTTAAAACACACTCTCATTCACAGCACATTTGCAGTTAATAATAACGCTAACGTGCTCTGCTAGTCACCTGTTATCACCCGTTCATGTTCAACAGTACTGTATCTGCTATGAGTCAAAAGGCCCCTGGTCTAATTCTATGGGTGAATATATTTTAAGATGAAAAAGAAAGAAAAGAAATGAGAGCTAACAGTTTTAAACACTCTTAGCTAAAACTGGGAACCACTGAAGTCACTATGTCCTGATATTTGATCCATTATTATGTGTTGGGGATATCTTTAAAAGTTAACAACATAGGATCCACTCCATTTAGCTAACACACTAGCCTATATGTTAGTCAGTTGGTCATCTCTTCATCTTGCCCTTGAGAAGTTTTTGCCAATTGTTCTTTCACATTTTACATGTTTTTACATCTTGAATGTCTGAATGTTTGCCTACGGGCTGGATAACGTTTCACTTGGTCTGAACTACTTTGTTTATTTCCTGTTTACAGGGCCTGGGTTGTGTAGGATACCAGGTTTTTTTTCCCAATAGACACATACACAGAACTGACAGCTAGCATGCCATGAGGATTTGATAATCCCTTCAGCTACACTGGATAAAACAGAATCATATGCAGGGACAAAATGAGAAGGAAGCCCTGGCGAACTGAAGGAGATGTAACAGTCCCTTTTCTTTCAACATTGATGTCTACTTCTCTACCTTCTGTATATTTGCACTGACTAGCCTCTGTGTGTATTTGGTACATTAAGCATGACAGGGCTGTTTGATGAGCATGAGGACACTGTAACCATACAGTAAATAACTCTTCTCATTGAAAGGTCACCCTTAGATTTGTTGTTATAGCAATGCTATAATGACATATATATAATTTTTTCTCAGTCTCAGCCATAAATTTGGAAATATCTTCTATAGGCTAAAGTGTCAGGTATTCAGTGTAACCTCCCCTTAAACTTGAGCAATAGCAGGAACTTGGCTATTAAACCTAAAAAATACTGTCATTGCTAACACCTGTATTTGTGACTGAAAATGATGCTGTGAAAAAGGTCCGTTACACCAGGTTTGAGGAGGACATGCTTGAGCATTACAGACACGTGTTGCATAAGTTGAACTCATTGGAAGCTGCGAATATGTATAAGACCAACTTTTAATCACATAATTCAATTAAAAATGGCAAAGATCACTGAATTTGACAGACATAATTTTGCATCAGCAAGGCCACTCTCAAATAGATAGCCTATAGAAGCTGTTTTTTTTTCTGATTTTTTAATACTGCTACACATTTCCTGTATTTTCTGGTTGTATTCTAATAAAGAGACAAACAAGACAGACAGAAAAAATTATATATGGTCATTTTAGCATTGATAAACCAACAAATCTAAGGGTGGCCTAAGACTTTTGCACAGTCCTGTAAATCAGATAATTAGCTGTGCAAATGTCAATTATGCATAATTGAGCTGACACCACGGAGGAAGTCCTGCAGGAGAGAGGAGTCACACACACACATCAGATATGATACAACAACATCATTGGGGAAAGTTACACACATTTTAGAAAAGCATACAATATACAGTATTTTCCCTGTGCTTCTGAAACCATGGGCAAAGTATTTTATGAAACATAAACTGGGAGGGGAAGCTGCCCCCAGGGAAGTATCTATTGAGTGAGCTATGTCATATATAATGAGAATACTGAATAGCCTTTCTGCTCGATGCATCTGTCACAAAGATGTGTGAGGTAACACTCTTGGAGATGAATGGCAACACGTGTAACCTCACTCACAGTGACAGAGCGGTAACTGATCCCCTGTGCAAACCAGTGCAGACTGATGACTTCAGAGGTCGAGGACAATAGGCATCCCCCCCCCCCCCCCCAAAAAAAAAAAACAAAACACAAAAACATCCACATTTGGGTGCTCAAAATTTGACCAGTGCACCCGCCTTCTTTTCTCAGGAAAACATTAAAGTGGATTTAATGCACAAAGCAGCAAACCCTACACTAATATTGTATTTGTCTAATTCTTTTGGCATGCTTAAGTGCTTATCTTGCGTTCTGTTTAAAATCACATTATATCAGCCTTTTGTTGCTAAATTTATTATGTTTTTGCTGCAATGATTTCCTCACAGGGATCTCATCCATTTTATCTGGTGGTTAGCCTTTATACACACAAACCCCTCTTACCCAGATCCAACTTTCTCCTCACCCGTCCCTGATTAGAAACTTAAATTGTGCAGCTGGTCGTCCACTGGTCTGGATCCTCAACGCTTTCTGCATAAATCACCAGTATATCCAGTATATGTAACAATATTGACAAGCAGTGCAGACAAAAAAGGCATTTCTAAGTTAGGTGTGTACGAGGTTTTCCAAACATTGACAAAAACTCTCACTGTCTCCCTCTACTCTGCTGGTAGATCAAGATGGATGCTTTGCAGCCTTAGATTGCTTTCAGATTGAAATTAGCTCTCTGTGAAAAGAAACCTGGAAAACAGAGCCTGACTCAGTTTCCGCCACAATGTGTTATCCAGGATACTGCCACATCGGACGAACACATACTTTAGTATTTCTACTATTGACATTATGATTGTAGTGTCTAAAGATGAAGTGATTGCCCCCCTTGGTGCATCTGAGAAGACTTTGGGACTTTCATGGGTCTGTTCTCAAACTGGACCTCCTGGACTGCCTTTCATCTGGTGCCTGAAGTTACACAGCCTAACCTACGCAGTCACTAGTTTTAATACAGGTCTGTTTTCACAATTACAAACCTACAATTATACAGCTATAGTAAACCCCAAGGACTCAACCCAACCTGACTTAACTCAATTGCTAACTATATCAACCCCTGTACATATTCACTGCCCTTAACACTTCCAGAACATCCCAAACTGCTGCCCGTTCTTTGAAGAATACCAAAAACACTGCTTGGGTGGTAGATAGTACACTGATAAATGCTTTGTTGGACTATTTATAGTTTTAGGTTTACTAACTGGTTATTAATTTATTTAATATTTTCTTGTTCCTCTTACTATTGTAATACACATACAGATTTACTATAAAACAAAACTCGTCACGTGGCATTTGGTTGACCAATGGTGATACTCAATCACTCACTCAGTCATGGACATTCATCTTTATGCTGTTAAAATAATACATGGTGTTCACACAAGTAAAAATGGCTTGATTCCATAAATGGCTTAGTCCTCATGATAATAAACTAACTCAACAGCTTGATCTATTTAAAGGTTCAACCCACTTTGTACTGTGGTGACTGTACACTGGAACCAACAGCACTGACAATATTTCCGTCCACATTGCCTCTTTATGCTCATAACCAGCTGACCTAACACATAGTAAACACACCACTGTACAATGTGGAAATATTGCATCCAAAAGGGATTCAGGGACAGGAAAAAACGTTTCATCCTGTGTAAGAAGTCAGACAACATGATATCTGTAACGACACGGCTGACGGGCACCGCAGCATTTGTAAATGGAACAGAGTGAAATTTCTCGATGTTAACTCGTTCGTCAGTCTTTCCATGTGTCTCTGCCTCCTAAGCCTGAGGTGTGCTGTGGCATGCATGGTGTGAGAAATCAGGCCTTGGCAATCTGCCAAGCCAGTCGTCAAACAAAGAATTGATGCGCTACCCTCTAGGCTTTTCCTGCCCGCCTTTACACTGACTAGTATGAAAGCTTCGCAGCCAGGAAAGATTAAATGTCTTCTTTAAAACCTTCCTCTGTCTCTGCCAACTGCCACACCATGCTAGGAATTGGGAGAGTTGGGGGTGGACTGGGGGATGGGGTTGGAGGGTTTGGGTTCTCAATAATAAAATGCTTTGTAGGAAACATAGATATGGCACTCAGCGCTATTCCCTGTAGGAACACAAACGTCTCTGCCTCTAAATGACAATTTAGATGGAGAATGTTATTTTATAGGGGTGACAAATTGCAGGTATCTCTTGTGGCTTTGGGTGAGCGTTTCAGGGCAACTCGCCAACCTGCTGAATGGGAGCCAGAGCTTTGACTGACTGCTGCACCTGACTGTGCACAATCCCCGAGATCAGCTGCCGTCACCAGCAGACACAGCAGTGCACCAATGAAGATGAGTATGTGCTCAGAAAGTCCCACCCACTTGGCACTCTCATCCAATGATGACTCTCTAGAAAGTAGCTTCAGCCATCCATTTTTCTTCTTTCTTATAATCCTCCTCAATGAGATGATGAATGATGTGGTATCTCCCAGCACGATGGCCACACAAATCCATTACCTAGGATTTATAGTCATATGCAGTTATTTTGGTCATTTTTCTCTGATGTTGTGCTGCTGTTTATCTGCAGTTTTCTCTCTGTATCCGTCTCTTTGTGGATAACATTTGTTTGAGCTGTATCTTAGAGACTCCGCAGCTTGAGCTCTGGTCTCAAACACATCATCTCATTCAAATTTAAAATCTTGGTTTGGATTTCAGAAGGAGACAGAAGAGTCTGTACCGCACATGTGAGAGAAAGAAATGACCATTAAATTAGGATCAAGATGAGACTTTCTTATTTTGGAACTTATGAAAAGACAAAATCCTGTGCTGGGTCAGTTTCACCTAAAGTAAAGTCTCTCTCTGGTCGTGCTTTAGTTCTTCATAAGGTAAATTAAATATGGAGCCCTTCAGAAACAGTTTGTATTTCAGACTCCTTTGCTTTTTCTGTCCATTAAGCTGCATTTTTACTCTATTTTTCCTTTACTGCACTTCAGTCCTTGTCAAAAATCACACAGCCTTTAAATGTCTGCTTCTGTCTCATGTTTCTGTCTAATGCTTGGCTTATGAAGTCCACTCAACAGATTTTACATGTCAAAATCAATTTAGTAGTGACACTGGTGTACTACACAGCCTGTGAAAACATTTGCACAGTGTCTTCTGTGGCTCTGGAGGAGCTGTGTCAAGTAAAGTGACATCACTTGAGTAATCTCACATTGGATTTTCAGGTCATTTATTTTATCCACAAGAGCAATGTGGCTCAGTAGATAGTCTGTGGGTTCGACACCTTGGTCCAGACTAAAATATCTCAACAAATTTGGATAGATGGTCATGAATATTATAATGATTTTGGTGAGCCCTTAACTCTTCATCTGGACAATTTTACATTTTGAGCTGTATTTTGTGTTTAGTGCAAATTAGAGCTGTAGTGTTTGAGATTTTACCTGCTTTAAGATGAGCAATGTGAACATGTGAGCATGCATAACTGTAGCCTGTCAGAGTCGTTAAAATGGCTACAGTCTTGCTTTAATATGTCACTGGTCAGTAATCCATCTTTATGCCCTTTATGTAAATCAACATCAAGTGCAACATACATGACTAATTAGTGTCTGTGTATCTGCGTTTGGTGTTGTCTTCCAGTTAAGACCAACCCACAGCGCTTCATGATTCTGCTGGTTTAGACTTGCTGCTGTAAACAGAGAATTATTTTGATTTACGTTCTCCACCACTGCTCTTCCACTGTCACTGTCTGGCACATGCTCTCACAAACACACGCTGTTGGTCTTAAAGCTTAAAAACATGCACACACTCTGTTGTATGATGTGCTTGAGTGATATCTTGAGCCCAGCTGTGTGTAATGCATAAACCAGAGATCTTCAGTCTGGCTTGCATGTTAATTGCCTGTGGGGCTCTTCTCCATGCAGCTCTCCTGACTAGACCACCCATGGTGAGGAGAGGGTGCATTCGTCTCCATTTCAATAAAGCGTGTCATTATCTCCTCGCCTGTGATGTGCCACTTCACCACTAAAAGATAAATGCTGTAATAACATATAAGACGTCTCTAAGGAAACGTGATTGATGTTGCTAACTTTGTTGAATATCCATGCAAGTGTTTTGAAAGGTGTGATGGTGCATTAGTGGGAGTTTGTGTCTTTGTTTCTTTGTGCTAACTTAAGGGAACATTTAGACCAGATCCCTTCAGTGCTCGATCTGGCTCTGCCAGTTTTGCAGGAACAGGGAGGATTTGGGGGTAACGCATGATTGGAAGTAGGTGGTGCTTGATACTGGAAAAGCTGCTGCTGAGCGTGAGCAGACTTCCCTCCTTCTCTGACCAAATCCTCTTTGGCCATGAGCTCTCCCCTGTGCCAAGGCCTGCTGAGAAGGGCCTGAGCTAAACCAACAACTGGGCTGCTTGATGAAAGGGACGAACAGTGTGGGGGCACCCCATGAACCTGGGGTCATCCCACAATCCTGATGACTCTATCCCCGGTTCCCCTTTCACTGGCACATAGCACACACACCAAAACATAAACCTCACTGCAGGGGGCTGATGTTCTTTTAACATCGCTGAGCTAAACTGAGCAGAACTATTGTGACCTAGGATCTGCTGCGCTGGCTTGGCACATACGCACTACATAGTACATACTGTGTGCAGTGTAGCTGGTTGAATGGTGGTTTAATGGAATTATGTGATCTGACACAGAATATGTGCTGGTGAGAACCGTGGAAAACACAGCAAATGAAATTGTTAAGAAAGCCTTTTTCTTGTCTAAGCCAAGTGTTTGTGTGTGTGTGTGTGTGTGTCAGTGCATGTGTTCTCTGGTGTACTCAGAGCTGTAAGCTACCTCAGACACTGAGGATGAGCCCTCCAACCCTTTATGTGGAAATCTCATTTGTCTCGTTTTTCATTTGTGATGTGTGTCAAAAGGCAAGACGGATGTGAGTTCAAGCCAGTGTGACTGACCCAGAACTTGACTGTCAACTGTGAAGATCTGGGTGGGGTTGGGCAATGGGAGGCTTTTTGTCTTGCAGATACAGTATGACATGAATGTGTTTGTCTTCCATGCAGCAGTGCATATGCGTAAGTGTGTGTGTGTACGTGTGTGTATGTGTATGTGGGAGGTGGGGGTGTTCCTTGTTAAGACAAAGACACAACAGGGCCCTGCCAAACTTAGATAAAAGACACTGCTCATCATCACTGTGTTGCAATATTTAAAACAATGGGAGTGGAAAAAAATGCATAAGAAAATGTAAAGTGACCACCCAAGGTTGAGAATATAGCTGCAGGGAACAACACTGCTTGTGAGCAAGAGAGATCTTGGCTTCTGACATGTCCCTGCAGCAGGCTGGAATACTTCCTGAAGATAAGACAAAGTATTCCTGCAATCCACCATAGAAGAAATAAATCATGTAAAAACAGTTTTTTAAGCCACACATTCGTTTTCAAGGCTCACATTTGCTCATGCAATTCCAATGAAAGCAGCAGAAACAAACACAGCCTTGTGCTGGGACATGATATTTGTTTTCCTTCAAGCACACCACATTTTGCACCGCTCCACAGGATGTGAGGCGTGACAGAATATACATATGATTTTATTTCTCTGATCACAGGCTCTTTTTCCCCCTCTTGTTTTTTTGCATATGGAGCTCATCAAAGATGAACGACTTGTTAATGCTAGAATTGCTCAGCTGGAAAGTTGTTTTCAAGCACTAGGCCATTGAAGAAACACAATGTAATAAAACACCAGCCAGAGCTGCTCCTTTGAGCTTCAGAGCTTTTCCTCTCCACAAAGAAGTCAATCTTTAAAAAGCTTTTGCTTGTGGAGCGGAGCACAGCAAAGCGTCTCAGAGCAGGTCTGCATCACTGTTAGTCTGATAAGGATCAGGAGGCATGATTGTACTGTGAGCTTTGTGGCGTTAGCATGCAGACGACCTACTGGCCCTTGAGTCAACCTGAGCACACAGAGTGAAGTGTCTTAGTTTGCTCCCAGACATGTTTTAACACTTGAAACTCTCTGGGGCTGTATCATGGTGGTCTACATTTAGCCTCTGGAGGCCACTGTGCTTATGTGTAATGGTCAACTGAGACACATTGTCCTTGGGCAGGAGTCCTCACGTCCTGCTCCCTCAGCAGCTGCCTCATCGAAAGCCTTCTATTAGATTTGCTAGCCATGAAACGTTAACAGGGGAAAGTGTGTTGGCATGAGAATATGCTTATTGTCTGATGTTGTGAAAAGTGCAGTGGAGAGTAAAACACAGAGCACGTGTGTGGCTGCACCTGGTGCAGGCCCCCACTTAACTGCACTGTACGATCTGCTGCTGTGTGTTTCAGCGGAAGTTGTAGTTTGAGACGTTTTGACGTTGTGGATAACTGACATGGGGGTTAGGGTGAGCATCACCTGCTGTAAATACAAAAGTAACACACACACACACACATACTTAACAGGTGTAATGGTGTAGTTACCAGAGAAACTGAGTTTCACTGCAGTCAGACAGTAGACAAACAGACACTTATGGTAGGGAGCTCAGACTCAACAAATAATGAATGAACTATAATGAAATATTAAAATATATTGATTTTAATAGCATTAGTTATCTAATTTATTATTTGTTCATCACTTTGTTTGGTGAAGAAATAACTCACACAAAACACAAAATCAAAGCATTTCGTGTTTAGCTCAAATTAGCAAGTGCTAGTTGCTAATCATGCTAAATGAAGATTGTGATTTATGACGTAAACATTACACCTGCTAAACATTAGATTGTTATTCATTGTGAGTATATTAGCTGGCTGATGTTAGCATTTAGCTCACACCTCCACTCTGCTACTGCTGCTTTTTTGATGACAATCCAGCGTTGACAAAAGTTTTAATCTTGGCAATACAAAAAATATTCTCTTTGATGTGTTGTGTACAGTTTTCTGAGGTGCATTTCCATTCCTTCAATCAATGAATGCAGCCGCATGTGTAATCAATGAAAATGGAAACCACTTCTTGTTGCTGCAAGGAATTATATTTCGGTTGCAAGACTTCAGTGCTTGTTACGGGCTAAATTCTTAAATCTAACAATGGCTACAAGAGAAGCACAAACCAAATACTTACACGTACACACTAATATTCATACTGTGTACACGTTCACACTAATGCACAGATGTATATTGCTACTACTTTGTTTGCTAACACACACATGCATACACCAACATTATGAATGTTTATTGTGTTAACGTTTCCAGTTCGGAACAATCTAACATGATCTGCAAGAAATGTATGTAAAGGAATGTTTAGTTTATGAGCTTTGAAATGTTTCTCAAGGAGACTCATGGGTGGATGTGTGTTTTGCCAGTTTAAACACATTACTGTAACTCTGCTGCATGCTGGAGTTCCCTCGAGATCCCTGCAGGTTTATTCAAACATATTATGTGCACAGAAAGACACTGACATCATTATGATACAATCGCTCTCAGGGGAAATTGCATTCACTCGTCACTCTAATGCAGCAACTCTGATCCTCTGACACTGGTAGCACTTCTTCTGCTTTCGTGGACAGTGAAGACTGCATAGTTTTGCTTGAGGGCAGCCAAATGGTTTCCTTGTTTAGTTTCTCTCGCTCTCTCATTCTCCCACTCTAGTCTTCTAATGTTCATTTGAATATTTGTCAGCTGACTCATGACACCCATGCTCATTCATGTTCATTCACAACATCTTGATAGTGTGTATATCACCTGTTTGGCTAAATGACAGCTCCTACCAGCAAAGGTGTAATTAATCAGAACAAAGCTGTGCTGTGCCTCTGACAGCTGTGATAGATTGGGGAAGTTGCTCAAGCTGACTGAGTTTGTCAGGTCAAAGTTATGACTGTCGTTAGGAATGCATGAAAAGAGCCAGTGACAGTGCACTGTACCTGCGTGATTGATAACACTACTGTCCATGGCAATTTGTTGTCTGATCTGGAATGCTTCGCCCTGAAGCACAATGGTTATTTACGCACAGAATTTGTCTCTTGTCTCAAGACTTTTCAAAGATGTCCAGTGGGGAAAAAAGCTGTAAATTTGTCTGTCACTGAAATCTTATGCTGCTGCTCTCTGCTTTTCCATTACGCAGCTATTAATGAATCTCAGAAGTGAGAGTTATGCAATTGTGCAGTCAGCTTGGCTGTATTCTACAGACTCATTTGTCAAACTCCTTTTGATTGTACAGAGATTATACTGCAATATACAACGATAACAAATTAAGATATAAACACACATGCCATGTACACTTGCAAAAAAAATATAATCTTCCCTCACTGCGATCACTTTCTTCCATTCTTCCAAAAATAACTCTTGTTCTTAGACTGTTTCACATTTTGTTTCCTGAATAAGTTTATTGGAGCTTCTTGTGATTTATGATTCTGTTTTCATGATATACTGTTGCTGGTGTTGTGCTCTGCCTCGAGACACCCGGCGGTTCTCTGCCAAGGTTAACAAGGAGTTGAGCTATCACACCATCTGCTGTCTGTGAGCTGTGACTCATGACTTTTGGACAGCAGCCAGAACCTTTACCTGTTTGTCTCCTGCTTGAGATGCAACTGACATATTGTGTATGCGTAAGAAGTCATGTAACAGTATTTCTGCAGCAGGCTGATGGTCAGAGAGAATCTAACACGCAACGTGGGATCGACCATGCCCCCAGCTGAGGTACCCTTGAGGCATTACTAATTTCCTGGCTACACATAACACCGGCTATCCCTGTCATCTTGTTGTTAATTATGTTGATAATGTAATCTAAGTAGAAAATCTAAAAAAAATGTTTTACAATGCATAGGCTGTCATGACAACTTTCAACAAATCAAAATTTTGCCTGCTGTTGATTCATGTTTTTGGATATCAAGTTCTTTCAATGAAAAATCTGTGTAGATGTTTGCATAAGCTGCTGTCATTTGAAATAGTTAAACTTGTGAAGTGAAGAATTAGAGGACTATTGCACTCCCCTAAAGAGATTTAAAGAAGAATGGTCATAATTGAAGCAGCAGAGGGTGAGAGGCTGGCATCCTTATTTTTAACCCCAGTGTGTGTCTAACTTTAAAACTATAGATCCTATACTTTCCAAGATGCAACTCCATGGCATCTGTCATTATACCCTACCTTACCTTTTTCAGACTCTTTTGTGTAATGAAACTATAATTTCCAAGCTCAAACCAAAACAACCCTAATGACATCACAATATTATTCTCTGTGGGGAAATAATCCAAGTCACTTGTTAAATGTCATGAAAAGCCAACAATTACTTACAAATAGTTACTGCAATAGTATTACCATGTGTAGGCCTCATATCTGGAGAAATTACAACTTGCAGTCATCTTTGCAGTCAATGCACCTGAAGTCCCTTTCCAGAGCATGGTGAAGGAAACAGAGCATTTTAAAAACCCAGTAAACTTTTACATTCACCATAAGAAATAGTAAACATAGAGTTAAATGTAAGAATTGTAAGAAAGAAAAAAAAAAAGACATAAAGAATGGGAGTTAAAAAAAGTTGTGTGGTGTTTCCAGTTTGGCGCTGTCCTGCTATGTGATATGATTGACAGATGGTTCATCCAATTACTTGCCAAGTTTCTTTTGAATCCTTCCCAGATGGATCTTTGTAACAAACCATCTGGTATGTCTGGTTACTTCCCCCCACTTCTTCCACTAATTTAATCGTCCCTACAATAACTTGGGAACTCACATTGGGATAATAAATACAATTGCTCCAACACAAGCACGAATTAGCTTTAGATGTAGTTAAACGTGCCTGGCCAGGTTCAGCAGCAACCTATAAAAACCTGAGCCAGGTTTATTGACAGTGTAACACCGAAGTCAAAGGGCAGTGTTTGACAGTCAGAGTGGAACAGTAAAAGCTGTCAAGACAATGATAACAACTACAAGGCTGGTAGGAACGGCAACTGGGGTTTTCAGGATTATTTCAGATGTACAAAGGATTATCAAAAAGTTGCTGATGCAGAAATCATGTGGTAAAATGTGTGTCAGACTGATGTGTAGCATGTATATGTTAGGTTGTTAGCTTCAGGTTGTCTGCTGCATGCTGCTGACATACTGTTTATAACATAGCTGCTGGTACATTTATTTTGTAATACTTTCTTGATAGAATGAATCACTGGAACTGTTCAGTGTCAGAACAGCAGCTGAGGTCCATGGCACTGGTAGGGACTATGGAAGAGAGTGTATTAAGGTCTGATTTGGGACAGCAGATCCTTCAGGATGTGATGTGGGTTTAATCAACCAAATGTCTGTGATGGTATGTACGTACACAAAAAAAATTCCTCAGTGTACATTTTTAAAAGTGGCCCCTTATTTCCTTAGTCTTATTTCCTTCAAAGTAAAAAGATCAAGTCCATGTTCAGACAGCAGCACTTACCAAAAAATACAGCTCTCTCATTAATTTGAATGGGGCCACTGTGTTAATCCAGTGGTGTTGCAAAGGCAGAGGACTACTACAAAAAGCACGCAAGGTTGTCAAGTAAATAAGAATTGAAATTGGAAATGCCTAAAATTTTGCACAGGACGAGTTCTTTGGGTGTGCAAAATCATGTTCCCCTCATTTATTATTTACCACCCTCATCTGAAATCTGAATACTGACTGCGTTGTCATTTAACCGCGAATGGTGAGTGGCTCAGTAAAACTGTGAGTGATTGACTGCACAGGTCTGCTGTGTTGATTGATCTTGCTTGGATGTCCTATACTGTGGTTGGACAACTTAATTCTGTTTGTATTTGTCCACGAAAATAGTTAGGCAGGCCAAAGTCAACACCAGCAGTTCCTCAGGTCCACGGCTGCTGATGCCAAGGTATCGAGGAGACAACATTATGTTACCAATAGCAATCATTATAAAGACCAAAGTCAACTTCAACAAGTGCCAACCAACCTTGGAAAAGAAAAGCCTGTGCAGGTATGTCTATTGTTAACTTTTTCCAGCTGTGTTCCAGCCAAATCTGTTCCTCAGGGATCAAGACTTACAATTTTCCATGGTGATATTTATGACATACCAAACACATATAAATATCGGAAACAAACAATACTATGGTATTGCCCATATTCACAGTTCTTTGGCTACAATCATTTGAATGCAAGAGTTTTACAAAGTCATACTTTTGTTGTTTTCTCTGTAAATTTATGTAACATGTTCAGACTGTTTGATCCAGATAAAAGCAGAAGGGGACGTTAATGAACTGGGCAATAAACAGTTTCAGAAATCAACTCCACACTTGTGTACGACTAATTTGGGATGCATCCCAAGTCATTTTGTTCTTGAATCTGGCCTGCTTTTGTTGCAGCACAATACAACATCATCCTGTAATACAGTGCACTTGTGAACAACATGGTGTAAGAGTACATTCCTGGTAGATTACATGGCAATGGAATGCAGCATTTCTGCCATTTACCATCATAAATTACTCTTAAATTACTTTCCAGTGTTGATAAACTCTCATAATATGATAAGTCATTGTGCAAGCCTTTTAATAAAAACCTCCAAACTAATGGGACTATTACTCAAACTGGGCAGCATGTCTGTATCGGTGCAGACCCTTGCATGTTTCAAACACAGGGTTATTTAAGGTCTGAACATCCACCACGCACATTGTTCTTTTTTATCTCAGTTGTTCTCTGTACTATTGACTCTGATGTCTGCACCATCAGTGTTCAGAAAATTTAACCACCACAGTATTAGTATGGTTGCTCACAACAGCTACTTCAAGCTGTTTAGCTGTTCTTTTATATTTTTGTTTTCTCCTTTTAAATGTGCCACTTCACTTCTACCTGAGTAGTAATTCTTCCATTTCTTTTTCAGACCAGAAGTCTTAGCTCTAGTACCTGTACATTCTTCTGAAGTCTTCTTTGGTACTCCACACCCATTTTCCCATTGGGAAAAAGGCTGAAGGCCAATGTTAATGCCAAGGTCTGGATCACAGCACATATACCGCTGCCATGTCTGCTTTGTTCTGCCTTGTCTGCCTCCAATCCTTCACACCATTGGCTGTCAATGGCGAGGTCAGTGGATGACCCTGCTGTTAAGCCACAAGCTTTATAAATGGACACGCTAGCTGAAGAGCCTCAGTCGGGATGGAAATACACGCTTTGGAGATAAACTCAGCTGAAATTCAGGGAATGATCAAGGGTGCTGTGTAGATAATTAATGATTTCTCTTTTTCCTCTCTGGAAAAAAGCCCCCGCCCCCTGTCGGTACAGCTGACCAACATTAGTAATAAATTCCTCATGGTTTGACAACATGTTGGTTGGACTTTTTGGCCCGGGTAAAGCTCAGCACTATGTAGCCCCTCATTGTCCCATAGGTTTTACATTACATTTGGGAATGAGTAAGTCCCAGAGAGATCAGGATCCCACGTTAACTCTCTCTCTCTCTTTTTCTCACTCATTCACACAAACACATGCATGTGCTTTTCCCCCCTTTTGGGGCTTTGCTCTCACACACTGCTCTAGGTCAGAGAAGCTGATCCACAAATCCAGCCTGTTAAGAGAAGAAACACAAGCTGCAATTGAATTAGCACTGCAGTTGTGTTTGTATCACGATGACATGTCTGTGCGTGTTTTCCTCTGCTGAGTAAAACTGGCACCTCGGCTGCCAAGGAGATAAACACAGAGCTGAAAGTATTTGTCATAGTGAGAAATGCCATAAAATATGATACATTACGTTAATCTTGCATTCATTTTTCTATATTTTTCTGAAAGTGATGAAGTATAGATGATCAACTGTTATACTCTGCACTCTCACAGAAAAACACCAGCAGATGGGCACATTTAATTCTTTGCAGGATTGGGTGAGGGTTATGTATTTTTTCATTTTGTTGAAGGGATGGCAGAGAGAGCAGGGAAAACTTTTTTTTTTTGTAATTACAGGTTGGCACTTTTTGCAACAACAAAAAAAAAAAATTAAGTTGCAGTTTTTTTCAAAAGGAATTTATATATTTTTTTAACCTGTGCATATGTTAATTTAAAGTAAGGATACACATCTAAACTGTTGATTAGTACCTCTCGAATGAATTGTGCCAGCTTTACTTTGTTCTGTATTGTGTATACAATGTAATATTTTATTGTATTATTTTTTAATAACAATGTAACAATATCACAGATGGTGGTGAACATGTAGAGTCAGACTCTGCAGGTGACTCTTCCTTCAGCCTCATTGTTAAGCAGACGTCTTCACCACAATTTACCGTTTTGGTTTTCTCTCCTCAGTCATACTTGACTTGATCCCATTGCCAAGATTGTGCTATTGTTTTTAACAAAATATACCTTTTGCCTTATTAAAAAAAAGTGAAAAACGTATAGTTAAGCCTGTACCATTGTTTCCACAATGAAAACTATTCCCAGATTAATGAAAAAAACTCTAAAATGTTATTGTGTTTGTTTATCTTTTGTTATTTTGAAATGCTTTTAAAGAATTTGAGAGGTTTTGGTTTTAATCTTTTTTTGGGGGGGTGGGGGAGGGGGGTTGTCATCATGTGAGCATCAGTCATTTTCAGTTTCACTGCACAACATCTGCCTGCTGAACATATGCCCCATCTGGATTGAAGTGTTTTCTGGATGTGGGTCCTATTACAGAGAGGTAGCAATGGAACTACAGTGCTGACTAATTCTATGCATGTCTACATCAGACTGAATAACTGTGTGACTATACATTACAATGCTGGTCTTTAGTTGCTGTCAGTATCCAAAGCTTTGTCATCAGCACAGACAAGCTTACCAGAACAATGATCACATTTACACCTACAATACATCTCTCAGCACCTGCTCAGGAGGGGAGAGAAGCTGAGCATCCTGAACAGGGCATTACACACTGCCTGGCCTTGTCCATGCACCATGCCATGTTAGCAATGTTTTCACACCCTGCTGCTTTTTTGTGCTTTTACTTCAAGGTGATAAAAGCTACATGGTGAAAAAAACCTGCCACATCCCTAATCCATCTCAGTGACTCTGCAGGATATCCTTGAGAATCCACACTGCAAATGTCACAGTTGTTTGTTTGAGATAAGTTGAAAGTCACAGAGCAAAAAAATTCAAATGCAGCAATGACTCATTTCATGGCATAATATAACTGGGTTTTCCCCTGTAGTAGTAATTATAAAAGCAATGAAATCACAGCAAAAACTATACAAGATTTTTGTGATGCATCAGTTCATGTGATTGTAATTCCTGTAGCTTTGCAGTATATATATATATCATTGTAAATATTTCACATTTACATAGGATGGTCACCTTTTATTTTTAGAAATAAAGGTTAGATTAATATGGTTATTTGTGTAGATGTTTGAAATTGAGCATTGTCATATCAATAATGTCATACCTACTGCCCTTTTCATGATTCTGATAATGAGAGACATGGGAAAGTCGAGGAGAGAGGATGACACGCAGCAAAAGACCACAGGTTGGATTCAAACCCAGGCCACTGTGGTTAAGACTAAGCACCTGAGGTATGTGCTCTACCAGGTGAAACGTCTATTTGGAGCTTATCAGTCCACATTGATAAACTTCTCCAATCTACTTGCAGGCTGTAAATATAACCTGACATTACATTATTCACAGCACATTCACATTTTTTTTTTTTACTGAATTTGATGTGTCATAATGCTGAGTTATTTCTGTTTTTTAGGACTCACTCCTGCCACACTGTTGCTTATTTAGGAAAACACAAAGCTTAGGGCTTTGACTTGAGACTTAAATATTTACTTGGGACTTGACTAGGGACTTGGGAGCCAAGGCTTTAGATTTACTCGTACTTAAAAATATAATGCATCCTACTTTTGGTACATTCTAAATCAGCACCATATTTAATGAATAGCACAGTAGGCGTATACAGCATTTAATTACATCTGCAGGGAACATACTTTTGTGATTGTGTACAACACACAATGACAGTAAGAGTATGAATTGTAGAATTTTTAATCTTATTGATTTGCAACAAGCAAAATACGAATGAGATATTAAACCCCTTTTCCACTAGTCAAAAAATCTGCTAACACCTGCTAACGTGGCTTTTGTTGGGAATAAAAAAAAGCCACTAGTGGCATTCACTCTGCCAACTGTACTGTACTCTCAGTACATGCAGGATCTCTGGCTCCAATTTGCATTAATGTAAACACAACACGGTAATTTCTGCCCCTTTTCCCGCTGTAATGGTTTTAAGAGCACAGACACTGTAAAGACACCTGTCACCTGTCCAGGCAGCCCTGTTTTAAAACCACACACACTGTCCACAGCGTCTCACACAGAGGCTCAGACACAACAGTGGCACCACCCTGGGAATGCGACAGATCGACAGACCAGTTTTACCAACTTGCACGGTGGCTAGCAGCTCACTTTCTCTCCCTTGCATCTGCATCTGTTTGCGTGTATTTGTGCTGCCTAATTGCTTGTGGTGACATTGTGTGTGTCCTCTCAGTCAAAATAGGCTGGCAGTATAAAAGTAGTC
Source organism: Rachycentron canadum (assembly GCA_038496675.1). Taxonomy (NCBI): domain Eukaryota; kingdom Metazoa; phylum Chordata; class Actinopteri; order Carangiformes; family Rachycentridae; genus Rachycentron; species Rachycentron canadum. The sequence continues at coordinate 21,158,037 of CM076654.1, forward strand.
ACCTTTTTTTCAGCAGAGTCACTCATGTTTAAAAAACCTGTTTATACCCTCTAATTTTGTAAAAAGAGAAAACATGATAAAATGATCGTGACACTTCTTCTTACAGTAAAGCAAGTCAAATTTATTACCTGTCAGTTGTAATATTATTTAGTCCTTGTTCACAAATTGGCAAATGAACTACTTTATTATTTTCCTATAAAGCAGTTGGTGGTCAGGTTGACTGTATTGTACGTCACCGCAGGAAAAGTGTGAGAAAGAAAAATCGTTCCATGATAAGTGTAAGTTGTCCGAGAGCTGAATGAAGTGCTATATTTATAGGTTTGCCTTCATACCTTCGTGATGCACGTCAGGTTAGAAAAATAACTGCTTTCAGTTTGATGTGATTGATTGCTACGAGGAGCTTCTGCTGTTTCAGTCCAAACAGCCCTAAATCAAACTTGTCACAAATTTCCGGATTTAACAAGGGATCCCGGACTGAAGGAGAGGAGAGACAAAAATCTGTTCTGGGCGAGCTCTGCTTAAGGTGATTTTTCAAATGTGTGATAAGGATCTAAGAAAAATTCTGGTGCTGCAGACAAACTAACAAGTGGCTTGTGTGTTTATGAAAACATTTTACCTAAGCTGATAAAGAAACACTGTGAGCATAAAAAATGAATGCAGAGGACTTTCCTAAACAATTAGTAGTTTTACATAAGAGACCATTTAAAATGATTTACTCTCTGACATGGTTTTCGATATGTTAACTCTTACACATCCAAACAATTTTGTGATCACAAAATTTTTGTAATCTTTTCAAGGCAAACATTTGGCTCCTGTGTACATACTTCCTTTATTTTAAGTCTCAAAATTTTTAACAAATACCAAATATGTTCATCTGTATTTTGTCGAAAATGTGATATTTCCCTTTGAGCGATCATGCAGCTTAAATGAAAGGAGTCAATATAAGCATCACACACAGTACAATATGTCATATAAAATAGAAATATATGTGTATAAGTGCTGTTAAAATAAGATATTGTCTACTTTGTAGCTTTGAGGCATATGATGATGTTTAGATGCAGTCACTCCTCTGCAGCTTTTCAAAGCAGAGCTCTCTAACTGAAGGGTCTGTATCTGAAGCTGCCTCTCTCTCCACCTGGAGCCCATCATGGCTGCCAATACAGGCCTGGCAGCTGCAGCACTGCACTCTGGGATATTGGACACCCTGAGCTGACGAGTCTGATGAATCTGTGTGCTCCTTGCCCTGTGGCCCCCATCAGATCCATCCTACTGGGAAACAAGTGTGTCTGACTGACCCAGACCAAACACACACACACACCGATTCAGACACACACTTCCCGTGGCCTCTACCACATGCCACACCATTAATACCAATTGGCCTTTCTTTATGGCTACAAATATTTTTCACATGCTTCTAGCATTCTCCAAGATCATCTTGAATCTCAGCAGCCACAACAAAAGCACAAAGCGCCTTGTACTCTGGAGTGAAAAACCACAGGATACTCATTCTGGGATATTTGTTAACATGATTTGTGAAACTTTTCAGACCACAAGACAGACTGCAGCAGAGAACTGCACCGTGTGTGGGTGGAGAAGTCAGATCCCCCTCTGCCACGTCTGATGGTTCCTTTATTGTGTCTACAACACAGCCAGCAGGGGAGTCTGTTAAACGCCAATCAGCCACACACACACAGGCTCATTGTCAAAATATCGCAGAGCAGCAAGGTGTTTGCTCTTGACACATCAACAAACAGAGCGCAGGATGTCGCTGCACAGATAGAGAGCAGCGCTGCCAGTGTGGGACACATCCCTGGTGGCCCAGTTAAAGAATTACAAGACTCAATGATGTACTTGTATTAGATCACAAAACAATTATTTTCATTAATACAGTATAACTGCATCATGTGTGTTTGGGTTCACTCATGGCACAGTGTAATGCTCTGCATTACAGACTCAGGACCCCCAAGACAACTCCCCAAATAAATCTATGGTGTCACAAGCTTATTGCCAAGATAATAAACAACATATTTCTGCTCCTCAAATTATAGATTAAAGTTCAATCTTAACCTTAGAAATAGTGCTGTCCAGCTCAGCTTTTAGTATAATGCTTTAAGCTACCACAGAGGAGACTTTGACATGCTATGGAGGTAAACTACTGATTCACATCAACAGATTTATCTTCATGGAAACTGAACAATCTCCGTCAGTTGATGATGTTGGAGCCGATGATATGATCAAAGGCTCCAGAAAAAGATGTCAGGTATTATTATTATTATTATTTTTATTTTCTCATTTTTATTATTGTAAGAAACGTATCTATTGAAATGATCTTTTTCCTGAGGTTTCTTCCTTTGCATTTTTTTCTCTCATCTACATGTAGGAAGTATAGAAAGCACAGTGAAAATGCATGAATCACCATAACTTTTACAGTTACTAACTGCCTCAGCTGTGGGTGAATGTGATTTCATGGCCTCTTCTCACTGGAGGAATTTTGGCCTTATACAAACCTCCCCACGTCTGCCTGTAAATCATTTCGATGTATCTGCTATAATTGCTAATGACATAACAACACAGCAATTATATCTAGTTGACTCTTGCTCCTGTTTTGTGTGTGTGTGACTATGTACATGTGTATTTTATGGCCAGCCAGCCCCACCCTGGACTCCTGGAAGCCTTCAGGCCCCAGGCTTGTTTTGAGTCAGATGGTTTGTCAGTAAGCGGGAAGCCCTGATTCCACAGTGCTGTGTTTACGTTTCACTCAGCATATTAGATATGGCTTCAGTCTACCCTGATGCTGGTATCAGCTTGGTGTGTGTGTGTGTGTGTGTGTGTGCGCGCATGCTTTTGTCTGTGTTTTGTGTGCACATAGGACTGCTGCTTCCCATGCCATCCTGCTGCCAAGACTCACACGTCACTAGCCCACCACTTTGAAGAGTTTATCAGATGCGAATTTCATGCCAACCTGAATCACTTGTCCTCCCCCTCCATACATCATGTTCATATTTATATTGGTGTCTGGCACAGATACAGATCCAAGACTGTCGCTGCAGATTTATCGCTTTCACTATAGTATGTATATTGCATAAACAAAAATAAAGATAACTCATGGGAGCTGTGTGCAGTTTTGAACAGAAGTCAGACACTGCGTAAAAACAAAATGCGTTTAAGCATCCAGAGCAACAGCACAATGAAGCTGAATTCCTAGACTGCCAAGATTACTCTTGCTCTGCAGTTGTTGAACTGAATCTCAGGTGCAGTGTGTGGTTATGCTGAAGGAAGTGGGATTGTATGACTGTGGTGTTCTGATATAGATAAGAAATCAAAACAAGAAATGATTAATGTGAGATGCAGGTTATTGCTCCAGCTGGGGCAGGGTTGAAAAGGTTCCTGAGGTTAAGTCCAGACCAAGGTTAGCTGCAGGATGCATGATTAGTGAGTATGAGATGTGGTCAGGGGATGAGATGGGTCTAGGGGCAGGCAGAGGGTGTTCTGGGAGTTTTTTTTTCTATAATGACAGGGTGCTGGGCAGCTGGATCCTGTTTTCCAGTGCGATCGGGGAGCGTAGCAGGGCATGGACAGCTCTGTCTGTGGGCCCTGTGTTCATTAGTGGAGCAGCACTGCAGCACTGGGGGTGATTCACAAGCATATCAAGTTAAAAAGAAATGCCTGGCCACAGAGGGATTTTCCTGCTGGGTCGGAGTATGTGTGTCTGTGTGTGTGTGTGTGGGTGGGGAAGAGTGGGATGGGATCAAGGGGATGGAATTAGTAAACTTCAATTGGAAAACTTCCCCGCATCCAAGGAGACTCTTAAAAGTCATCGATCAGACTTTCACAAACATTCACAACACTCCTGTTTTTGTCTGTTCCATAAAACATGCTGAGGCAGTTTTGGGTTTTGCCTTAAATTCAGTGATGTGTTTGATTTTTTTTTTTTTTTTTATCTGGCCTGCTCATCTTGTGATTATTTTGAGACCTGGGCCCTGTGCTTGTGTATGTTTGTGAGTGTTTTTCCCCTGACGCTGCTCTGCGCCACCGCTGGTCCAGGCACGGTGCCAGTCGATCAGGTTTCACTCTGCTTGTGTTTGCTTCTCTGACTGGCTTGGCAGAAACCAATAAACACCACACTCCCAGCCTTATACCTCCTTCTTCGTCTTACCCTCCCAGAAAGAAAAAAAAAAGACCATTTTTGCTCTGCCAAAGCACACAAGGCATTATGGATCAATTTTATTTTATTTTTTTCACCAGTTCTTTTCCATCTTTGTTGAAATTCCTTGCATTTTAGGCAGCGTGCAACTTAACAATTAAAACCAAAAAACCTGACAGGATAAGATTGAACTACTCCATATATCGTCGTAACTGGATCTATTTTTCTGTGATGCCACCAAGCCTCAGAGCTCCATTTGTCTTTGGTGAGACCACAGGGTGACTTTGGGGTGGTCCTTTGGTGTTTGAGCCCAGGCCACCTTCCACTGAGTGTTTGAATATGGACTGAATTGGTGCCTCACTGCCCCTCTAGCCCCCACCTCTTTTTGTTTCATGTGGTTTGTAACTGCAGCATGGCACATGTGGCTGATGTTCATCTCAGTTTGACCCCCATCAAAATCAAAATTGTTTTAATCGCCAAATACAATAAATAGAGTGAAGTTTGTCCTGATGGCATTGATGACATACCATTATGTTTTCTAGCAATATATTGACACATGGTGCCAGTTGTAACATAAAAACACACTGTTTCATTAGGGCTTAAACCAGGCTCAGTGTCAGGGAAAGAAAGAACTTGAAACTACACAGAATTTACACATTTGTACCAATATATACATATAATATATGACTTATACTGTAGGTCCCTATATTAATGTGATGTTGTCATATATGTCAATAAGGGGATATATTACTGTCACACAAATACATTTTGTGGTTATAGAAAGATGAAAAACCTGTGGTAAAATTTTCATATTTACATATATCAGAAATATCTATGGGATTCATTTTTATATGGTATAACACTGTGCAACCATATATATTAATGCTATATATTTAATTTATATACACAACGGAATTAAAACAAAACTTTATGCATATATATTATTTCTTGTTAATTTGTCAATTGATATATATGTATATATGCGTATATATATATATACACACATACACACATATATATACATACAAATATATATGTATGTATATATATATAGATATATATATATCAGCAAACATACATATTTTGCAAGACATATATACAAAATAGGAAATTGTTCCAGTTTCTTATGGTTTTAACTTACTATTTCTACATATGTGTTTTTCTAAGACTAAAATTCAATAATCATGGAGGGAAATTTAGTGATGATGATGATGATGATGATGATGATGATGATGATGATGTTTTGGCTACTGCATGGGGGTTTATCCCATTCACAACACATTATCAGTCTTACAGCCTCATTAGCTGTAGCAGAACAGATTCCCATTGTATAGCTCATTCACAATTTCTACCTCTTCTAACTCTGGTTTTGTGTTAAACGTATGTATTCCAAGAGGCTCAGACACAAATTTAGCTTTCCTGCATATGAAAAGCAACATGCCCTTATATCTATTCAACTCTGAGTGGAGTTTTTTTTCTTTTTCCTGTGCAAGAACCTTTATCTCACTCTCTATCTCTACTGACAGTACGCCACCATGCCTCCATAATGGCATATTTGCCCAAGACGTCAGTGTTTTGAGAATACACAGCTAGGGACCTGTGAAGTGTGCATGTGTGCTGTGGTTCAACATGTACTGTAAATGCAAGGATACAAACTTTCCACACACACACACACACACACACACACACACACACACACACACACACACACACACACACACACACACACACACAGATATACACGTTAGTCTAAATAGAATGGAACTCTACTAGTCAGACAAGTTGCTCTTTGTGAAGTCCAACACAAAGAGCCTGTCATATGAAGACAGCGTAGACGAACATAGATCTTCCACATGTCTGGTGCAGTTGCTTTATTTGACAACATGCAAACTATGTTTATCTTGCTCCCATGCAGTTATGTCTGGCATTTGCACAAGCATTATGCCAAGTTTCCACATCCAACAAAACCACAAGATAAAAAACTGAACTTTGTAGACTAATTCACTAATGGCTCTCTGATGTGATTTTATGTCATAATAGCCATGACACACTGTAAGCTCTCTCAGCTTTCTTCTTGGATAAATAATCCTCATTAATGACTTTTCTTGGTGATTATTTAATGGTAGCGTGACCTCTCAGTTCCTCTCTGAAACTCATTCAGACCATATCACCCTTCTCTCTTCTTCCAAAAAAGCCCCATAAATCACTTTCCTGTAAACAGTAGTGACATGCAGCCTGATGTGTACTTCGATATATCTTTGGGAGACCACAAGGCCTGAAATCTGATCCTGCTTGTGTTTGAGAGACAAACTGTAGAGAGACGTTGTGCTCACGTGTTTTATGTGTATGCTCTTTCCTCTGTGTTTGTGTAGTTTGTATCAGCCTCTCTCTCCATTCACAGACTTGTAAGTTCATGCTGTACACAGATGCATCAAGCTAATTTGTTCTTATTGTTACAAATTATGTTGTCGCACTTAAGCGTTGTAATGCTACCAGTAACAATAACACACATTGAGAGTGGGCCACGGCTAGAGCAGCTGTGTGACGCCACTTATGGCCTGATTGGCTGCAGAGTTTCTCAGTGCGAATGGTTTTTGGTGTAAACACTCTGGCAGGACATATGGCATCGGGCTTGCAGACAAACCTACTGGAATGACAGTTAAATAACATTCACCTCATAGCACGAATAGCTTTGAGTTATTATCCTTTACAATGAACATCCACACCTCAGTCACATTTGATTTTGTGTGACAAAAGGTGGATATGTTAAGGATCTACATATTATGTGACAGATACTTTTATCCACACAAAGAGAGTACAATGGCAGCATCAGATAACATCATCTGTACCGCAAATCATAATGAGTTTTGGCCTGGACAACAATTGTAACAAATATTTGTGTGATCACACAATGTTATTTAGACCCAGATGTTTATACCACTAAAGACTAAAGCTTATTTCAGACGTGTAAATGTGATGGCAGTTTAAAGGGTCAGTCTCATGTGTGTGAGACGCTGTACATTTCTGTAACAACTTCAACACTGCACACGTAAGGGCTACAGCCCAAAACACGAACTGAGAAATTAAATACATTTTGGTCACCTGTGCTACATAAATGTATCACTTTATAAAAGTAGAAACAGCACTGTGGTGATTAGTTAAAATTGCCCTAGTTTTAGCCAAGAGCAAAGTTTTCATTAGTGGCTTCTTGTGGCCTTGTTCAGATCTGGTGTTAACATCTGTCTTCTACTCAATGTGCAGGTGTGAATGCATCCAAGACGCATTGAGAAAACATTTAAAGTCAGACCGCATTGGGACTGTGGCCATATTCTCCAAGGACTTTGATCATGAACGCATCCTCTGCCACAGTCTAATTAGTTCAGCCAGTTTCATAATGAACCAAAAATACTGTACATTTCAAAGGAGATATTTGAGCTGTGCATTGATTTGCTCAACCCCTCTGCACTGCTCACTCTCTCTCTCTCTCTTACTCACTCACACACAAACACAAGCACATTGACAACAGACCTATGTTGGATTGGCTAAAAACAACAATGCACACTTTATTTGCATATAAAGTGGGGAAGTGAGAGCCGATCATAAGTGGTCACTTATTGGACACACATTTTAAAGCTAAGTGTGAAGTGACATGCTTAAATGATGATTGGATCACATCTCAATACCATGTCTGAACAGGGCCTACCTTACATGAGTACAAGCACAATAGTGATGTGATTCTTACCAATGGTTTCATGCTATTTCACTGATCAATAGTTGGTGCTCATATACCAAGAACTTGCTGCCACTGAAATCTGCTAGTTAGCTGGATGTCAACAATTCAAGTTTCAATAATTTCATACAAACCAGCAGAGTATGTCTGTTACACCTTAAGGATAAACTCAATCCACTTTGGTGAGGAATACTGCCAGAACAGTAAATAAAATAAAATAAATTAAATAGAAAATAACAAAATAAGCATTATAATCCATCACATCACAAATCAGGTTAGCATCTATTTCCATAGTGGTCCTGTCATATCTGGGTCACCAGAAACATTTATTTATAAATTATTTACATATTTCTGAATGACAAAAAAACATTGTTTTAATAGATAGATGTAGCAATGTCCCATATGCCACGTTTTATAGTGGCTTGAAGGTTTATCCCAAATGTTTGTGTGTTTGTGTGTATGTGTGCGTGCGTGAGTGCGTGCGTGCATGGGTGCGTGTGTGTAAGATGAAAGCCAACAGAGGCTTTTCATCAGGTGTTAGCTGGGTTTGGGCCTGTGTTGCCCTCTCAACACCGGATGACAACTGGCAGCCAAGCTCTTGAAACCCAGGAGAGGCGCTGAAAAATGTCTCTGATTACAACCCAATATTAATTGTGAGACTAACAAGCAGAGACTGGAACGATCATTTTTCTAAGAAACAAACCCAGCTTTGGCCTTCTGTTATCTCTCTAATCCTATATCATCCCTTTCCTGTCCACATCAGTTCAATGCTATAGCTCCAAGCTTGACCCAAAATGGCAGAGAGGTTAGAAAAAAGGAAAAAAGGAGGGATAAGTTGGGAGTGAATAAATGACTGGGGGCCGATTTAGGGATTTGACTGGTGGTGACCATGAGGGGGTTCCCCATGGATCAGTCTTATGCCCAGGTGCAGGGTTTTAATGAAGATGGTGGAATTAGAGAGAGAGGAATACACTTTGAATACCGCATCCCCGTGTGAAGTCTCACTCAACACTGTGGCCCTCTTTGACCCAGATTAATTTCTTTTTCCAGGTTTAGAGGCAGGATGCTGACGCCTGGCAGTCCCCCCCTCTGCTACCTGAACACTAAGAGATAAACCTTTTTCCCCGGGGACAGATATTGCAGTTGTGCCTGTTGTCTGGATTGAAGCCAGCTTTGACTTTTCATAATAGTGAAGGTGCCCATCTGGCTGGGCAGACAGGGAGTTTTGTTCACTGTCCTGACCGACCCGTCCTGTCCTTTGTACTAGGTATTTTAGATGGTACGTTGCATATTGATTGTCTTTAGTGTTTTGTGTGCAACGTTCAATAGCGCATGTTTTTTTGTGTTTTCACAAAACCCTTCATGGACCACCCCCTCAAAGATATAACAGATGTTTATGCCTCCCATGCATTATATATTAAAGTGTATTTGCCTAATGTGTGAATCCTGCTGTTTTTCCAAATGCACAATTCAAAACAATCAGATAATATGATACACTTAAAAAGAGCTGCTCCAAGTAATCATCTAAAATTCATGTCCTTGCATTTTGCATGTGCAGCTTCTGTCCCCTTTGTACAGATGGAAAGTAACTACTTCACTTTCTGAGATATTTGTACTTTATAGTTCCATTCTACTACATTTCAAAGGAAAATACACTTTCTACTTCTTTGCACTTTGACAGTTTTAACAATAGATAATGGAACAAGCTTTGGTCTTCTGATTTCTTACAAAAAACACTGTGGTTGGGGTCTGATGCTTCCATATTAATCATCCAATGATGTCCAACAATTATAATAATCGGTCAATCATACTTATTTATAGAAAAACTTAAGGAGAACCACTCAGTTTCATATCATTCAACCTACAGCTAGTTTAGCAGCTATCATAGCTTAGCTAGCTCCTGCAAATAACTGATGTGCAGAGCAGCTTTGTTGTCATTTGAATCCACATAAGCCACATTGTGTTCCTCTGGTTGATAAAATAAAGCGTTTACCATCAGTCAGTCAGTGTTACATGCCAGACTTGGACTGAGTTACGCACTGTACACCACACATTAACCATCATTTCCCAATTTCAGTGCACAGTGGACATAGTAAGTGCAGATGAATAATTGTGAGTGTTTATCGCATCATGTTATCAACTTGTGACTGACAGTTCAGAGTATGTTTATTATTAATGCGTTGGTTGTTTGTATTAATCCTGTTGTTATTGTTATTTTGTGGCAATCTGACGACATCCCTCTTCTACGCCCTTAGCAATCGCCTTCGTCACCTATGCCACAGGCCGGCTGTGCCCTTTATATGTTTGCGTATTTATCTGATGTAACCTAATAATGAATTTCCATGTGCAGCGCTTCGGAGTGTGTGAGGAGGGTGTGAGACATTCCTGATAAAAGGCTGGTTTGACTTCAGGGCATTAGCACTGTTTGTTCTAGATCGTTGCTTGTTTGTTTTGGGACCAAATGTGTGTTAGTGAGCTCGGGCAACGGCCTGCTGCATGTCTTCTACTAATTATGCTGAAACTGGAAATGTGTAGATCCTCAGTGCAGCCGCCTCCTTCAGATTTGGGAAGATAAGTGTGTGCGTGTGTGTGTGTGTGTGGCTGAACGAGGGGGTGGGGGCACTAGAAGTGGTGAAAGGGTGTTTGCAGGCTGAGAATGTGGCTGTGGTTGTCCACACACCTTGTCTGTGGTTTTTCTCCCTCCATCTTTCTTTCTCTTACGCTCTTCCTGAGCTGTTATACTGCCTGCCTCTGCTATCTGTCCTCATATCTTCATTGGCTTCCTAACACCTGTTGATAAAAGACATCCTCACCTGTCAGCAGCAGCCACCCAGCTACTCGTGGGCCCAATCCTTAGATGAGCTGAAAGCACTCTATGAATGTGTCTCTCCCTCAGTTTGTAGTTACTTCACACATCTGGTTACAAAGTGTCTCTATTTGCTTAATAAATTAACACTGACAACTTCCATTGATTATTTTGTGGCTAAGGGATTTATCTTACTAAGACATTGTGCTGTGGAAGTACATTCTGCTGAATTTACACCTACAGTTCTTGTCATAGAGGAAACTACTCAGCCTGTGAAAACAGCTGTGTAAATCTTCTATGGCTCCAGAGGAGCTTTGCCAAGTTTGAGAAAATAACCCTGATGATGTCATAGGGGTTATCTTGGCATGGGTTTGGCAACTACACATTTTTAAAATCTCCAATACAAGCAGGGGACCTGGGGCCTGTACCACAAGCAATATTAGTAGGTTATCCAGCTATCTTTGGGCTTAACTCACTTCACTTTTAGAATTTTAACCAGGATAGATCACTGTTGTAGGCCACACAGAGCAGGTTAACTTTAGAGGGTCAAATGCAATATGCTAGTCAGATTGACCTTACCAGTCATTAACCACGTTCTCCCCCCTCCCTCTCTCTCACCCTCTTTCTCCTTCTCTCCCCCTCTCTCCTCTCCTCTTCTCTCTGCTTTTGCAATCTGAAACAATTGAAAAACAATTCATACTCACTGTATATCTGACATTACATCAATCTTTGTGAATTACTTCTCATATTTCCACAGATTCTTATTCTGTTCGAGTTACATGATCATATTGTTTACCTAATGGAGTATCTACAGAAGTCCTGAGATACTAGTGTGAAAAACAGTCAGGATTGTTTGTTGTTGTGATACTCATTTTGGCCACAACAGACTGAGAGTATTCATGTTATCTTCTAGGTCATTTGTAATTTTTCCATACACTCTAAACAAAAGGTATATTGTATATATTGCACAATATTACAGTTGTGTCTTCCTATTGGTCAAAAACACATTTCTAATCTAATCCACAAAACAATTAGGTTGTGTTTTTCATTTTTGTTTCGTATCTGGCAGAAAGGCTTTCTGGCACACAACTTTTCTAGCAGACACAACTTTTCTACATTTGCAAATGTAACCTACTATAACATGTGCACACCAAATGACACAGAGACAGGACAAAAATGCGACAGTGAGCAGTTAATGGATTATCACCCAACTGCCTTTCTTGCAGAAAGAAACACACCTAGGTATCACTGTTTCATCTCATGTCAAGTGGACCGTAATTTGTGGTTCTGACAATGTTGCTTCTAATTAACAGCCTCTTCTTTCACATGAACACACTTGCAGCTGGATATTTAAACCGCAAGCTAATTTAAAGGAGCTGTTTCTAAGTTTGGCTAGCCATTTTTCCAGAGAGAGGGTCTAACAAAAAGATTGATATTGGGCTGTGTTATGTGAAAGGGAAGGAACCAGCGATTCGTCTTCAGCTGAATCAGTTTGGACAATTCCAGAAAATTAGCCATTTTCAATAAAATCATGTAAATTATGTGGACTTTTTAGTAGGCGAGTGGTAGGTTGCCAGGGCAAACAAAAAACACACCTGCACTCGAAGCTTGTCAGAGTTTGGTATTGCTTGAAATGTCAAAGTGAGCTAACTTAGCTTTGTTTGATAGTGGCGACTGTAGCCAACAGGGTGTTATGTACGATACTGAACCTACATCTATTTTTATGTAAATATATATAATTATATACACTACTACTACATATTATCTGTCCATGAGAACAACTTTATCACATCCACTCTCCTAATCACCTTGGCTTGCTGTCTATCTGAGAGTCTTTTCTGTAGGTGTTGTTAAATGAAGTGACAACAACCACAGTCACATTTTTCTCTTGAGTTCCAATTGGCTGTTTTTTTTTTTTTTTTTTTTTTTTAAAATCTAGGCTCTATCTTGTGAATCCCTCAATTTCACTGAAGTGGTGCACTAAATTGCTATAGTGTCCATCTCAAGGATGCAGCCTGTGTTCAGACCCTAGAATCACAACACACTTTTGAAATTTTGTAAATTTATGGCAACGAAACAGCCATTAAGTTTGTGCGTCAGGCAACACAGACTGACCCAGAGAGACTGTATCACTCTGGGTGGACAGGAAGGTTTTTACTTCTTCTTTATATGTTGCCACGTTCTACATTCTCCTGTTGGGTTACTTACTTGTAAAAACAGATGCAGGGGTGCTGCAAGAAGAAAAGAAAACAAGAGAGACGTCATCAGATCCAAAACTGCCTTTTGTTAACTAGAGTGGTGTTAGTGCCATATGTGCGTGTGTAATGTGTGTGTGCGTGTGTGTTCCAGACGACAGCGTGTTAAAGACGTGTATGTCACTCAGGTGAATGGAGGTGGCAGGGTGCTAACAGCTGAAGACAGGTTCCAAGGCAGTGAGGTTACAATTGGTGTTAATAGATGCCTGGCTAAAGAGCGGATCACGATACACATTAAAACACACCCCCCAGCCTGTGCTCATTCAGCTTCTTCTCTGGCTGTGTTCAGCTGTGCTTCAAAGTGTGTTTATGTGTCAACCACAAACTGTTTGAACTTATTTTCTAGCCAGCATGAGGCAGCAGAGCAGGCAGTTACTTGCTGCATATGTTGCAATGTGTAGAATGTGTGTATGGGAGAAACAGAGATGATGCTTGGGTTTTTGGGGGAGAGAAATTATAGATGTCACAATAATAATAATGACCAGTTAATATATATGGCTTATATGCACAAATACATAATAATTTGTGTGTAATTTTAACCATCAAGAGTCCAAAATGTCCTTTACCATAGTAGCTCTTAGTTACAACACCTGCTGCTGCAATAATTGTTATTAGTTATTATTATTTTTACATTATCGTTAGTAGTGTTAGTAGTAGTGTTATCATTACTAACACTACTATTATTGCTTCCTCTATTGTTTTAACTTACTGCTATTATTTACAAATGTACTATTATTATTAGTGTCAGTCATTGCCATTATCATTAATACTCTTTACATCTGTTTTGCTTGTATCCTATTGTGTTCTCTTTTCTCCTGCTCCACCTTAAGTAGGACTGTTTCCTGAATCCTTCCTCTCCTGTAGCTCTGGTCAGGCACAGCCAGTCTAACCTACAGCACAGACCTGTGCAGCTGACACCCAGCAGCCTCTGGGAGCTGACAAATGCAAAAAACCCTGAAGATGAATGAAGCACAATTACCCGGGGTAACAAATGTTCCTAATGATTTATGCCCGGCTCAGGTTGCTTTATTTTTGCATGGGTACGATTCTCCAGGAGGACAGTGGTGGTGGTGGCGGTGCAAACCCTGGGGCTGCTCTGAGCTGATGCTCAGACAGTGAACTGCAGACATTGACTAATGAGCTATGTGAGACCACCGCCATTGATATTTACCTCATTTCTCCTCACCCAACCACTGTCTCAACAATGTCAAGGCCAGCCATCATCCTCTGAGTTTGTTCTTTCTTTTTAACTAGCCTAGGTATGGGTGATGCCATCCCCCCAACCTTTTTGCTTGCTTCTCCTAACAGCCCACCCATTGGTGCCCCAGGGCAGAGGAGAGAGGGGGAGAAGGTGAAAGGGAGATGGAGAGAGGAGAAGGTCAGACTAAAAGCTTCAGGCATTGCGAGGAAACACACACTTCTCTGTGTTTTCACTTGTCTGCTTGATGAACTATCATATGCATGACGTAACGGAATAAAAAAAGGATATGTTATTTTATTCTATACTCTGAGTTGTGATGGGCAGTTGTAAAAATATCCTCAAATTTGGTTCTAGTGATTTTTTTTAACACTAAGATCTGTGTTGACCTGAGGGCATTATCGCTGTTTATTTGAGGTACCCCCTTCTTCTTAAACATGTGTATGTTACATTTGGGCATCTCTGAGAAAATAGAAAATTCCTTTCTACAATTACTAGTAATTGTTATAATAATTTAAAAATGTGGTCTTCTTGAAATCATAAGGATTTTATGGGGATGATACTGGATTCAATCCCAGATCCACTTCAGCTCTCTGTAAAAGTGAACAAGCAGTTTGTTGACAATGAGGAAAAAGTAACTCTACTCCACTTGACGCCCTGGGGCCATGTGGAAGTTCTCACCTCACATTTTACATATGAGCTATTACCACTTTGATATGTTGGCTTTGTGTGTATGAGATTTGAAACACTGGTTTTGTGTAGAGCTGAAATCCTTCTCTGGTTACAAACCTCTGGCCCAGGTGGTCCCTCTCCAACACTAACCTAACCATCATGAAAAATAAGAGCCACAATCCATATTTACAGTGGAATAGTCAACCTCTTTTTCTTGCTCTCTCCTTTGCTGGATAACGAATGGCCAGAGTGATACATTCATCAGATCACATTAATTGTGAAATAAAGTGCAGTCTTTCTAAATAAGCTTTACACACTCAGGGAAACTCTTTGCAGGAGGTACCAATTTGTCAGTTCAATAAAATGAATCACCTAATTGAAAAATGGTTCCACTAAGACTCAAGTGTCAACAGAGGCGTGGCAAAATGATATAACTGATTATTCAGTTGAAACCATTAACCCAAGCAGCTGTTATTATGATGAATCATTCAGGGAACCTAAACAAGTCCAGCTCAGTGGACCACTGTTAATGAATATTACCCAATTTCATCCTTGATGATTTATGTTTTGTTTGGTAATCAGAGGTACCACTTCTGCAATATTGAATATGCTGTATTTAAAGATGGATTGGGTTTCTCAGTGTGTTCATTTTCAGGTTAAAGGTGGTAAATGTAACATTTTAACAGAAACAAATCATTAACACATTCATTTTAGACGTATTTACTGAGCAAACTATACCATTACTGAGGAAATTGGCAGATCAACACTTTATTTTACGGTACATTGTTGTGACTCCCAGTGATCCCATTGCTCTATTTCTTAAATTTTGTTTAACTTTTATTAAATATCACAACTAAACTGGGACCTTTTAGCTTGTGTGTTTGCTCTATGCCTCCCGATTTCCTCTGGCTTCCTCTCACAATCCAAAGACTTGCAAGTTTGGTTAACTAGTGAACCTAAGTAGTCTTGTGTCAGTGTGAGCGTTTGTCTCTATATGTCAGCCCTGTGCCTTCGCCCAAGATGGGATTGCCCCCACCCCCGAGCCTCCCCCCGACCCTGAAAGGATAAGCATTGTCTCTAATGAATGAATAATGACTGATATGATATATGATACATCACTGTCAACATACTACCCACCAATCCATCCAGCATGTTTAAGGGCTCAGTCACTGACATGAACCTGGAGCATTTTCTTTGACATACACGCAAATACACACCCACAGATGTACATATAGTCATGAGTCTACAAAAAGCAATCCCATATGCTCATATGCATGTACAGACACATGCCAAATATTTCCAAAATAATACACAGATGCTTCCTATGGGAATACAGTGCACTTACACACATCCAGTGTTCCTCCTCCCACAAACACTCAGCCAGTGTGCCACAGTGGTATGTTTCATTTGTAAGGTCTGTGTTGAACTGAACTGTTGGGGGACTGATGGGAGGACATGGAAATGCGGGTCCAGCCTTGCAGGGTCTTTTATCTTGCAGGTTCTGTTCATCCTCACTCCGTCTGTTGTTTGTCCAGGGAGATGCCTGTCACAAATTCTTGCCTTACATGTCAGAGACACCCGTTCCCCCGTGCAGCCCTGGGTTGGCCTTATAGACACAATCCAATGGTGCACTCACTTTGTAGTAGCCACAGTTGACATCTGGACCGCAGAGACAAAGGTGAAACACAGGAGCACACTTATACTGATGTGGTGAATGTGTGTCTGAAAACTGACTTTTCCTACTGTCATAAAACATATCATGACACAACAATCAAAGTAGCAGCTTTAAAAGAAAAAAGACATACGCTTGTCTTTCCTTTTGATACTGCACAGGGTTTCTTTGTTGACCTGTTTCCAACAACTTCTCTTCCTCCTTTTACTTCCTCTTCTCTCACTCATGTCATGTCTGTGCCCCCCCCCCTTTTTCCTCTAACCTAATGGGGATCAGAGGGAGAGGGTGATGTGTCCTTTCCAACCACATGAAGCACTTCAAGCTCAAGCTACTGCTGTGTCCGATGCCTGCAGGCAGTGCTTTGTGTTTGACTTCAAAATACCAAGCTTCAAGCTGAGAAGTAGCCATTGTTTAGCTGCTTAGATAAATATTGATCATGCAAACTTATAAATGTTTGTGGTTTGACTTTGCAGGACACTTTATGTTGAACTGTCCTTCCCTTAAGCTGCAAGTTGTGTAATGATTTTGTTTTGTGGTAGACATTGGGTAATCTAATGGTACAGTATTTAATAATTTGGTGTGGAGTGTTTTGTGGGAATAACACCAATGCTTTTCTCGTTCCTATTTTTTGTTGGCTGCAACACCAGGAACCCTCCTAACTCCTAAAAACATCTCTCGCCCCAAGGGAAGCTGTCTCAGTTCCTGTGCAAATAAATAACAGCACAGGCAGTCAAGACAAAACAGCAATTATCCAGGAGAGAGAGAGTGTGTGTGTGTGTGTGTGAGAGAGAGAGAGAGAGAGAGAGAGAGAGAGAGAGAGAGAGACAGAGAGAGAGAGCTGATGTAGTTCATAAACCAATATTTTCATGTTCACCGCTGTTTCTGTCTTTACATGTCTTTAATGCCTCTGTTTTCTCCTGATGATAAATGCACGCTGTAAACTTCTCCATGCAGTTTGCCGTGTTTGTGTAAATACTGTTTAACACTTTGATGATCAGAAGATCTTAATGGAGTGATCCCTCAGTGAGAGAAAGACAGGAGTTCATTTGGTGCTCTGTTGACACTAAAGTCTGAGCTGAAAACCATGTCTGTGCGGTTGTTTCAGGCTCTGTCCCACTAAGTAGTTCAGGCTACAAATGCAGGCATGTTTCTGTACAAATATGACTCGGTGTATAAACTAAGTCTTAAGCCAGGCTGACAGCACAGTTTGATTTTTTTAAGATGCCTTGCAATGAAAACCTCTCCACCCTGTTTTAAGTAATAGGAGATTTACTGTAATCTCCTGGTAATGGCCAGTGGCATTCCACCCCAGCGAGCTCTTCTGTGGCACTGTGGGAGATGTTGTTTTTGACCTAAAAGCCATCCTAATCCTTTCTCAACATATTAATTGGTTCATTGATGAGCACAGCAAAGATCTATACTAATTCAACAAGGTCCGGGTAAAAAGGTTTGTCTTGCTCTGTCATCTGTGTCTTTTCACATGGAAATATAGGCTTGTGCATTTGTTTGCAGAATGTGTTTCTACCTGCACGCATGTAGACACATGTAAATGCATCCACAGCCGGGCTCATGGGTACTGTAGTTTTGTAAGATTTCATCCTCACCCTATTTTTGTGCAAGAGAAAAACTACATAAAACTCCAATAACAACAAAGACAAAGAAACAAAAAAATTATAGTCAGTCCTAAGAGAGGCTGTTCACCTGAACAGAAACCTGTATAGACCATTAAAAATGATAAAATAAAAAAAATTATTAATTACCCGTCAAACCACACAGTAGACTTAGTAAACTCAGGATAGACAGATCCAAATAGACACAAAAACCGCCCCAAAACAAACAGAATTTCAGTCTTTTTTCATCCACACATTCTTGTTCCTTGTCAAAGCCTTTCACCTACTTTTCCTACAATGCAACTCAAGTACGTCAGATCAGCTAAGGCAATCTATCAGACTTTATACATATGCTGTAGTACTCCCGAACACCACACTTGTATGCACTTTGATGTTTAAAACCACTGAAGTTCCCCTTTAAGACCAAATCTGTTTATAGGTGTGATTCTTGTATGTGGCCCATTGAGTTTATCATTACAATAAACTTTCAAATGTGAATTTAAGGTGGAAAGTTCACCTGAATCTTTTGTCTCCAACTTCCACAAGGATACAGTCAGCTCATATGAAGATAAGAAGCTTTGGTCTCATTTGTTTATGCTTGTAGCAAAGCATTACACAATAATTTCAAAATGTTGCACTTCAAAAACCTGATATAAAACACGGAATCTCCTGTTAGCAGCCATTCATGTGAAACAACCAATTGCCAGTTTTCCTATCCTGCTGTGTAATTTCCAGTTCCTACAACAGGTGGGTGACATGTTTTTAAAGCCCAGTGTAGTGATTTGATTTAAATAGCATATTACAGGAAGACTGTAATAATAACCTTTTTTTTGTGTGTTGGTAAGTCAGAGGTATAGTGGTTGATGATGATGGGGGAAGATATGGTAGATTGCCAGTAAAAATGTGTGTGCGTGTGTGTGTGTATCTGAAGCCTGTTTTCCATCTCATTTCCTCTCTGCCATCTTCTAACTACTTTTCGCTGCCAAGCCTAGTCTGCCTTCAGTGGAACCCTTAAAGGAAATAAATACAGTACAACTACAGTAACAGCTCGATCAGACCTGCTGCAGCCTCTAAGAAACATTCTCTGCCGTGTTTTTCTGGAGGGAAAGCTGAGCTTTCCTCCGACGTCCTCTGTGGTCTAGTGAGTGTTTGTGATGTGCTTTTATACTTGAGCTGTTGTGTAAGCGCTTGCCAGTCCAGGCAGATGTGAAGGATGAATTTGCTCGCACCACTGCCAAATCATAGTTGTCTTTTCAAGGTCCCTGACCCTGAGATAAATGGCCATATGCAGCAAATGTAACTCCTTTGAATTTGATTACAGTGCAATGTTACTACTTGCACTCTGCAAATAAACCCATTTGGCCAAATAAACCTGTAAGATTGAGTGCATACCAACCTGAAAGACCCATAGACTACAAAAATATGTACAATCACTGGTTGTTTGGAAAAGGAGAGTTATGATTTCTCAGATATTGAATGAAAAAAGAATTTTATTTGTTTCCAGTTAAAATGAATGAAACTTTTTTTTTAAAAATGGTCTTTGAAGATTTTTCAGGTTAGGTTTAGGGTTAGGGTTAAGGTTTCCTTTTCTCTTAAAAATATTTGACTCAAGTCTGAGACCATTACTAACACCATACATTTTTTGCAGAGGTTTATTTTAGCATGTTAGCATAGTCCTACTCAAATGATCACAGATGAAAGACCCCTGTGTGCAGGCTGTTCATAGAGAGACAATGATAAAGTTCTTACATTAAAACATGGCATCGTTGACGTGTTTTGCTCTGCATTTCACAGGGGCCAGCTGAGAGCAGCAATGGAGACAGTTTCCTCCGTAACTCAGTAACTATTCATTGGTCACTCACCTGAAAGGCCATAAAACAGCATGTCCAATCAGCCCTGTGCTGATTGGCTGGCTGCCTGCTCTTCATTGTTGGCTGCTTACACTGAGCAGTATGTTGTACTGATTTGCTGTTTGAAGAAGATTAAGACCTGTCACACATGTACACACACACATGCACACAGTGGTTTTTAAGGCATGTGGGGGTTATGGGATTATTAGAGGAGAAGTGAAAATTCCTGTTTGGGAGATCTGCTCAGGCTTAAGTTTCTCCATTGCACATGTCAGGGTGGAAAAACTCCCAGGAGGAGGTGGGGATCGAAGCGTCAATCCCACACTAGGCTTAGGGTAAACACAGAGGTATTCAATGACCCAAATAGTGTGCTCTGTCTTTCTTTTAGCCCTGCTTGTGTTTCTTGCTTGTGTCACTCTGAATTCTAATGTTGCCACGCAACTATATATCCAACGCTTGCAGCAACAACATACCTGATCATTTTTCTTGACATAAAAGCCAGTGGATCATATACTTCCATCTGACTGTGACTAAGCTTAAAAACCCAAAACTTATTGTAAATCTCTCTGTGACAATGAGTCTTAAAGCTCTATGGAGATCTCATGCCTAATGCTGATCTAACTTTATAATATAGTTAATAGTTTACTATAGCATGAGAATTTTGAAGCTGATAATAGTAATAATTATATAATAGTGACAAAAAGATTAAATTAAATAAAATTTAAATCAGGAAAACTAACTGAAAGACATGTTTTGTGAATAAGTGAATATCACTGTAAATACAACATAAAATATGGATCTCACCAGAATGAACATTTCATTCACCATATCAAAAGTATGTGGCACTATATACACATATCTACATCCTACTATCTCTGTGAAATAGAGTGTCCCACTCCTCCAAGAAAAGCTTCCAGTTGTGTTTGGAGAGCGATGCAGCTACAAGCAAACATGCATTACAAGGCAGCAGCTCTTGAGTGACTAAGCTGGATGTCATCATCTGAGAGAGAGAGAGAGAAAGAGAGACTGCAGGAACCTGTAACAACAGAGAGAGCAGCACTCAACTCACCACTGACTGTCAGCTGCACAGTCATCTGAAATGGCTGTGTGTGTCAACACCTCCGGGAATCTCTGTTCCTGCTTCAGTATGTGTGTCTATGCGAAATGAATGTCATCACCTGCATGTACAACACAAGCAGCAATGAGGGATCTGAAGAGTATAAATCAGTAGTTCTTTCATGTCTGTGTTTATATATATATATATATATATATATATATATATATATATATATATATATATATATATATATATATATATATATATATATATATATATATATATATATATATATATATATATATATATATATATATATATATATATATATATATATATATATATATATATATATATATATATATATATATATATATATATATATATATATATATATATATATATATATATATATATATATATATATATATATATATATATATATATATATATATATATATATATATATATATATATATATATAAAAGCATATGTATGTGTGAGGCTGTGTTCTTAATTTACCATAAAGGACCTGCAGTATCTAAGATATGTGAGTGTGTCTGTACATATGTTTGTTTTAATTTGTGTTACATGCACATGTGTTTGTTCTTAAACTATTAGCAGTGTGCAATGATGTTTAAATTAGTTATAACAGGAAAAACACTACTACTAATATTAATGATGGTTTAATAACACCTAACATTATAATTGGTTTTAAGGCTGTGCCTAAGACCTGCATGAAATGCAATAGTTGACAAAATAGGATCATATTCATATTTACCTCAGCTGCCTTAACACAACACTGCAGTCTCTACTGTAAACTCCCAAAGCGCACAGTGCGTGCGTGGTGTGAGTGCATTTAGGGCACAAACACACTTAAGATAAAGACAATAATTGAACTTTTTTATTTGCAAAAATGTTGACATCTATTTGCTTGAAGAAATATATCAGTCATATTGTTCTTGCAAGAATCAAGACTCACAGTACATGCATTGAAATACATCAATAGGTCCAATATGTGAAGAAATACATGAGTAGAGTTCAAGTTATGAAAGCAGTGAAATAATAAAATACCAATGAAAATAAGATTTGACTTTTCCACATTTGAGATCTCACTTCTAGCAGCAGATTTTGTCCAGCAACTTTCAGGACAAGATGTCCAGAAGTGAAAATGACACCATGACACCAACTGGCACTTCTGTTGACCTCTTCACATGGAATACAAATATACAGAGAATTTAATGTACTCTACGCCCCATTTAACACCACTGAAGCTTAAAAAATTCAGCCACCCATGAGAGTATTTGATTCAGCAGCTAGTGGCAGTCGAGGTGATGTTGAGATCAGTCTCTGGCATGCTGTGCCCCTCCAGGTCAGTCAGAGTTTAGCCAAGCAGCATGGGAGCATAACAACTCACAATGTTCTGGGAACTACAAGGATTTTCTCAGGTGCATTTCGGGCATGGTTGATCTCTTGAGCCAATGGAGGGCCTGGCATTGCAGGGGCTGGCGCTGGTGTCGGTGGGAGCCCTGGCTCTGAGAGTGAGGTCATGGCACAGGGACTCCAGCGCTCTCCCTCAGCCCTGAGGCTCCCTCACATCTGTGTGTTGTCTGACCCAGCAGCAGGCAGCTGCTCCCTCTCATTATATCCCCTAATGGATGGATCCATTTCCCTCTGACCTCATCCTCCCTCCTCAACAACATCCCTCCATCACTCCATCCTGAGACCCCTTCGGCCAAGCACAGACCCCCTTTTCTTTCCCATCTGAAGCGCTGAGCAGGCACAACTCCAGCCTGTGGTGAAAACAGAGGCAAAACTTTAGGTTACAGTGCACAAATTATGTAGGAATAATTTAATTTGTACGTTGTATCACTGCAATATTTCACCACCTACCACTACATGACAAGGGGTGTTGGGTAACATCTATGTTTTTAAGAAAAGAAAGTTCCTCTCTATTTGGAAATGTGCCCCATTATTCACTGTACTTCTTCCCTTCTACCTGTACAGACATTCAGTAAGCATTAGCACAAGTTAAATGATGGTCTCTTGTCACCATTTTATGAGTTAAATTAACATGTGCATTCTCTACATTTGTTCTTTTTCCATTCAAAAGTTCAATCAATAACCTCCACAATGCATAT
Organism: Rachycentron canadum; assembly: GCA_038496675.1. Classification (NCBI taxonomy): domain Eukaryota; kingdom Metazoa; phylum Chordata; class Actinopteri; order Carangiformes; family Rachycentridae; genus Rachycentron; species Rachycentron canadum. Next base: position 21,181,172 of record CM076654.1, read on the forward strand.
TTTCACCTATGCACCTGTGTGTGTGAGTGTGAGAGCATTTATCTGTCCTGGCCAGTCCAATGAAAGAAGGGAAGAAAACTCTGGAGAAGAAAAAAAGGGCTATATATTCTTGCCGAGCTCACCACCTATGTTTGCTGCTGAGTAAACAGGAGCTGTTGTTACCAATGGAATTCAGCTTGTGGTTTACTTTTTGGAATTGAATTTCATCTTCTCTCGGATCTTTTGATTTGTCTGCAGTAGGCAAAGCAAGCTATCAACACGCCCTCCCACCAAGGTTACTCTCAAGGCGTGATGGATAGAATCAATAATGCCTTGGTCTACCCCAGATATTTGTCTTTATCATTAGTGCAGGCCTGCTCTGTTTGAAGTGCTGTCTGAGAGGCAGCCTCAGCCTATTTATAGGCTGGGAGGCTTTTTCACCATACTCATCTCCTCTCATCTCATCGTGTCTCCTCTCAACTCATCTCAGACTTGCAGAGCTGCAGACTGAGGAATTACTCTTTTTTCACACAGCTTCTGTGTTTATTACCGAGTGACTCCGATTAATCACTCTCATTGGTTAGCCACAGCTCTCAGACCTGTCAATCAGCAACTGTAGCTGGTTGGGCATGCCTGGTGATCAGTAACGCGAGGTACAGACCAAGAAGAAAAAGGAAAAAGAAGATGAAGACAGAAGCAGAGAGAAAATTGGATTCAGTGATAATCTCTCCTGCAGATGGGGGGGAAACAAAAAAGGAGAAAATGGGAGGTGTTATGGGCCTTGTGATGATCCATAGGAGATCTTGAATGCATTTCAGTGATGCAATCCCTGGGATACCTGAGTGTGTATGAATGTGTGCGCAAAGGGTGGGGGTGTAGGACAGACAGAAAAAAAAGGCAAAAATAAAGGTGCAGCGGCAAAACATTTGGTTGCTAGGCAACAGGACTTCAAGCAACGATAGTACTGAGTTATGAAGAATGGTGGTGCATGACTCAACCTCTCAGATCCAGTTACAGGATTGTGTGGGGTGGAGCGACAGCGGAGGTGGGGGTGGGGGGTGGACAAAGACAGAGAAATGTCTCCACCTGTCCAGATTTGTCAGGGCCAGGGAACAATGACGCTGGCCGCTACCAACTTTGTCTGTAGGGGCCTGACTCTGGCATATCAACTGGGGCCCTTAAACTAGATTTAGAGGTCTCTTGTTATTTTAGGGGTTAGTCCAAGTCATTTACACAGCATGTAATCTCAAGATGAGCTCAGTGCATTGTCTTATCACATGTCTGTCAGGTGTTTTATAGGCTGAGAGCTTTATGACATCAGCTAAACGTATCTATTATCTGTTTTCTATTTTCTATTATCTAACGTAAAAATGCTGGTTCTGCAGAAAAATATTCCTTGGTCTTACATGATTATTTAGATTAGGTTAGTTAGTTTTTTTTTTTTTTGGAAATTCTTCCAGCTACCTCCTCACAGCTCAACTTGTGTGTCTTGTTTGGCGCACAGAGATGCATCTGTCAGTCAGGTGATTCCAATCAATTTGTCAAACCTGCGGCTCGCCAACAGACAGGCAGCAGGCGAAGTTGAAGTTAATCCTGATGGCTTTGACAGTTCATCGCTTCCAACCCTGTGCCACTGGGAGCGTCATCTTCCAGCTCCTATCAATCCCCATTCCTCAATTACACGTCATTGGATATTAAAAGATTTGAGTTTTACATCATAGGATGACTTGCAGGACATTATATTTTGAAACTAATTTAATTGGACTAAATCAACTTAAAATAAAAATGAGTTGCATTTTATTTTTACATTTTTTTTCTTGTCATGGTAGAAAAGTCTATTACAACATATAAATATTCACTTGTCACTAAACATACTGCATTAATAGACAGAATCATCAGACACAGTGATCATACTCTGTTTCATCAACAGACAATTTCATTAAAGCTTTAAAAATAAATAATACACAAACCCTCATAGAGAGCAAGAGAGAAGGAAACAGATGAAGAGCTGAAACCAGCTCAAGGCAGAATGCAATAATGAAGTAATGCAAAATGCTAATTAGTACATTATGCCATCTAGCTATGCCATCTACACTTAGTGACTTTTCTGGATTTAAGCCACTTTCCATTGACAGTAGTGGTTTGAAACAGTTCCACAACAGTTTACAACTACAATGTACTTAATTTTGCATGGCCCAAGTATATGCTCAGTTTTTACCTCTTGTTTAAAGAGAATCAGGAACTGTTCATTTCAAAAGAAAAGCCAGACTGAGTATAGTGGTCACCAATATTTAAAGAAATATATTAATATTCTGATTATTTTATAGTGTTGATAAACACTTGATAAAGACTAAAGCCAACAATGTGTTTGGCTGTTTGGCTGCTAGCCCTAAACCTATCAATTCCTACTGTAAAAACAAATATTTTAAAAACAGGTCACTATAAATACTTTTCTTTTTGTAATTGCTTGAACAGCTGGCCACTGTAGTTTTTAGCCGAAAGTACACAAACATTTTTTGGGGACTGTTTTCACCTATACTCATTTGGTGCACTTGTGAGAATTTACCACACCTGGCAGTGTGCTATATTAGGCTTTGTCTACACATACAAAACCATCAGGATCAAACCATTGCTGCTTTTGGACTTCTCATGAGATTTGCACTGAAATTATAATCATCGGACATATTTGTCCACTGGTTTTTGTCAGTTTCCATCCATCATATCGAATATTCCCCTCCCAAAGTCTGAGCTCCAGTGTCAGATACTTCACAGTGCTCACACTGTTTGCTGTTGGCTGTTGTAGCCTGAGGCCATTTAAACCAGATAGTAACACGTGTTGCAGGGAGGAGAGAATCCCTCCGATGTACAGCTGAAAACCACTTCCTCAGATAACTGTGCAAATAAGAGGCTGAGCCCTCGAAATACAGTGTATGCTCCTGTGCTGATTACAGTGAACATGCATACCAGATGGGAGGCACATATGTTGTACTGTAGAGTGCAGTGGGTATTTTCTCTCCTCCTCTGCAGTGGAATTTAGCTTCTAACATGTGCTTTTTGCTTCCGCTGAGCCTCCAAATGACAGTGTCTCACAGCACAACACTGAGGAAGAACTGATATTTGCTGTGTGTTGGTATGTTGCTTCACATTGCTAACGATTGTAATGATGAGTTCTCAAATCCACCTGTGTCTGTGCTGTCTGTCAGTGTGTTTTTACTTCAATGTGTATGTTTAGTTATGTGATGTACAGGGTTTAGACTTATATGTATGTGATATTTTAATTTGTATTCTTATCATTAATGATATTTTGCCGCTAATTATTTTCATAGTATCTACAACTGTGAAGCTGGTGTGGTAGAAAAGACACAAATCAACAATACAATAATCATTATTACATTTCTTGCTGTTACTGCATCCCTGTCACTTGTCAACCAGAACAACCATAGGGAATCTACATGGGGAACCACACCTTTGCTGCTCCAGTTGTGTTAATTTTAATGGCTTAAGGTTTGGAGACAGACAACAGATTATTTTGCAATGCTTGCCAAAGTTTCTGCGTATTTTAATAATATTCATCTTAGGGATGCACAATGTGAAATGTGAACTTGACTGTTGTCTTTTGATATCAAGACCTTTTATTGGGGAATAATAGGGGAATAAGGAGGATCATGCTTTACTATCTCATTTTGAAGGGCTTTGCAGAATGGTGCAGTTTGAAGAATGAAGGAGAGGGTTCAAAGAAAGTATTGTAAACTATAAAAATATTGTCTGTACATGTTGAGTGTGCCTCTGTCTTTGTCTCTGTAACAATGCTCACAGGCAGCGTTGGTTGCAGGAGAACGTTTCAGAACATAAATGACCTTTGAAAATAGAAAACAATTCTTTCGTTCTTGGCGTTTGTGTCCAGATGATATCAGTACTCTGCTTCAGATTCAACACTGCCCTGCGCTGACAACACAAGGCCTTGTCTGATAAGACAAGCCTGCCTGAGCAGCCCTGTGCGGCTCCCCTGGCACCTGCTGTAGCTCTTACTCTGGGACAGTGTCAAAAGCCTTTTAGAAGTGAACTGTGACAGACCCACCTGAGCTGCATTGAGATGAGGTGTCAACCAATTCACTTGCGCCCGCTAACAACATCTGAGAGTTGACCAAACCAAACCTGAATACATGCCAACAATATAAAGACTCACAATGGGGATTCAGACATTACACACGCTGGTAATCATTTCATATAAATATACAGAATCAGTGAAAAGAGTGGCATTGCACCTACCTATACATGTAATCTCATATTCACACATCAAGACACTACACAGTACAGTTGGACAGAGGAACCAAGAATATCCATCAACTCCTTGGTTTAATTTGTCTGGGCATGTCAATTGGAGGACGAGAGTGTACCCCTCTATATAAAATATAATGGAACTCACTATTGCCTAATATTATCTCCACAGCCCAACAAACATGACATATGCTATACACTTATACATTGTACCTATATGTTTCGATATCTATCAAAATGTAAGCGCTAGCTCATCAAAGTACAGCATATACATTTACTGTAGATATGCATGCATATGAATACACTTATGAGGTCTGGAATCTCAAACATGTGCCTGATGATTTATAGTCTGTCAATGTGACCCAGAAACTGGGTCTTTCAAAATGAAATCAACCATGAAAAAAATACAATAACCAACTGGAGTTCACAATTCATTCACTTTAGTAATTGCAACTGCATGAAATCTGTGACGTCATGAGTGACTCCCTGAGTCTCATCATTTGTTCTTATCTGTCTGACAGAAGGCTCATATTTCAGTTTCCCTCTCAAGTCCTCACTATCGGTGCTTGATCTTGAAAGACGACCTGTCAAAAGCCTCGATTTCATCCATGACTGAGTTTGCCAGCTTGCAGTAAGAAGACAGATTAATCTACTGTTTATTTAGCTTGCCAGGACAATCTGTCTCTCGAGCAGCAGAGACTGATATTGGATCCTTTCTACTGCACATACCAGTAATGTCACACTGAAACTTACTTGTCAGGTGCCTTTGTGTCCTGTTTCATTCACTCAGAGTGACTAGAGTCACTTTGACGAGAAGCTTCAACACCTTGTTTAGCAACATTACAAGAAGCCAAAAGGGTCAAGGGTCAAAGGAAGATGATCCTGACAAATGCAACCAAAACTGATGAGAATATTCATGAACAGAATAGAAAGTACAGAAAAAAACAAAAAACAACCCCCCCCCCCCCAAAAAAAAACAAAAAACAAAAAAAACAAACAAAAAAAAAGCACTTGCTGCTTCTACTTGGCTCCTTCTTTTGGATACTAAGTCACTTTCAAAATTTTATTATAAGCACTTTTATTAAATACTTAACCTCTGTAATACATTATGTAGGAAACATTGTTTAGAACCAATTCAAATATCATCATCAAAGTTGATCTGAGAAAATACAGAACAAAAAAACTAAACTTTCTTTATAAACTGAACAAAGGTATGAATGAAAGTTTGAGCTTATCTGGCAAGGAGGGTCAAATGAAAGACCATTCACCTATTAGGGGAGGAGTAGGATGAATTATTTTTGGAGTAAGGATATCTCGACCTCTTTGCTGCTTTGATTTATCTCTCTCACGTTCCTCAGTTTTACCCATCAACCAAAAACGAGTCAGATTGCATAGGAAGAAATCCTATACAACATTTTAACATTTTTCGGTCATGTTGTACCTTCATGAACAAAAAGATTAACAATTAACAAGAGATACAGATGAGAGGAAATGAGTTGAGAGATGGGTGCCCTGTTGTATCAAACCATAGATACTGCAATTCATTGTCAGGGCTCTAAACCCATAGGCCACAAGGGCATCCCAGGATTACTGTAAAACTGCTCAGTTTAATTCAATAACACATAAGTGCAGATGCAGCACCTGTAAAAATACCTCATAACTGGAGAGAGCTTCCAGCTGTAGCTATGAATACACACATACTTTTTTGCTTGAATTTGAGCCAGCATATGTGCACATCATAACTTGGTTAACCAGGTAAGGCACATTCTCTGTTTATGAAGACTATGATTAAAGTTTACTCTGATGTTAAAAAAGGTTACAGAGGCACGGAAACATCCTGCTCTGTCAGGCTTTTCTGCTCTGCCTCAAAGGGTTTTGCGTACAATTTCATGTCAACAAACAACATGGTGGCAAACAGCAAGACTGAACTCATGACCACAATGATTATTTCTTCCCTTTGTTAGAATTAACCCACTGTTGCTGACTTGAGGATGTGGTGGGCAACTGGTTTCTTCAGGACAACAGGGAGACTCACCCCCAGGGTATCCAAGTAAACAGTTGAACCAGAATGAGACCACAACCAGAGAATGGTTGATACCTGGCTGTCTTCATGCATGTTAAGGCTGCCAGCAACATGTGAAGAGCTTTTCACAAAGGGAAACTCCTGTTTTTTAAGAACCAGGCCTTAGCTGCCAACGCTAACAAAGAGCTACACCATGTTCCCTAACATTAGCCAAGCCCCAGCACTACCCTCCTCACTCCAGTGCACAGAGTTGTCAGAGAACAGGAGGCTCAGGGTGCTGTCACTTTGAATGACTCAGTGAATAGGCCCGGACCTTTTAGAGCCCACTGTGTGGCTGTAAGCTGTTTTGACATGGGCCCTAATACCTCTCTTGCACTTGGCTGAAGGGTCTGGGTTCAGAGCCCTGCTCATGAGGAGGAACACTGCAGCGTTTGGCAGCTCGCAGCCTGCAGAGACAAGAGTGGTGCTTTTCTGCCTGGCTGAGAGGGAATGACTGTGGCATGTGGCTCACACAGGGCTGGATGGATGTCAGTCGCTGCTGCACATCTCCCCCTTTGACCATCTGTCTGTCTGCCTGTGATACTGTCTGTCACTCTGTCTGGTTCCTGGCTGACTGCAGCAAGTAAAAGGGGAAATGGATGTTTTAAATTTAGATTTAAGATTTAAAAACTTCCTCAATCTGCAACCTTAAATGCATATACAGGCAAAGAAATTATGGTGTCCTAATGATGCAAAAATGGCAAAATTTAAAAATAAAATTGAGTAATGACAGGGCAAGCATTGTGTCCATGGTGACTGAAAATACTGCATTCATGCTACGATAATGAAGCTTGGATAAACACATCCCCCAGACTGCTGGTGCTTAATATGATAAGTCATAAGTCATATACAAGTCATAAATATAGCAGCAGGTTGAGGCAGCAGATTGCCCCTGAGCTAAAGAGACTAAGAGGTGTAGTAGAGAATAAAACCTCACCTACATATACATTTATCGTACCCACATTTTATTAGAGAAATACAGTTTAGTCTGACATGATTTTTTATTAGCTCGATTCATATGCAGTATCAACCTTGCAATAATATCAAAGTTATACAACTTACATATACAGTTAGAGGGTGAAAAGGAGAATCTTCACTTCCATGTTTTGCAAGGCTACAAACTATCAAAAATGCAACAGAGGAGCAACTCACAACTATTTTGTTGGAGTGCAAACAGGTGACAAGAAGGGATTTGCTGAGTCATGTTATAATAAAGAAGACAAAAGAAATGTGGTAACAGCGTCACACTGCACCACCTGTGTGAAAAGGTGTTTAAAGCAGCATTAACTGAACTTTTTTTTTTTTTTTTGCCCACATCGAACAAACCAACACAGACCAACATTATCGTATCATTTGAAATAGGGTTGAATTTCTGGCCACCTGGTTAATGTAAGAAAATATTCACTCTCCTTTGAGCTGTTTTGGTCTTGAGCTGCTAAATGCTCCACGATGCTAACCAGCTAGCTGCTAACATTGTCTGTTGTTTGGTGCTGGTTACACAGTATGTTTATCAGAGTTTTTTTTTTTTTTTTGTCAGGAACAACGCTGGAGGGAAACAATGCTGGTGAGAGAGAACCAAAACAATGAGCTGAAAGATGCTAAACCGCTCTGCACTGCTGGTTGGGGTGTCTTTACCCTACAAGACACTAAAACCCATTGTTATAATGTGAGGTCTCTGGAGCTATGTGCATGTGTTGACAATGGATGTGCAATGAGTCAAACTGTAAACTCTTGGGAATATACAAACAATCCTAATCTTAAATAAATAGGGGTTAAATCCTTAGCAGTGATAAAGAGGAATGACTACAGGAAGCTGAGGTAACACAAACACTGGTGAGCAGTGCCTGCAGATAAGGCTGGTTTGATCCACTGTGTGCACCAAAGACCAAAGGCCCTGCGATGCTGCCTCTGTGTTGTCTTACAGATAAAAGCCAGACCACAAAAAAGCCACTGCAGTTGGCTACCACAGTGAGTTATTCTCTCTGTCAAACGTGTTTTCTTTTGACTTGCTTGTTTGTTTATTGGTGGCTTGTCCTTTTGGAATCTGTGGTCCGATCCTATGCTCACAGTAAGCCCTCCAACCCTGGGAAAAGTGCTCAGGTTTCCTCTGTCTGAATTCTTTGTCTGGCTATCACAGGTAAAGATCAAGAGAGGAAATATGCTCCTGTTACAGTAAGGATGTTGTGTAGCTGTGCTTTATTTCCACTCTGAACTTCCCGAGAGAGGCAGTGACTATAAATTTTTTGTGTTTGTGCTCTTCATGTTTATGAGGCAAATGTCTTTGATGTTTAAGTGATTTTTACTAATTGCACTCCCAGACTGAGCTGTGCTGACTCACTGCTTTAAGTCAAACAAACACAAACACACAAAAGTTCATTTTCTCTGTCTTTCCAAGAAAGCTGAAAATAATAGCTCTCATTTCAGAAGGCTCAGCTATGTATTACTGCCATCTAATGGTCAGGGAGCTTTAAAACGCTACCAAACCCACTGACACCTCAGTATACTGTTGACTATATCACTTGTTACATAAGCCTCTGAATAAATGCTTGAGTTTTTTTCTTCTCCCATGCACAAAGGGCACATTTCCACATTTATTTTATTTAATTCTATAATTAAATAAATTACTATCAATTCCTTGCTGTATGAAGAAATAATCAGTTAAAGCCTGAGCCCACAGTGAAACAGAGGTGGTCTCTGACCGAGGATATTTTCTTTTGTGTATCCTTGTGTGTTCCTAATCATTTTCTGCTAAACCACCTGCCCAATCATTGTTTAGTAACAACCATGAGCTGATTCAATCTTATCAGATCACACCACCCACCTTCTTTGTATCTGCAGCTTAAAGCTTGTAAGTGCCTTTGTGACTTAATTACATGTATCAAACATCAAATAATGGCTGCAGCTGGCTCGTGGCTGTGTGTACAGTGCAATAACTCATAAACATTGCATTATCACAAAAGCAGACACACAATGGGCATTGGCAAAGAGTATCAGTTTCACAAGCACTGGTCAAATAGAGCGGCAAATGTAAGAAAATACTGACTGAGTAGCAGCGGGGAGATAAACATGCACTTAAAAGCAGCACATTGATACAGTGTATCCGCTGTCAGAACAATTCACCTGCCGCCATCTCTCAGCGCCGCCATTCAGGGCCTTGCCATTTCTTTTCTGCCAGAGCAAATTGACATGTCATCACTTGACTATATTGATCAAACCTCAGGTGCAAAGTAGAGCCGTGTGCTGGACACCTTACCTAACTTTTTTTTCCCCCAAGCTTTTTAAAGCCTCCCTGTTTCTTCAGTGATGTGACACTCGCTGCCTCTTTGGAGTTCAGTGTCGGTAAACACAAGGGTTAAAGCTGCCGTGGGCTCCTTTAGAAAACAATACAAAACGTGCTTTAACTGTAGCTAGCTGGCTTTCAGTGCCGTACAAACACCGAGCTAATGTGATCCCGGCTAACCCCGGTGCCCACAGTGGTCACACTAGTGTTGTCTGCTGACAGCTTCTGTTAAGACTCTATTGTGTTGACATGGCTGTGGAAGACAAGAGAGGAGGTAGTTAAAAGCACAAAGGGAACATGGTACACACTCCTTTCTTTCTCTCTCTCATCACAGCTGCCTTTTCTTCTAGCTGCTGCTCTGTCGATCATCCTGGATGAATGGGGATCCACAGGCCTCTCCTCAGCTCCTGAGGATGGAGGGCGGTGAGGAGTCTGGAGGGTGGGTAGGGTTAACCAAACCCCTGGTCCACCAAAAACAGGTGCGGGCCAAGATATGAGAGGCTCATAATGGTGCTGACAGATAAGTTGCTCTCAGAGACGTTGGATGGAGCTCAGTTGCTTCCTTAGCCCCTTCAGTCCCGCTTTTCCTCTGGTCATTTGTCTCAGGCTGTAGCAAAGGTGCTGTTGTGCCTTGTCACTTGGCACATGTTCAAAGCAAAGGAAAATCCATGTAAGGATGTATCTGTTTCCTTGATAGTGTGAGTCATCTTATTCTGATTGAGTTTAGTCTCAGTTAAAAAAAAAAACAAAAAAACTTTCTACTTTAACAGGACTTCAGACTTTTATCAAATATGTGGAAACAAAAAGCTTGTCATATTAATAATAATTTTAAAGCATTTAAGCGATATATAAGAGATATATTTTATTATTCATTGTGAATTACAAGTTACTTGGACTTAAAATATCCATAATTAGCATTAAAAAAAAAAAAGTTTTGCCAACAAACCAAACTTGTGTTGTTCATTTATTGTGTGTTCAAAGAGGATACCGTGATTTGACACATAAAGTCTTTTTTATTAAGCAAGGAATTTACACTTATGCTGGAACTTTATGAATCAAAAAGAAAAAAATTAAAAAAATAACGAAGAATTGGACTTCCTCTGAGAGCAGTCTTTCACACAAACACATGCATGCATTCACACACACATGCAGACACAGACACACACACACGCAGCACTGGTATGATGGTTGATAGCTGGCTTACAGGTAATGTCTGTACAATTGGAACATGGGTGAGACTTCACTTTCATAACTTATGTTCATGAGTTATGATGATGAGTTTATGTACTTCTCATTTTAAGCCTTATAGCATACTTCCCTGTATTTGGGTTTAAAAGATCCAGAAAGCTTTCTTGTTGTCACCATACTGCTGAACAAATCAGTTAAGTCACAAGTTATAGTGTAAGTGCTAAGTGACACTGGTCTCATTCTGACCCTAGTTGCTGACAGCATGAGCAGTAAACACAATCCAAATGATATATTGACACTTGATGCACTTATACAAGTAAATAATTAGCTAGATGCACATATATGTTGTTTTTTTTTTTTTTTTGCCAGCTTTTTCTCAACATACATGGGAGCTTTAATAAAGCTGTTTATATCATGAAGGGTACAATCTTAATCCTTTGTACCAAATTCTGTACACTAAAATGTTTCATGTCTTGTTTTGGGCGACTTAATCAAGCTTTCCATATTAAAACTACTAAAGGTCACTGAGGTCACAGAGACAAAGGCCTTTATGAGGGGGGTGGAAGCTCTGTGTACCAGGGATGACAGATGCCGAGACGTGATTGGCCTGTTCCTGCACGGATGGGATTCGCTGTCAACAGGTCCCAATTAGTCCAATCAGAGTGGAAGGAAACAGCACAGAAAGGATACTTTGTGAGTGCCACTGTTTGTGAAGCTGGAGGCAAAAACAAAACACAATCGCTGGGTCTTTCTTCCCACCCCACTGGGCTGCGCCAGACTCTATGGGGACAAATTAATTTGGGATTTAGACTTCTTGTAGCATCGCTGTATTGACACATGCTGCAGTATGGGGGCTACATTGTTATAGCTGTAAATGTTGCTGTTGATGTAAATATTGCCTTGTGTGTGCTATTGTGTTTCTGAATAGTGTTCAATGACCAGACCTACTTCCTGTCACAAATGTGTCATCGAGAGCTTTTCAGGTTGCACGCAAACACAGCCGCAATCTAAGCAGCAGACTGCAGTTCACATGAAAAGTTATTCACATGAGGAAAATGAAGGGCAGAGCAGCTGAGAAGAAGCGTGCACCAAAGAAAACAGATGCTGATTCACATCTAGAACATTAAGCTATGGACAAAAATCTTTCAATCATTGCGGAAGACAGACAATCAGAAAAAGTGCAAAAATAGAAACAATGCTGCATGATTAAATACATACAGCAATAAAACAATAAAAACATTTGTGACATTTATTAACTAGAATATGCAGCACTTTGAGGAGCATTAACCTTCATCATGTTGACCTCAGCAGATAAAAGAATATGTATTCACAATTAAATACACTTAAAAAACAGGAAATCTAATACAGCCTTCATTTAAGCAAATAACCATCTTGGGACTTTGACCTAACTCATCAGCCAAGGTTTAATGAGTGATTGGACATTGACCCCTGACCTGAGGAAGTCATTAAGATGGCGGGACACTGAAAGTCTGATTCATGGTCAGTGGAGTCTTGATACCAAGAAAGGCAGAGGTGAGGATAGATGGGTAATTGTGGAGGTGGATGCCTTTTTTCTCTGGACCTGTCACTCCCTTGTAATTTAGATTTAGTTCGTTTGGCCAATCTTTAATCGTAGAAAAATCAAATGTAGGGGACATTTACTGAAGTGATCCTCATCTCAAACAATCAGAAATGTTTTCTCTACTGGAAAAGTTTTTGTTTGTAGTTTTTGGTGTAGACACAAAGGAATTAGTGTGGATATGGCTTATAAGTTCTGTATTATTATGTACAGCTTATTATTTTGGGGTTGTCTGAGCCCTTAAAAAAATGCTCCCACTAATATTATGACAAGCATCCTATTGGAGCGTATTGTTGTGAATGGCCAGAGGAGCAGACGGATGCCAGCCTCCCATGGCCTGATCTCGTATTCCTCTGATATGGTTTTTCCACTGTACAAGCGCACCATTACATATACTGATGACCACAGTGTGGCATGTTTTTCCATAATGTTGTGCAGTTTGGTTTGGTTAAAGTAACAATCTAAAATATTTATAGAAATAAATTCCATTTACTACCCTGTATTGCTTGGATAAGACAACGGTGATCCAACTGCCTGATCATGAACACTTTTCTTTGGTCTTATGATGGCTCATCTGTTGTGGGCCATGCTTGGAAAATATTCATTGAAAATGATAGATTTTATATTTCCAGCAGCAGTGGCAGAAATGTGATGAAGCTGGAAAGATAGCACAAGGAACTATAGTCTTAGTGGCAGGCAATAGGGAGCCACCTACAGAAAACTATGGAGAAAGGTGAAACCATAGAATTTATACCGATAATGATCTCTGCAGAAACACAGGAGACAACTTTTCACAAAATAAAAGACAAAATCTCAGGATTCTGCCCGCACTACTATGAAATATGGCAAAAGTCTCTCAGTACACTGATATGACAACCAGGCTTACTGCATTTTAGTGGTACATGTCTGTTAAAGTCTCCTTCCACTCACAAATACATTTGGCTTATTGTTGCGTCGCATGGATGTTTGAGAATGATTTATGTGTGAATTTGACACTTAGACTGTTGTCACATTCATCTTCTGAAGGGGGAAGTTCGTCCATGCTCCCTGTGTGTGTGAACATTTAGATTTTGGTTTCTAGGCCAATCATGGCCTGCAACTTACATGTGGAAACTTGAAACCTCTAGTGCAATATCAACTGAAGATGAACTTTCCAGTGGAGTAGGAGACAGCTCAACCCTCAAGCCCCAAACAGCTAAACTCTTCCTCAATAAGGGCAAAGTTTTGTAATGAAATTTTAAGAATTTTGAATGTAAAAAATTAAAATTAACTTTTTTGCAGAGGAAAACTATATCAAACACAAATTATTATACAAAACCTCAGAATTTGTGTCTTAAAATGTTATGTCTTCAAAGAAATCTGGAGGATAATATCAGTCGACAATACAACACATTTGCTGGTAGAGGTCAGTGCAGCATGAATAAAAGGCCCACTATGATAGATGTACAGTATTTTTGTGCATAAAAAATCTTCTGCTATAGTTCTGATATCAAACACTCAGATGTTTTAAACATTATAGACACTGTCAGGTTGTTTGTTGATTTCCTCTTTTATAAAACTCAGCTGCATTAAATTTGAATTTTCAAGAAAGATTTAAAAACAACACAACCTTGAGCTTTTCCCATCCAATCAGACAAACATTCAATTCCCACATTGTGCAGGATACTTGCACAAACATCACAGACAAAAGAAAGAATAAAAAGCTGGCATACAAAAGCTTTTTTCTCAGTGATGAACCACTATGGAAATAAGTTTACTCCCTGGAGGGTGTGACAGCCTGAAAGAAAGAAAGAGTAGACATTATTATGAAGTGCCAGTCACTGGTTTCAGTCATCATGTTCTCTCATTGTAAGAGGATCCTTGGAGCTCAGAGGTTATTTTAGGGTTCACAGTCATATCTAAGGATGTGAAGGATCTCTGGTTTTTCTTTCGTATCTCAATGACGGCACTGAGGAATCTCTGTATGATCAAAGCCTGGAGATCAAACACACTGCATCCACAGGAGAAACACAGTCATATGGATCTCAATCACCAAGCTACTTCTCTGGGCCATCAGCAGGCCCAGAGAAGTAGTTGAGTGCTGCATGTAACAAACCCCACAGGTACTACTGTCTACCATGCGGAGACTGCAGTGCAGGACCACAAGGTGGCCCAATGACGCCCGTGCCGTTTGTCCACATTAATCAGCAGCCTTGTGGGGGCCAATCACACACAGATAAGTCCTGCCCTTAAATCATGAGTCTATAATAGGACCAGACCAGGACTAGGACTATCTGGTATCTTTAATTACTTCCAGGAGATAAAATGGACTGTGAGACAGGAGTATTAATTAGCAGTAGCCTTCACCTCAGGGCACCAAAGGTCAGATTTTATTCTCCTCTTTTCCAAAACATTAAGCCCAAGGCATCTTTTGTTATGGGCTGAACACACAGTCTTACACAACCAGGCAGAAATGTTTAAGGGCCCTCTGAGATTTCCCCTTAAGGCAGTATTCTGAGAAAGCAGGGAACTATATGTCATTTTATATGGAGTGGAAGAGTGAGTGCTCTATCATTTGGGTCGGTTAAAAAAAAGTTAGAGAGTCTTCATTCTGAGCATTTTGGCGGTTCAGTGGGTTAAAGAACAGACTGAGTACATAGCATCTAGATTAGGGTTCAAATCTGAGACTGGCTGCTTGTTCAAACACTCAACACAACCTATGATTATATTTTACTGACAAGTGAAAAGTTGTGGTCATGCAAATAACCAACTGTCCTCTCTCAGAAGTAAGAAGTGGAAGAAATATGATGTCATAGTGTGCACAAAACACACAAAGCACTCACTGTGTACAGCGGGTTCACATCCTACCAACAGTTATTGTTGGTGTCTGTTAAACATGACCACAGTCTGCACCTAACTTTTACTACGGTCCTCACCTCAACCAAACTGTTGAATAACAAACCTTTTAGAGATTCTTAGGAGTGAAAAGCACAGTCAACTCAGACGTTTCAGTGGAATAGTTAGGGTTTAAGGGTCTCACTTAAGAGTATCTTGATAGCTGTCCTCAACAGACCTGGTGAGGGATTTGAATTTGCTACCTTCAAGTCACAGTCTGACTTCCATCACCTCTGGCTCCCTCCACCAATGGAGGCCTTTTCACAGGTGGAGGAAGTGAAAATACATCTGTCCTGGAGCTACATTCCTCCTGTTAGTCTGGCTGACTGATCTTCTGCAAAAAGACCTTTGATGCTAAAGATGATGCACCAGCTAGCTTCCTCTGTTTGAACATTCAGGAGTGGACTGAACACAGCCACCTGCCAGTCAAACTTAATTTACTGGAAGAGCCTTGCTTGCCTGAAGCAGGGGGAGCTCTCAGTGCTCAGCATACCTGTCCAGCACTGATTGAAATAAAGTGAATGTCTGAGGGTTGAATAGCCCTGACAGAGCTATGAAGCAGCAGGGAGGTATAGTCGGATATACACAGCCCTTGTTTGTGCAAGTGTGTGTGAGAAAGAGTTTGATGTGGGCTGTTAAGTGTCTACTGCAGTGAACAACACACCTTCCCAGGCTTAATAAGTCCCTGTGCGCAGCTAAACCAGGAACCGCTGTTATTCTTCCAGCAGCGTTCAGTCCACACGGACAGGGCTTCTCTTTACTAGCCAGCAGGCCGCAGCCTAATAATACACAGCACACACAAATACACACAGATACACTCTCACAAATACACATAGTTTGGTGAGTTGTGGGATGAAATATAGTTTGACCACATGGGTTTTTTGTACTTTAAAATGATTCATTTTAGTGCAAGAAATAAAAATACAAGTATTGCTTTCATAATGACCCATGGAGGAAAACATCACTTATAAAATGAATATGAGAATAAATGTAAAAAAAAAAAAAAAAAAAAAAAAATATATATATATATATATATATATTTACACACTTGCAATCCAATTATTTTAAGTTCAAGTCTCACCAGAGACTCAACAAGGACCAAATGTAAAGAACCAGTGTGGATGCAGTATATAACATATGTATAATTAAATGTGACTGACCAATATAAATTATGGTCAGGCTTGGTATAATAATGGTAAGGAATGCATGTACAATATGGTTTAAATATAATGTGTTTTAAAGTAAAATGTAACCTCTGCACACAGATGACCTTTCACTTCTATATTCCTGGTTAAATGAATAGGGTCCCTTGGGTGCTTTACAATATAATTTATGGTCAAACAAAAACCGTTGAGACAAGGACTTATGGCCTGTGAATTGTTTGTGTTAGCCGCCCCATAAAAGGCATCACCTCGTCAGCTTCAGCAGTCTGTTGACTAAAAAAAAGTGAACAAGGCTGAATGTGTGTGTGTGTGTGTTGTACATGGAAAATCAGCTGCAGTCCAGATGGCCTTTTAGTTCACCATTTGCCACATCTCTGACCTGCTGCTGGACAGAGACAAACCTGTGAGATGGTGAGCTGCTTCAAGAAATAGTAGGAAAAAACACTCCAGCTTTAGAACTAATGCTGTGCTGATGCTTAAGGTATAGTTGAAGGATTGTTAATTATATTTGTAGTTGATCTGACATGCTGGGCAGTTGTTTTCTGTCTTGTTAATAAAGTTTGACAGATTCCAATTTAGGAGACCAAAGTTCACCTCCCATCAATGAATGTTTGCATTTTTAAGAACTTTAACCACAAGCTTTTCTGTCCTTTACTAGATAATTATCCTTAACCATATATTATCCATACTTATTTGTCATTTCCTTTCCATTATCTTTTTGCACAGTGCTTACCATGCACTTGCCATACCACCATATTTTATAAGCACATTGGCCCTGGAAGTAAAACTCAAGCGTTTATCTAACTTTTTGCATAATTATCAAAAATTAAGGTTCTTGTCTGGCCATAAGTTTGAGATAGAGGTGAAAGCAAGAGAAAGAAAAATATTAAGAGGACCTTGAGGTGGTTTAAACAAACAACAATTTCTGAGGTCAAGAATGAAGTTCCATGTTCAACCTTGATTTCAAATGGATATGAAGTAATCAAAGTGCTGCAGATGAAATTGTAGCAACCACTAAACTTGCATGACATGAAGATTTTTAGATGACGATAAACACTAAACTCAGAACACAGTCTGCAAATGCTCTTAGTTTTACAGCACACACTCTGGAATACCTGACAAAGTCTATTAATGTGTCCTGTACTTTGATATGGACAACATGGAGCCAACAATGACAGTAGCTATACTAAGGGCTCATTTCCCACTGTGGCCACCCACACTTAATATATGTGCAGTCAGAGCTGTGGATAAAAGCACTCACCTAATGGCATTATGGGTGTTATGAACAAGCTGCCTTCTCCTGTGTCAACATTAACATGATTAACATGCTAAACTATCATTGTTATTCTCATAAATGCTCAAATGTAAATGGTATTCTCATCAAAACAACTGCCAAAGTCCAATTTGTGGATTTACCGCCAAAGCACTAGAATCTGTAATCGCTGCTAACACTGAAGTAATTCAACACCTTATGTGATATATGGACGATGACTTACCACCATGTGAGACAACAGCATGTTTTAGCTTGTTTCCCAGGCTGTTTTTAGATGTGTTATGGTTGTGGGCATCAGTCATAATGCCAAGGTCATGGCTTCTAGATGGCTTTTCCACTATTAGACCTCATTATAGCTCATTAGGCCTCAGCTGCTTGTCTCCTCACCCCTCATAACATGCTCTCACGCACATTTATACACATATAACCCCTGCTCTGGATGGACAGATGGATAGTCGCACATGCACACGCAAACACACACATACAATACACAAACACAAACACAACTGCCCCTGCCACCCCCTATCAAACACACCCCTACCATGCCAAATGGCAAATAGCGGTGGCTGAGTGTTCTTAGAAACTGGTGTTTGGTAAACGGAGAAGGCTGGGAGTCAGGGAGTGGAGTGGGTGAGTGCAGCAGGTGGTTCAGTTTCAGGTCCCACTGGGTGCATTCCCTCACTCTAAACCGCAGGCCAAGGTAGCACGGCTGTCTGGAAAACAAGTTCATCAACAGCTTCTGACACACTGCTCCTGGACTTGGAGCGGGGGCGTGCATGGTGGGGTGACTGATGGGAGCTGTTGTGGGCCAAAGACCTGTCATAGCCCAGTCAGACTTCCTCTGTCCCACCTCTCCTCAAGCAGCACAGTCCTCCATCAGAGCTGGCCCCTCACTGCATGGGGCTTCGACTTCTGCCATTAAAAACATAAAGTGAACTTCATCAGCTTTCCACAGTAAAGATGAAGTGAAAGCGGGATAGCGGTTCCTGGGAAGTTAATACTGCCTCAGTTGTAGCTATATAGTTCTGGCTCCTGATGAAAACCAAAGGTACAGCTTAATAAAACAGGATTATGAGTAGAGAGGTTAAGTTTAGGCAAAAAGACCAATAGGTCTCAAATCAACAAGTCAGATGATCATACGGGTTTAAAACAAACCCTAGGCTAGCCAAATATTTCTTGAGCAGAAAAAGAAAACTGTGAAATGATTAGCCAAACTATCTGCTGAAATATTCCACACTGAACACCCTGATCCATCTTTGACCTGCCACACTTACCAAAGCACACATTACTCCTCTGCAATGTAGTATGTGCAATGTATGTGTATATATGTTTCCATATGTCAGCAATTAATTAGGTCAACACCATATTCAATTATAACTGATGCAAATGATTGCAAAAATTGTAACAAACAAACAAAAAAAAAAAATCCTGAAAACTGAATGAATTTTCATAGTTTTAGTATAGTGTACCCTTACAAACTAATCCTATGTAGCATTTTGTTGAACTTTAGTAATTGTGGCAACAAGTGACAATTGCAGGATAAAGGCTAATTCTAACCTATAGTATCATATTACCACTAGCAAAATATCAAAATCCACTATAACATCTGCACTAAGTTTGTCGTTGTTTGAATTCAACTTTCCTTTTTTAATGCTTGACAGAGTTGTTGGAGTGCATGGCTCTCTAACAGCCTTTAGTCAAATACACTAAAGTCTCCGGTTGGCAGCCATACTCATGTTTTGTTTTGGGTCACAGCTTCTTTGGACAGGATGAAGCAGGTTTAAGGTGGATTATGTTGATCATTCATAGAACAATTCGAAGGAATGAACAATATAATGATAAAATGTCAGCTCAGCTTTAACCGAGAATAAGATTAACCATCAGGTTTAAAGCTTGACTAAAAGTCAGAGGTAGTGTGAGCAGGAGTGTGTCACTTCTTATTCTGTGCTGACACCTGCACCGACTTAAATGTAATTCCTGACAGCTAAATGCTACATGACTACATCCCACCCCTATTTGCAATTAAGGTAGGAGTAGGGGGTGTTGGGTCTTTGGCAGGGGGGATTGGGTGATTTGACAGGTCCACGGGTCAGTGGTGTGGATGTCCTCCCCTGCTGGCTGCCATGTACTGAGGTGTATCAGCCAGAAATGTTATGCTGTATGAGAGCAGAGGACACAGCAGGAGAGGGACCTTTAGCTGAGGAAAGTCTGTTCCACTCAGTTAAACTGCAAGATGATAACAGCAGGAGATAAAGCAACAGTAGCAACAGTAGCTGTCATCAGGAAAATAGAAGCTGAGGGGATTTCAGCTCAGCTTTTATGAAACACTATAGCACATTTGGATTCATTATTGATGAAGTGGTCAGTTAAAACTTAGAAAAATAGAAATCTAACATGTTTGTCATCATACTTCTTATTAAAATTACAAATTATGTAAATAAATAAATTATAGGTACAATTTACAGTATGTAACCAATCTCTCTCTGACATTGGTGTGAATCACTAAAACTTTGATGAATTAAATTCATTTTAGCCATGTCAATTAGGATAAATGTCAATTGGATGGACCATCATGAAATTTTGTATAATCATTCTTTGACTTGTTGTTTTCTGACAGTGAAATGTCCCGTCAGCTATCGGATGGATTCCTTTAAAGAAAAAACAAACATTGAACCTAATAAAGAAATCCCCAAACTTTTCCCTTCGTGCCACGAGCTGGTCAAAAACGTAACTTGTCCAATACTGTCTTGCAAAACACTGACACTGCAATGGGCTTCAGATGCACAATTTAATTTCATTTATATTTTACTCTGATTTGTTTGTATGTTTCATGTTGTGTCATTTTGTATTGATAAGTGGTACACATGATATAGTCTTATTCTCGTTATCAATATCAAGTCTTATACAATGTATTTGGCGCTAATTAGCATGTTAATGTGCTAAACTAAGAGGGTGAACAAGGGAAACTTTATACCTGCTAAGAATTATCATGCTAATGTGATCATATTAGTATTTAGCTTACAGGGTACAGCCTCAACAAGCCATTGCAATGGTTGTAGCTTTGTTTAGAGACTTTTTTGCCGCTCGTATGACTGGTTAGGTCGAATTTCAGTGGAGTAGAGGGGATCATGAATATGGAGGGAAAGTGCTCGAAGCCTCACAGCCTAAGATGTAACTGACAAAACCTGTTGAAATCCCACAGTGAACATATGGGATATAAACTACCGACACTCTGAACATATTGACATGCTGCCTTCACTGTCTACTTCTCTAACACCCGTGGGTGCTGAAGTACAGCTGCCAGCTACCTCAGACTATAGTGAAAGCTGCTGCTACAAAATATACACCTAACCAAGATGAGTGATGTCTTAAGTGGTTTGCCAAAATGTAGCTCAATATCAAAATCTAGTGCTGAACAAAAAATGTTCGATTAAATGAAATTCCACTCTTTGTAATTTACCTGAACTGATCCTGCATACAATGAGATGACTGTCAGTGTGTTAGTCCATAGCTGATCTGAACATGCCATTGACAGTCACTGTTGTTTCCCATTTCCTGAAGGGATGTGTTATGCTAAAGAACATGTGCTGAGAAACCAAACCTGACAGTTCAGGTTAAGCCACAGTAATTTCATCCTTTCTTCTTTTGCAATCAGCACTGGGTGGCAAGTGGCAAGAGGTTTGTTGTGAAAAAAAGCTGGGGGGATAATTCTTCTCTGCGTGTGCGCTTACATAGTTGTATAGATTGATATCACCTACGTGCAACCCCAGTATTGTAGCTCTCTGTTCCATCTCCCCACCCATCACTGTGGAGTATCAGATATGGGCTAGGGCTATTTATAACATTACAATGGTCCTGTCAGGGTGGCTGAGATTAATGAAGCTTGTTTCTGTGCCTGGGAGGTGTTGATGGCTTGCCTCTACTGCTGCACATGTTCCTTCAGCCTGATGCTTTTAACCCCAGGCTACACAAGGCTGGAGAGTTTACATCCTGTTTGACTTATCAATACGTTGATGTTGATGTTGCAATTGCTGCTCCAACTAACTACCCGATATTTTATTTAAAAAAAGCATTTAACGTTTGGAGTCAGTGAGTAACAAGATTAGGAAAGAAAAAAAAGGGAAAATGCTGCCATGATGCAGCACAGATAACAAAGATCAGTAAGATGATCGGTGTAAATCCACTGACGTCATATCCAGTAGATTCTTCAAAGGGGAGTTTGTGCTACTGGAATGTATTGATTTTATCTCTCTTCGCACATTCACACACTCAGTCACTGTCCTGACTCTAGACAACAACAGGAAGTGGCCAGCTACACCATAGCTGTACAGTACCCTGCCATAAATCACCCTAAATCATAGGTTCTGGTGCCCAGGGGATGCACACACGATGCCAGACCTGCTGTGAATTCTCTCCCTTCTCTGAGATCTCGCCTCCAGGTGGTCATATCAGGTGTTGTTTGTCCCATGCGACACACAATGGTCTGTATTAGCCATTGCTGTCGGCATGTCAGCCCATCAGATGAAGGATGGCAACTTTAGAAAAGAATGGATCACCTGCAAGCTTGTAAAATAGTCCATGCTTGTACCTCACACTCTGGAGATTATGTAAAGTACTGCAGGAGAAGGAATTCTTAATAAATAATAACACAACTGATGTAATCGTGTGCAGGCTCAATAGGCCAGATGACTTTAGCTTTAAGAGCTGCAGTTAATTGCTTTTTTGGTTCATCTGTTTTATCTGTGAATTAAAATTGCTGTGGCCAAGGGGGTGTAGGCAAAGTGTTATTATTGATGCTGTAATACCTGCTGTGTTAACTCAATTTACTCAGCCTGTCCAAACCAGAAGACCACCACATAAATCTCTAAACGGGTAAACAACATGACAAACAAATGCAGGGTTGGTTCTAGCCTGAGACAGGTTAGCTTCAAGCTAATAAATATGTTACACAAATAACTAAATATACAGTATGTGAAAGAATCACTCACACTCATACACTAGCTAATATTGCTTTCTAAGTCAAGTTAAAGCCCATTTTTTTTCAAAGATATTAAATTTAATTTTCATATAAAATCTCTTTTTTTTCTTCTTCTTTGTTTTTCTAAAGCAGTTAAAACTGTTGTGGAAAGTTCAATAGAATGATAAATGCTTCACATCTATGCCAGCGAATACTTGACAATATTTGATTGGGTTATTTGTTGGCATAAGGCTCTGAACAATAGCATTTATAGCAGTAGCAAGTGCCCTGTTTGGTGACAAGAAAAGAAAAATGCCAACATCTCCCAGTCACGCTAAGTGTCAGTGTCAGATATTTCTTATCTTGTGAAAGTCTGTTGAAAGAGTCTTGTACACCTGCGGCCAAACAACACAATTTAACACTTCTGAAACTTTATTTTTCACCACTTGCACTAATGTGCCCAGTAAAGTGAAACATCATACCTCTCTGTTAGCTAAAGTTAGCTGCAGATTAAACTTTCCAGATCTGTAATAGAAGTGATACGCCATCTCACTTCATATGTGCATGCACTCATTCAACCTGTGTTAAGTGCAAGTGTTTGAGTGTGTGTGAGTGAGTGTGTATGTGTGTGTGTGTGTGTGTGCGTGCAGTAGCTAGGAGGTAGTGAGATGGCTATCAGGGGCCATACATCAGGCTCGGTGTGGCAGTGAGCCCGTGTAATTATCAGGTCTCAATGGGACGCTGTGTTATTTTTGCCCAGGGTGAGATGCTTATCTGGCCCTGTCAGCAGCCACCTGGATGGATGAGCTTTGCTCCTCAGAGCACCGTGTCACCTTCCCTCTGCACCAAAGACAAACTGGCCAACTTCTCTCATTGCCCCTACTAAGGTACAGGACAAATCAGCTCTGCCGAGAGGGCAAGACTCAGAGAGCCAGGCTGGAGACTAACGGATTGCACTGATACATGTAGACTGATATACAAATCTGATCTTTTAATTAAGATTTAAGAGCTAATGAACACAATCCATCTAGGATTAGAATGATGCTGAATTTCTTTTTGATATATTTATTGTGCCATTGATAAATAGTAGAATAATTTTCTGTCAGTGTTAATTAGAGAGAATTATATTATCAGATGGATTTTGATTTTAACTCGTAAAACTTTAATAAATTCTCCTTTGTTTAGTTTCCATTTATTTCATCTATTCATCATGCTATCATTATTATTAATTACTATCATTATAATTTAAAACAATAATAAATATCTTTATAATAATGACTATCATTTAAATAATTATTTAAAAAGTTTTGTTATAGTCTAAATCTTTTAGATTCTTTTATAACCTCAGAGGAGAATCTTGGTAAAGACTTGACGCACATAATCAGCAACTAACCAGAAATATCTGTTTCAGCATTGGATAAAAAAAAAACCCAACAAAAAACAGAAGTAATACATTTATTTGTGCAAAATTGTGACTTGTATCTTTAGTTTTAGCAAAGCACAAAGAACAAATATAATTTGCAACAAAAACAATGCAGCAACATTCTAATGGGCAAATAATTAAACATTTTTATTACGTTTACCATCAGTAAACAACCAGTTTAACATGGTAGGATGTTCACATAACTAACATGTTCTGCTCCCATTAACTAATTTATATAAAATGAATGTACAGTGGTGCTTTGAGCTAAATACTGAAGTCAGCAGGCTAACATGCTTACAGGGGTAATACTGACATCTTGGTATATATGTACTGACCTTAATGACTCTAATTTTCACTTTTTCAATTTGGCTGATGGGAAGGTATTTGATCAAAAACCAAAGAATATTGGACAAATAAAAAAAAAAATGACCCAATGACAGCATTAGATGAAAAGTTAATGGTCCAGATTTTACAATTCATCCTGAGGAGGACATGAATATTATTAGTAATAGCAATGTGTCCATGTTGGTGAAAGAACTCACTTTCAACCACAAATGTGAACCACAGATATTTTAGCACAGTCAGTCAGCTTCATCTGGGAAACATCTATACAAAATCATATTGCAAACGATTGAACAATTCCCTTCTTATCCCATGCTGTTAACATGGCTGCTAAAAAGCTGATTGTAGAGATTTTGACCCAGGGCACTATTGAAATTACGATTGTGGGTGTATTTTACTGAGACTTCTTGGAACAGCTATAATGAAATACAGCAATGTGCTGACTCCATTTTTAACTCCACGAGTGTAATCATGGATGTCGTATGGCACGGGGATCATTTAAGTGTCCATTGTGCTGTCACATTGTATTATGGCATATCACTACATTGTATTGTATTGCTTTCGTTCTGTCTGGTCTTAAATGGATTTCCTCTTCCATGTAGCCTCCAGACCTGCTTGTTTATGAAGCTTGAAGCAGCATAAATCTGCTCTCATCAGTTTTACTAGTGTGGGTGTTAGCTCACTGAGCTGAGCGGTCGTGTTGTTTGTGAGCCATTACACAGCGATAGCGATGAAGTGTATTCTGCTGCTAGGCCATATTCATTCTTCATTCCTGAGCATCTTTGTTGGGCTTTATGCAAACACTGTGGTATTTTAAGAAGAGATGTGAAATGAATCTGCCTCTAAGCTCTGTGAAGTATCTTTACTGGATCACACAAACAGTGAGCACATAAGCAAATGCGCACAACACAAATATACAAATGCACGCATACCAAACAGACCCACTGTATCAGTATGCAGTGAGCTGTGGGCCACTGTGTCTCTGGGCTATTTCCTATTATTTTTCACCCTGTGGGCTAGAACATGAATTTATTTGGCTCAGTGATCAAAAGATTAAAAGCGGCAAGTGTACTGTGTGTTTGGGACATATTGTCAGTGTGAGCATGATTTACAGCCAGGAAAAGCTTAAGGAAAACTGCAGGACATTTTGATTGGAGAAAAAAAACCCAACAAAAAAAACATTGTTTGATAGTTCGCCTGCTGGTGGCACAAGGGTTTAATATGTCTCTCAGCACCTACACAGTAAACTTTTATGACTGGCTTTGTCCACAACCAAAGCCCTTTCCTGTACATTTCTCTAAAGCTGTGTGCCAGCCAGTGTTGAGAGGGTTACTTTCATTATGCAGATCTGAAATAAACTATTACCCTCCAAACACAGATGTCTTGTGGAAAGCGTTTAACACTGAATACTGGTGAGAGAGAATAAAGAGTATCTCTATTGGGCTCCTGTTCGTGGTGATAGTCCTGATTTGAATGAAAAACAACATTGAAAAGGTATCTATCGCATTGGAGATTGAAAAGCATCTCTAGTGTGTGTTAGTTATTCTGTGGCTCTTGTGTCTTATCACAACAATAAATCACCATTCAAAATTGTGTTTTTATTTAATATAGGATTGTAGTGGTGTGTTATTTTGTCAACATTTTATTCTTATACTATATCATTCTTTGTTTTAGTAGTTTGGGAACTTAAAAGTATAACAGCTATAGACTTACATGTTGGAGGATCTGTCAGCTGTACTGTCAACAATTTTTAATGGAAAGCCTGCTTAAGACATCATAACATATGCTAAACTTAATGGACTGACTGACTCTAACCTTAACCTGCAAGAAGACTTGTGTTTGGGCTGTGGAACCTATAGGGCTCATGAATAGAAAGAACTAAGAGGAAGAGGAGTTAAGATCTGCCAGAAGTACGTAGATTAGTTGCTAGACTGTACTGTAAACCAAAGTACTGTTTCTATTAAAGTGTTTGAGCTAATGATGATGCTAGATGAATAGTAATTAATGAATAGTAATAGGATTAAGTGATGGTCAGGTATCTATATCTATCTGTTATTATCTATCTGTATGGAAATTTTGTTGCAATCCATCTGTTAGTTGTGGAGATATTTCACTCAAAACTACAAATATCCACATTATGTTGGACCCAGAGGAAAAGTCAGGAGATCACCAGTACACATAAGGAAAATATTTATATTTATTTATAATATTTAATTTTTAACTAATCCAAACACTGGACTGACTGATATTAAATCTGAAGTTTAAAAAATCCTGCACACTGTCTGCACCAAAATGTTGCAAGCAAATTGTTTATTGTAAGTTAGATAGTGTGAAGGATGTTTTAATTGGTACTTCTGAGCCATTGATCCTGCTCCTATGTGCCTGCCTCACTAAATAGATTTGCAAAGTATTCTTCGGTTTTGGACCAACAACTATTGCTGTCTAAAACCATAATATGACATTTATCACATAAACTCTGGTCACGTTTTTCAAATCAGTGTCACGACAGTTGTGTGATCCTGTCAACCTCAACCTCCACAAAAACTCACCTGGCACCTAATGATTGAAATAGCTGTAACAGCATAACATCGTGGTTTATTATTAGACAACATTCTCGCTTCAGTTCAGAGGCTGGAATCAAAGGCGTTTGTCTTTGAGGATCATGTTGCATCAGTCAGTGATACAAATGCAGTTGGTGATACAATGCAGTTTGCGTGCTTTGAGATGGTATCAGGACTTTGCTTAATCTTCTACTACAATGCAGAATCATAAATGAATCCTTCCTTTCATTTACTTGAGAGTACACAAACATCTCATTATTAACCTCATTACAGTTGTATTACAGCGACAAAGGGTTTAGTGAGAATGGCATCTGTTCTACTGAGTCTCTTGCCGTCTTTCAATTCATTTTAAATTTGCTCTATTTGAATGACAGGAAACATCTGCTGCCAAAATAGCATCGTCTAAAGTGACTATCAACAATAAAACAAAGAAAAGAAGTCAAACTCAGTTCATGTAAAAGTACAAAGGTTTGTATATGTACACACACATAATATTTGTGTGTACATGTACAAAGTATTCTTCTACATATTATGCAAAAAGTATGCATCCCTTTGTCACTTATTACAAGTAAGTAATACAGTGGCCCTCAGTATTGTTGTGTTTCTTTGCTTTTAACCAGTCCATTAGTCCCAGATAACCTCTGCCTGATAAACCCTAGCAGCTTAAAACCCCTATGACCCCGCCCTTGACCTTTGCCCCGACCCCTTCCACCCCTGCTCACTCCAAGAAGAGGCCACAGAGGAGAGGTGGGTGCTCTCCAGTGCCTTGGAGGAAGCTAGGATTACTGAAGCATATGGATTCATTAACAAATATCTGTCCGTTTGCTGCAGTAATGAGTAAGGCAGCGATTTGAAGTTCAGTGAACAGCCGCCTGGAATTCAAACTAGCCGGACAGGCTGCTGGTGTCAATCAAACGCCGAGGTTCACCAGCAGGGCATCTCCAGTCTACCTGCCTCCTTCGCCACTAATACTCACACTTATATAGTCATGAGCAAGGGTGTTTCACATGAATCATAGACATAATGCAGTGATAAGCCCTTACACATGGCAGGTCAGGAGAGAGAGAGGAGACACACATAGGGCTCTTACACCCCCCTCTGGCCAGGGATGGCAACACAAGGATTTTTGTAACAGTTAATTAAACAGAGTTTAATTGTCACCCAGTTTGAGCTGTCTGATAAAAGGCCTTTCTGAGGTACCTCTTAGCATCTTAGCATTCAAAGGGGATTTTATTTAAACACCCTTCAGTTGCCTTTAGCATTCATAAGTTTAAACAGTGATCTATAGAGTGTCTGCTTCCATAATTAAGCCTAAACTCTGCAGCTCCACACTGCATTGGATTGTGACCCCTTATATGAAACAAAACAACTAAGACTGACGCTGCCACATCTGATGTTGGACATCAATCAGCTGTGACCAGTCGTGAACAATCTTTTCCAAAATATTGTCCTCCAATATGAATAATTTTCAAAAATCTAAAATCAAATGAAACAATGAAAAGTCTATCATAATAAAAACAAAAAAAATTCAAGATGTGTTTCATAGTATTTCTTGATAACATTTTATCTCATAGTTATTAGAAATTCGCTAATAATTTTCCATTGATTTAATAATCATGATTTTCCATTAGTTAATCATTTTGCAAGCCCCTAAGATTTTTCATACAGGGTTTAACCTGCAAACCTTAACTCTGTCATTGCTTCCTATCATTGTTACAATGAGTGTAAAAAAAACTGTAAAAATAAGGATTTTTTTTTTTTGTACATTTTGCCGTAGTATAGCAACTATAAACCAAAACCAATACTGTTTTGCCTAATATTTTATTAAGTTATTTGAGTTTAAATCCATGTTAATTTTCTACCTTAAAGAATTAAACAACTTCATTTCATTCTATTTTCTGTTCAGATCGCTGTACACACAATTTCCAAGACAAACACATTTAAATGATTAGACATTAAGTGTGACCCTGAGTTATGTTGTGGAACAGCTGTATTACATGGAGCAGTGCTACAATGTTGCTGTGCTGCAGTAGAGTGAAGCCTGTTCAGTTTGTCAGCTGAGTTCAGGACAGGCAGCCTGAACCTTTCATCTCAGCCCTGACAGATGGACGAGCAGACAGATGGACAGACTGATGGAGGGGCTGATGGAGCGCGATAGCCAATGAACCATCGAGCCAAACTAGTGCTGCCTTTTAAGTCAACTGATGCATGCGGGAGCTGATCTGGACCCCTGCTAGCTTGTGTCTGATTCTGTATGCATGTAGATTTGTGGCTGAGATCAAGGTCTGTACATGTGTGTTTGAACTTGCACGTTCTGTGTTTGCCCAATATTTTTGCGTTTGTCAAAATACTATTTTTGTACATTTGAATATCTACATACACACATATCTGTATGTATGGCTGCTGGCTTGTTTGTATATGTGTGTGTGTGTTTGTGTGAGTAGATGTGTGTGTGTGTGTGTGTTGATGTTTATTGGTGTGCTATCTGATCAAGGCCCTGTTAAGCCCAGGGGAGCCCATGCATCCCATCAGAGCCTTGGAGCTGGAGCGACGGCCTTTGCAGAATAAGTGTAAACAGCTAAGGGCAACAAGTGTCTCGATCAGGCAAACAGATAACAGCTGTGAACAAGGCCCATGACTCATAGCTTCCCATCAGATAAAGCGGTTTTACCAGGGAACAGCTAGCCCTGAATTTGTAGCTCCACTTTCTGAATTTCCATGGTTTGTTTAGCAGAACAGCTTGACTTAGACAAAAATTAGAGGCACTAGTGTTCCCACAATCTGATGTAATGGATACTAAGCAATTTATTTGAGGCATATTTATTGTAAAATGAATTTATTATACACAGTTTGTCAGTAGAGAGACCTGGACGTGAGTTGAACTTGTTTCTATGTATCTATTTGTTTTTAAATCAGCTTTTGCATAAGAAGTTGCAGAAAGCTGATTTTTCATGCCCGAGGCGCAGTAAAGTCTTTACAAATGCACACAAATACTTAACCAGAAAAATACCATGTGGATTTTGTCTTGAAGCTGGTGTTGCTGCACTGTTATTCTGTTTTATCCTATTTACTAAAAACCCTTGTTGCGGTTGTACATGCTTGCCTGTAACTGAGCTGATCTAGATAGAAAATCAAACACACCCACAGGCAGGTTAAGCATAATAACCATGATGTATGTGCGTAAAGATATGGAGAACAAAATACTCTAGACATGTCTGAAATCAATTCAAGCTGTTTTTGTAGAGGTGTTGAAGTTAAAGTCATTCTTCCTTCCTACTATATCACATGGTCACTGTGATATAATACGGGGCAAATGGACTGCACTCACACAGCACTAAAACAAATAACTTTACACTACAAGCCACATTCACCTACTCATGCACATACACATGCATGGCTTTTCTCTACAACACACACACCTTGTTACATCAGGGGCAACTTCAGTATCTTGCCCCAGACCACTTTGACATTGGGAATCAAACTGTTGACCTCTCACTTAGTCGACCAGCTCTGATGAGACTTTGCGACGGCGCTATGCTTGCTGCATGTGCTACAACAAGTCAGAGGATTAATTACTGTTCCTGAAGTCCTCCATGTGGTTTTTCGTTATTTGCAGTAGTCCTTTGCCTATGGCATAATAAGTGATAAAAGTATTCATGATGGGATGTTGGTTTAATTTGACTTTAATTATTTCTTTAAGGCAATCATTTATAGATGCATTAAAAAGAGCCAATGGTTTCTGTTATAAGATTCCCCATAATTTGAACATTGATATAGCCACAGCAGCGACATGTGTAATCCCCAGATCTATTCTGTATCCCCTTAATGAAAAACCACAAATCGAGCTTCAGGAAACAACCAGTGAGCAACTTGATTGTTTTTTCATAAATTGAGAAATCTTACTCTCCCATGACTTCATTGTTGATTGCGCCAGCAACATTGAAAGACAAATATTTTCAAATATGTGCTGTGAATGATGTTGTGTTATCCTTATTGTATGTTTTATGGTGGTTCTTAATCATATGTTCAAACCTGAGTGATGCAAGGTCAACTTTCGGCGAGGACCGATTCAAACTCTCAATCATGCTTGCATTAAACCCTCTGGGTCATATCTTTTATAACAATTATTACATGTCAGAGCAGAACAGGTCCTTGAAGCAAATAAGAGTAGATCATCCACTAATGCTCTAAGGAAAGCTTGTTGAGTTCCTGGTGTTGCTGTGCTGTAGGTCAGAGATGAATGGTTAATGTCACACTAGGATACACACTCTGCATCAATCGCGCACCATGAGTCACTGACTGTGGCACGGCCAAACTAAACCAAATATTTCATCTACAATGTGAAACACGCTCGCAGTCGTAAACACGCTTCAAAATGTGGTGGGCTGCGGCCTGAAAAATGATTTTAACCATAACTGTAAGCGTTCTCTTTCTCTCATGCCTCATGAGTGTTTATTTATGTAGATTGGATAGAGTGGCGTATAATTATTCCAGCGTTGCCAATGTCTTCTTTTATTTATTCTTCATTTCCTTTCCTGTGCAGGGATGAATATTGTCTTGGGATGAAGGAAAACAAGAAGCACACATCTATCTTTAGACACACACTGGCCACTTGTGCATGTATCTGATTACTGGTTTTAATTATTTGAAAGTTCCTCTGCAGTGAAAAGTCCTGAGGGGTGACTTTAATAGCACTGAGTGTATATTCCAACTATTAATTACAGCTCTCAAATCTAAATTTGGCCCATTTGGAATTTACCGAAGAGTGTGTGTGTGTGTGTGTTTACAGTGTGTTTCAGCATGCTTGTCCATGTTTGTGAGTGTTTTTGATGCAGAAAGTTGAAGTGTGTACACGTGTCTTATTTTTGTAAGTGTGTGTAGTCTAGACTAGCGGTTTGTGTGTGTGTGTGTGTGTGTGTGTGTGTGTGTGTGTGTGTGTGTGTATTTTTCCATTTCCCCTCTTGCCTTTAAAAAAGAGCAGTGCCACTGAGCAGTTTGTTGGCTCAAGGTTCCTGAAGTGGTAATGATGCATGGAGAATGATGTGGGCTGAATGGGAGACTGAGAGGCCTGCGCACCCTGGCCTTTCTGAAGTTACATTTAACCCATGTAAAAAACCTTAAAGACTGTGTGTGTGTGAGCAAGTGGAGGAAAATTATTTTTTAAAATTCTTAAATGTCAAAATATCCATATTCTGGTTAACTTTTTTCATGGATAAATCCAGAATGGTGTTATTCAGCTGTTAAAATGTGTATTTGACACACAGAGGGAGTCTGTCTGAAGGCAGGTTTTCAGCAGGTCACAGTGTGACTTGTGCATTTGCAGAATCACAGAAGTTGTGACCTTTATAGATTAGCAAATTAGGGAGTTATTTAATATACAAATAAAGATCTTTGGGTAAGAAAAATAATAATTTTGCAGTGATTTTTATATATTCCAAAAAAAAAAAAATCACACAAATAATGCACTTCCATGTGTCACGTTAGGGAGCCTTCAATTGTCTCGTACAGCTGTTCCCAACCTGAAGGACTGTGTCCCGACAGCAGCGGAGATATGGCACAATACTAAAGTAAGTGAAACAGTAATCTCTCAGTAATCTTGTGTCAAAGCCCAAAACATCTTACAAACGTGGAGTTTGAAGGTTTTGTCACTTCAACATAAACATGGTGTTTGTAGGCATTTGCTGAAAAGATGCTTTGGTGTATCAACACCCCCAGTTTGGAAATGATTGAGAAACACAATACAGTCAGTAGAAAATGTGAAAAAATGAGAATGACTGTTCCACCCTAATAACTTCTGTCTATTTAATAATGTCAAATGAGTTCACAGAAAAGAACCATCTGCATCCTTTAGTTTGATTTGACTATTTTGCATTGAGTCAAGTCAAGATTGATTTCCCTTGAATTTTTATCCGTAGCAACATCTGTTTAGCAACAACAGTGTCGAGACCACAGAGAACTAGACTAATGAAAAACCAAAGCATGTCTACCTCTGACCGTACTGATGAGACAAGCTCCATCCTTCATCAACAAAAACATCCTCTCCCAGTGAAAAACAAAAGTCGACATTTGTCTCATCGGGGAGTGTGTGTGTGTGTGTGTGTGTGTGTGTGTGTGCTCATTTGTCAGGGAACAGGGGAAATGCCTGTGATGTTGTGAGACACGCAGGTGTGTCGGAGTTGAAAGCATCGGGCATCC
Source organism: Rachycentron canadum (assembly GCA_038496675.1). NCBI lineage: Eukaryota > Metazoa > Chordata > Actinopteri > Carangiformes > Rachycentridae > Rachycentron > Rachycentron canadum. The sequence continues at coordinate 21,214,326 of CM076654.1, forward strand.
AAGTCCGTGGCGCGGGGCCCCTGATACGGTGGTGAAATGCCTCGTTTAGCACAGCGAAGGGCCTGACATTAGAGAGGGTGATGACAGTAACAGTTAGGAGGGTCAGCTGCTCTTCAACACACACACACACACACAACTGGGAGAGAGAAGAAGAGTAGAATCAATGTAAGAGGCTTCCTTAAAAGCGTACCTAATGATTTATTGCTTTATTGCTTTTTAAGTAAGCTGAATTAGCTTTTAGCCTTGTACAATTGCATGTATTGACAACTATCAATCAATCACTCAGATATTGACGAAAAACAAAAAGTGATGAATCTCAGACAGTTTGAGGACCTTTTATTTGGACATTGGACATAGTGATAGCTGAGGAGATGTAAGTCACACTAAATTAAAAAATATTTGTCATGTCTGTGTGTTCAGACTTGACTTAGAAACTCGCAAACTGTGGCAACTAACTGCATCTATTAGCTATTTTTCACTGTCACTGCTGCTGTTACAATTGCTGAGGAGTGAAGTGAACAACAATAACTAAGAACAACAAAAAGTTCTGGTGTCAGACCACTTGCATGCACCTGTCCCTTTCACCTCACACTCACCTCAAACATCTTGATCGTGGAAGCCACCATAATCCCATGCTTGTGAGTGTTCCCCTAAAAGTTTTCTGGAAGACTAGTTCAACCTACAGCATCATGAGGAATGTGTTCTGCTGCCACAGAGGAAATACATTCCTGCTGAGTGAAAACAAGTTGAGAGTGTCAACTGATGTCTTTACAGCGGAAACTTGACAAACAACTGAGAATCACTGTTGTCACTGGGTGTCATGATGGAGAGCATGAAAAAAAAAAAGTCTGAACATCTTCAGAAAGTCAGAGCCCGACACAATCAAAGCTGTCTCATATTCAGGTTCAATAACGTTTGGCGTGGCAGTTACAGAAGATAACTGTAATGGGCCTCTTCACAGGAACGGTTTGTCATAGTGAGATAAGCAGTTAAATGTCACTAATTACATTAAAGGTGGCTCTTTTCTGTTCAGGTGCGTCAGCACAAACATCACCCTGAAACTGCAGCAGCTAAAAGGATTTTAGCCAATGTTTATTTTAGCATTCACACTTGTGAATGTGAGACAACAGACAATACTTTTTCCATTGTTGTCATAGTGCTGTTTCCCAAACAGATGATGATTGAGTCTCTGTGATGTCTGCACTATTGAAAAAAATATTCCAGTTGTTCAGTGAGTGTGTTTCCAGTCACTGCTATAGGCTTTTAGTGACCAAATAAGGTACTCCCATTCATTTTTAATGAGGTACCTTACATTTAAAAAGACCATCATGTCATTCATTGATTATCTAGATGGATTTGGTGCAATATAAAAAAATATTAGTTGTTAATGTTCCAAACAGGAGCCTTATTCAGTGTTGGATTCAGCTTAAGGCTGCTCCTGTCCCCTAGTTGACCTTAATTAATTTGACATTAAAATGTGTTTTATCATAAAATTTTAAATCTGAGTGGGATTAGATCTTAAAGGATGTTGTCCTTCATGTCCCGGTTCTAGTCTAAGCTTCCTGTTACATATTAGTCTCACTATTACCTCACTTATTTTGCTACAGTTGCAGTTTTAAAGGCTTGGGAAGGAAAGACCCATCACATTTGATGGCAAATAGATTCATTTTCTTGTATCTGCAGGTGTTTCTTTTCTCTGTATGCACAACATTCACATCTGTTTATTAATCATGTGCCCGATAACCTTTGGAGTTGGTTTCAGTTCATCTTCAGGGAATATATATTTTTGGTGTCTGAACACACACAGAGGGTGTGTTAATGCAAGTGGAAAGGAGTTGTGAGGTTTCGCTCTGCACCAGGACAGACTCCTGTGGATGCTTCAGCAGCAGGACTACTGTCAGTGAATTCTCCAACAGTCACTGGAGGCATCAAGGGTGGGAAGGTCATTCTTATTGGATGGTTAGGCACATGCACGCACACAAGCTCACACACAGGTGCTCATTGTTCAGTCAGGCTGCTATCAACCTTCATGCCTGGGGCTATGAATCAATTGGAGGGAGAGAGAGAGAGACTGAAAGTCAGAGACGGCACTTAAAAGTAAACAGGGTTGAGCAGGTCTCCTCTTTCTGGTCAGATTTATTGGACTGGCAGTCGACCTCAACTGTCCCATGCATGAGTGGACCAGGTGATGGGCCTGGGTGGTGGTGGTGGGGTGCATGTAGGGTGTGTGTTGAGTGGTAGTGGTCAGTAACAGGTCATCTAGAGGTCTCTGAGTGGGTCACTATTTAGAGACTTTTGTATCTCTTTGGAGGATGCTGAAAAAATACAAAGGTCTGACACTGGTAATGGAAATAAAGAGGAACAGTGTGGCCTCTTTCAGGGTGATTCATTATTGGATATATTGCTAGTAAACAAAGAACAATGGATTCAGACTCTGTTGTTCTCTATTAACAAGACATGTACATCTATTTACTATTATTATTGATCTGTGTCTTGAGAATTTAGCTGGATAAAGACTTCTGAATCACATCTCTCTCCATTTATACACATATTTAAGTGATAGGCTCTGGAGCCTTGACAACTGACAGGTCCCAGGTCCCAGGTCAAGGAAAGCTGCACAAAGAATGGATGTCATTCATTTCTTACATTTCCTGGCTACTGGTGCTGCTTGCAGGGTTTGCCAGGCTTGCTCATGCTGTCAGGAAGAGTTGCAGTTAGGTAAACCTTCCACTTCCTGGTTCAATCACATCGTAACCCTGACTTGCTGTAAATATAGTCTGGCTGATTGCATTTCTATCCGACTGCATTCTGCTAATGTTGCCAGATCTACATATCAGTTTTACAAAATTTCAAGGCAGCCCATGGTTGTCCCAAAGATTGTTGAGACTTTTCACATATGTAAACCTCATGGGGGCACAAGAGAAAAAGTCAAGGGATCACCAAAGTCAGTAGGACCCATTGTCTGGTATCTCTGAATGTCTCCACAAAATCCTATGCTAATCCATCTTGTACATTTTGAGCTGTTTAGTGAGACTACACCAAATGTCATTAATGTCATTGGGATTCATCTTCTGTTAGCAATGGGTGTTTGTACAAACGTTCTGGCAAGTCATCCAGTAGCTGTTGAGATATTTCAATAGACTGTGATTGACATCCCTACAGAGAAATGCTGCTAACATGACAAAACATGCATAGCCAAATCATTGTCAGTTAACTGGCATGTACATTGAAACATATGTCTCCAGATGTGATTCCTTTCCTGGAACATAATTGAAGTCCAGTTGCCTGCATCAAAGAGTTTTCCCTCCACCCTGTTGAGGCTGTGATTAAGTTGGAGACATTGTGAGGGCACGCAGATTACTATCAGATAATAACCTCGATACTTAGGTGAGAGTCTGTCTGTCTGCATCTCTCTTTGGCTCTGTTGTTTGACAACACCACTTCAGCCCCCGAGTGGTTTTCTGATTGCTGCATCGATACACGGACAAGAGGAGTGGGGCGATACACAGAATCTTCAATTTTCACAGTAGCCACCATCAAAACTGCACACAAATAGTACCTGTGTGACTCAGACAGCCCACGGCATTGTGGGTTTTAATGATGTTTCGATCTAGAAGTGTTTCACAATAGTCACACCAAAATGTTTGGACTCGACCTGTTGATATTTTTTGATCCAACGATGATTATCTTTGAAGCTTGCAGTTTGCAATTTCATGAATTTTACACTCAACTACATCAAAAAGATGTAGTTGACCAGACACTAAATCCTTAAAAATTAAGCAGGATTAATTTTATCATCATTCATATCACCATGGTGACTGCTGAATCCTTTCAACAAATCAAGAGATAAACTTGTACAATTACAGGCAGTAGTTTCAGCCTAAAGGTAGAAAGGCAGAGTGAAAATGATATGCAAAAAGAAAAATAAACTCTTCCCTGTTCATCCAGCAAATCAATCTGAGTCTGGTTGAGGCACTCCTACCCAAACGCCCACACAGGCTCACCCACCCTTACAGGCCAGATGCAGACATACTGTATATACAGACCCTGTGGCCTTGCACCGAGGTGCTTTCCATTATTTACTGCATCTCAGGGACGGGTTGTTTGCCTAACAAGTAGACCTTGTTAACCCTGAGTCAGTAAATTTTGGAATCATGTTGCTTTTGCTTCCTCTAGGTCGACTTGGTGTTGGTTTCTCAACTTCTCAACTTCTTTTCTTAATCTGCCAATGTTGAGTTCACAGTGAACCATTCTGTACCACTTAATGATGTATAGAGATAGATAGTTCATTTGTGTAAGATGCAGGGGCAAAAAGGAGAAATCCATGGAAACAAAGTGTAAAAAGGTCTTAAACAAATACACATTCAAGAGTATCCAGAGTTTGGTGCTGAGAACTTTGACTCTCACTCACTCTCACTCCTCACTACTCTTTGCTTGCAACATTATTGATTGAATAATTTATAAGTTATACCAGTGTCAGCGAGATACCTAAAATGTAATGTGTAAATGTCATGTATAAGCTGCGATGTAATACATCTTGATTTAATGCTTGCTGAGCTGGGCTATCACCAGAACACGCCATACCAGATGCTTTGCTAATGGACTAGACTAAAAGCTCAGCAGTAAAATGAGATCTATTACAATGCAGCTGTTAGAGTTCAATTTTCATTTCAGTTTTTTTTAGCTGACATTCTTAATGAGAGGAGATCCACTTATGGGCTTTGTTGGAATGGGTCTGTGAACTCTCAGATATAGACGGGTCTTTTTCCTGTTAATGTCGCTTTTACTGCTGTGTGAGTCTGGATTAGGTTGTAATGGCCTTTTATTAACACTACATAAGGGGAAGTTAATGTCTGATAGATAGTATCTTTTATTCATCAGTTTGATAGCCAGTGTGTCAGTTTGATAAATGACTGATAATGCTGCACTGAATGTGATGGACTGACCACTTCTAAAGTTTGGTTTGAATAGCAGCTTTCAAACAAGTATATTATAACCAATGTTGAGATGAATTGTCTAAAAAGAATTGTTTTATATGAAGAAATGATTATATGGCTACTTGCACATAAAAATAGTCACTCACAACAATGAACACACTGAATCACCAGACTCTGCAGTTTCCCTCAGCTCTGTGGAGCATTTAGCAGCTTTATACTCACTGTTGTGGTTTTAATGCTTTGGTGCACACTCACTACTATTGTTAGCATTAGTTTCAACCCCAACTGCAGGCAGCCATCCACAGTAGACAGCACCAAACAGCAGGCAGACAGTGTTAGCAGCTAGCCTGTGAACACATTGGAACATTTAGCAGGAAATGATCCACATATTTCTCCCAGGAGGCGGTGGAGACCAGAAACAGAGTAAAAGCAGAATGAATATTGGATTTACAGTCATCGGACTCCAGATGAATGCTAATGACAATACATGTCTGCCGGATGTAAAATAGGCATCTGTTTGCTTACATTTTCGCCAACTCTAGAGCGAGAATAGTGTTGTATTTGCAGCTGTTTCTGCTGCCCCCAAGGGGCCAAAAGATTAGCTATTGCAGGTTTGATCAAATTTATGAATAATCTTAGTCACAGAAGTAGAATTTCACACAATAGTGTTAGCTGACCAATCCATTTTCCACTGCAGTTCATAAATATATGGAGAAATTGCTGAATAAATAGACTTTTTTAATGTCTTGGCATAAAAATGGTCAGATTTAATCACTGGGAAGCTCAAAATATTCTCAACTTCAATCCAAAGATATCTGCGCTGACCTTCAAACTGTCAAATCTGATGTGTAACTTTCGGTGGACCTGTTGTTTGGATTAAATTCAGTTCACCTGAAGTGGAACAATATAAACTCTCAGTGTGTGGTTGTTGATGATAGCCAGGGGAGAGATAAATGAGGGGAAAGATGGCAGCCAAGCAAGGCAGAGGGTACAGAAAGTTTAGAAACTATAGGATTTTTTACTTCATCTGCATGTGTGCTGAGTAGGGAACCAGAATTCCTCTGGCATGCCCCTGGCAGTAGTCTTTGTGCGTTTCTGTTCCCTGCAGATAAGCACTGGCTGCCCTCTCCTTCAAACCACCAGCGTTACCTCTAGTGCTGCTCATTTGCCAGCAGCAGAGGACCATGGTTTTACACAGGATGGTAAAACCATGGTGTAAATGGCCACCTCTACTAATTTGATGTTTAACTCCTTTCCCTTGGGAAAAGGAAGCTAAGGAGCTGAAGACGACCTCCCAGGATCTCTGCTCTCCTTCCGTTACCCTTCAGGTCAGTTGTCCCCAGATCAGTAGACTTCTGATTTACACCCCTGCGGTTGGATCGAGGGAGCTGGATGGTCAGATACCTTGTGTCAGGACACCCTCTCAACCGTTGCGTCTGTCTTATTTACGAGGCCGGCAGCGTTCAGCTCCATGGCTGATCATTTTTCCATGCCGGATGAGCCTGAGTCTGTGGATGCCGGCATTGGACCCACCAGGGGAAGAGATGGGGTGGGTTGAGTTCAAGTGCAAAGGAAAGGGCTGGGGTTATGTACCGTCCTATTTCAGCTGGAGTCACTATTTAATTATACAAAGTTTATTGATCAGAGTAAAGCCTGATGATGAAATTTTTAATTTCCCTTAGCTGGTGTGCTATCTCATTCTCAAGTGGGATTAGAATAATTACCTGGGCCTCTCTCTGCATTTTTCATTCAGTGTCTGGTCAGCTCCTCCACACTAGTGCACTCAAAAATAGAAAACTTTTTCCTTTCAGCGTAGACACTTATCTGCTGCTACACATGTTACTTTGACTGAAGAAGAACATGTTCATGCCTTTCACTTCTAGTGCAGTTTATTTTACTCTACTGCAGGCAGCTTGTGCTTTGTTGGTAAGTGTTGGAGGTCACCCAGGCCTGGTGTCATTACTCAGTGACTGACAGACTGACAAGCCCTCTTGTCTTGGCCCAGTTGGCTTCAGGTGAACCCAAATAGCTGGGCCCTGATGGATGGCAGCTGATAGAGGACTGACAGCAACTGGACAGAGGAACCAGGCTGACTCAAGTGCTTCACCTCGACCCACTATGCATTTTGTAGGTCAATGCGGGAGTTTGGATTTGTGAAAGCAGGTATCTCTGTCAACTGGTGAAGTTTTATCAAACAAGAGCACCGATGGCTGTGGTTGTTGCCTAGAGGTGATAAACAGGAGTAAGTTCTGAGTGTGTGTCCACTCTAAAACTCAGGCCACAAACCCATCCATCAGTCAGAAAGACAAAGACTCATGTCAGGATGCAGTCTGCATTCTTTCGGCCATGTCACCGTACCCCTCACACATGCACACAAATAAAGAGCCCCCCTGGTCAAATCTTGCCAACAGGCCAGTCAACCAGATGATCACTCTGGTTAGAGCTCAAGGAGTTCACCGTTGTCATCTATTTTCAAAAACATTGTCCAACTATTGAGTTACCTCCTCTCTTCTCCTTCACTAAAATAATTAATAAAGTAAAATAATGTACAATATGATATGAAACATGGAAGAAGACACTGACCAAATATTATTTTACATTAATTACAGCAATAAATACATACAGATAAATATATTTCAGACAAAAATGGCACATCCAGACGGCAATCTAAGTTCAACAATGTTCTTGACTGCACTACAGTAAGCTATTCATTATTATTAATCAGCAGGGTTTCGTTAAACTGGACAGTGTAAAAGCCAATAATCCATAGATGTACATGCTGGTGTCACTCAACCTTTACAGTATATATATACACAACCTGTCCATAGGTAGTTTCCACCCACATGTTTGACAACTATCAGTTAAGCCCACATGCAAATTTTGCTTGGTACAGGCATGTCTATACTCTGCAGGGGCTGTAAGAGAACTCATATGCACAGCTAAGTAATTATAGAATAAAGGAACTAATGCAGAAATCATACATTCCCCACTTACCTCCCCTGACCTCACCTTCTCCACCCAGAAACTCCAAAGCGTGTCAATTGGTGCCAGTTAATGGGGTGAAGTTAAATAAACACCTCAGAGGCCTGTCATGTTCTTGGGAAAGCCCGGCCTGGACTGACAGTTGAAGCTAAGCTGCCAAACACCTGGACTTAAGTGAAAATATTTCCCCTGTACACCCAATAAAAATACTGACATGGAACCATGGAATCACACAACTGGGGCCGGCAACCAAGAGGAACCAATAAGAAAATATTTTCTGAGCCCTTATAAGCAACTGTGACAGTTACAGTTTATGTCACAGTGATTGGAAATGCTTGCACTTTTGACTACAATTTTATGATCTCACCTTGTGGTCAGTGGGAGGTTCATTTGGTTTTGGTTTTGACAGTTTAGTTTGGAAATCTTAGAGAAAAAACATGAGAAAAAACATTCTGTCTGACCCGGCTGTGAGTCACTGACTGGATGCTGCTAGTTTCTCCACAGAGCTGTCCCAGAGTTTTAGGCTTTGGAAAGAATAGACCCTGAGTTATCTTTAAAAACAATTTTCTTATCAGTTTAACGTCCCTGCCTAAGCAGGTGTGGATTTAATTCCATCTCATTTTATTTCATTTATATTTCTGGTTTCTACAAGTATGAAGCCTGTTTAGATCTAACTTTGTAACTCTCATTGGCTTTGGTACTTGGTGTAACTGGTTTGTATCTAGCGTTGTGTTTTGATGAAGAGGTCAAGACCAGGATGTCAGTGGAGGTGGTTTCTATTTATTGCGACAAAAGACGTAAAAAGCAAAATCTAACCGGCAGTTGTGATTTTTTAACTTAACCCCTACATGAAATTAAATGACACACAATATGTCAGGCATGTTATACAAGCTACCCATTGCACTTGAGCTTATTTAGCTAAAACATGGACATTTGCTTGCAATGTCACTTATATAAATGAATATATGCAACCTGAATGTATTGATGAGTTTAAAATGTCCCACACGTTAAGGGCTAACATATGAGACTATAATTATTTAGCTTATAATACTATATATCACTGCATCACAATTGTACACTGTCAGCTTGGTATTTACTTACTTACACAAGACTCACTAATGGAGGAATGACATAATGTAAAGTAGAAAATGACTTTGCAAGACACTGTTATTACAGGAGACTGTAACAAAAACAAAGAGGGAGATGTTGCAACTGATGGCGAAATTCCTATTAACAGTAAGTGTAGTCTACCCTCTGTGAGTACCATTAATCTTGCTTTTTTCAAAGTGACTACAAAAGCTAACTTCTAACTTTCTGCATCCAGCTGCAGAAAGTTAGTAGTTAGCTTTTGAATTATGGAGTTATGTATCTGGGGGGCATTATTATATACCTAAAGAAGTAAAAATCAGTGTGTTGGACTTTTTGAAATAATATCATCAGTATGGCATTCCAGTGTCAACAGTAGTAATCTAGGCCAATGCAGTACAAGCAACGTGTACAAAGCCTTGTTGCAAATTAGCTTTTATTTCTGGCTCCAAGGCTTGGTGAGCTCAGAACATTGCATGCTAAGCTCTCTTCTGCTCATTCTGTATGCAGGCTGGCTGCTCGGCCAAGGAGTTTTTCTTGTCTGTGTCATGTAAGCTGACTGCTTGCTTATTTTTTCAGCCTCAGCACAGAGATAGTATGAGGCAAAGAGTGGGAACTACACAACCCCTATTAATCATAGCAGAGACTGGGCTTCCCCAGGCAGAGGGACAGGATCCTTGGATGTGTATTTATACATCTCTGCATGCATGCAACTATTACACATGTACGCTACAGTGTTGATATATCTGTACTTGTTAGTTTATATGGAAGCAGTATGAGTGTGTTTGTGTATGTGTCCTTCCCCAGTGTCCAGCAGTACACTTTTTCTGCACCCACTTAAAAGGATACAATATCCAAAATCCATTCATCAAAGTCATAAAACAGACTTTTATTATTATTGTGTGTGTTTGTTTGGTTGTGTGTGTGGGTGTGTGCACATGTGTGTGTGTGTATGTATGAATGTCCATGTACATAGTTTCTGTTTTGAATATGTGGAGGCCAAATTCTGTGTGAGTCCATGTAATCTGAAACAAAATATGAGCAATGGACAAAATGTGCATGTGTGTGCTCTGTTTGCTAGTGTAGTCTGCAACCTACATGAATGGATGTATTAAATTATAGGATTATATGTGGATTTACATAAAATGTCTACTAAAGGGATCAGGTGCAGCCTGTTATCAGTGTGTGTGTAAATGTCTGTTTGTGTGTGAGTGTGCACATGTATGTGTGTGTTGGCACATTTGCATAGATGACAGATGTGTGAATGTTTACATGTTTGTGCTTCTCCACCTGTCTGGGTTTGTGCAGTTAAGTGAATCTAAGCTGAAGCATGTATTTGCGTGCACTCAAGTTTGTGGGTACTGCTTGCGTCTGTGTGTGTGTGTGTGTGTGTGTGTATGCGTGTGTGTGCGGCATGTGCTTGTGTGTGCATGCACGTGTGTGTGTGTGGATGGTACTCAACCACATGCTCCAATCGTCAGCAACAGATGGGATGAAAAAATGCCAGAAAACCAGCAATTACCACCAATAAACCATTGCCGGCTGTTCACTCAGTATAGGGTTGCCAGGTTTCAACATATACTGCACTGAAAATACCCATCCCAACAAGTCATCTCTGGTCTGATATTCTTTTTCTTTACCTAAGGAAAAATATCCTTCATACACTTTAAACAATTTGATTGAGACTAGAAATTATGACGATAAACCTTGCATGTCCAAAATGGCACCAAGATGAACAAACTTTTTTATACTTCACTGAAACCAAAAGCAGCCATCCAACACCCTGAAGTGGAAAGTAATAGTTTGACAATTTGGGAAGTACACTTAAATTTCTTGCCAAGAGTTCAATGAGAAGATTGATCAGCCACCATTCTGATGTGTGTACAGTAATTATGAAGCTGCAACCAGCAGCCTGTTAGCATAAAAACTAGAAACAAGGGGAAAGAGCTATCCTGGCTCAAAGGTAACAAAATTAACCTAGCAGCACCTGCAAAGCTCACAGACACATAAAGATAACTAATTGCTTTAGCTTAATTTTTAGTATGCTGAAATGACAGCAGCATTAATGTTTTTCTTCTTCTTCAAATATTGGCAAGAACGTAAATAAAAACAACAAACATTTTCTCCTAGGTTTTAGTTGTGTACTCTTTTTTAAAATGATTGTGACTATAATGATAAAAAAGGTGATAGTCCAATCTATCATTACACATGCAATATGTGTAATGACACATATTTCAGTCATTATATCATTGTGGACACACCACTGTAAAAATAGAACACGCATAACTTTAGCATCACATGGTGAGGCAGTGATAATTTATTTTTGACTCAATACAAGATTAAATAAGCTTTTACTATGGACCTTTTTTTATTGTGTAAAAGTTAATGCACTGCACTGCCTCTTTTCTTGGCAACTGCCTACCCACAACTTATTGCCTTCTGGGAGTTCAGGCTCATATACATTCAGACACAAACCTTTCCTCTGCACAACACTTTCAACAGTTTTAATATTCCCACTTTGTGAGCAGACACTCATTGTGTTTATCTGTGAAGACAAGTGGGATCTCTACTCATAGAGTGAATGCCCCATGTGGAGCGATAACACCCACTTGAGAAGATAAAGAACACACAGAGGGCAGCATGGAAAACAAACTGGAGACGGATTTGCAGAGACACACTCGTAGCACTCTGCAAAACATACATCCTACAACACACACATCTGATATATTGTATATAGACAGAGCAGACTAGAGTTGGGCACCCTGAATGAAACATCAAGCATCTTCCTTCAGTCAGTGGCTCTCTGTCAGCACGTTAGCTCTCATCAACTGCACAGGAACAAGGGCCTCCTCTCTAGGGTGGAGAAGAGCACTAACCCTCCACTCCACCCCCAGGTCCCATCCTGTGCACTGAATCCTCCTGCTGAGTGATATGGGCGAGGGCTGAACTGGCTGAACATTTGTGCCCCCTTATTGAATAACCTCAGTGACTTTCTGTTTCTCCAGCCCTTCATTCCAACACTGAGGCTTTGTATATGCATATGCGTACTGTAAAAAGCATGAAAAAGCTTGTAGGGACAATGAATACAGCTGCATGTCTCTAACTGTATTTCTAACCTTAAATGCACTTTGAAGATGTAGAGGAAATGTCCCTATATGTCATTTGTTGCAGTATACTGAAGGTGACAGTTATTATTGTAACACAAGGACATCTTGTACATAAATCCCTGAAACTGCGATATCAGCTAGATTTATTCAACTAAATGAATATGGACCACCAGCATCTCAGACCAAAACAAATCCTAGGTCAACCACACCTGGCTCCAAAGCAATGCTGACAGTTAGCAATGGCAACATTTGCCAAACAATTTTTTATATAAGTAACAGCAAGTCAGCTTAAGTTATCATGTTACTAATTAAAACAGATATAATGTACACATCGTGTAGTATCGAGCAGAGTCAAGCTGAAGCCCACTATTGGCTCCAGGGTCAGACTGGGAAAGAAATTCAGTCTATATTCAGCCTTGGACCACTGGGACAGTGGTTGAAAAAATGACACTGGAGGAATCTGTAAGGATCCTGAAGAAATGATGAAGACACTGAAAGAGATGTCAGCTCAAGTGTGGACAGCACCTGTGTGTCTAAATATGGGGAGGGCCAATGGTTTAACAGGAGGGGGTCAAATACATGAACATGAACAAATATGTTTGTGTTTCTGTACAGGTTACAAACCAGAACAGAGTAACTCAAGACCATGATACAATTCCTGCACTATATCTTTACATAGGAAGCAGTTGTTTACTTCTATATTGTTGTTTAAAATCGTTTAAAATCTCTGTTTAAAATCTAATAACAGAAGGAAAGTTTTGATGTTAACATAGGAACTTGATGATGAACCATGAGAGGTGACGCTATCCTTTGTTAGACACATCAAGTATGCTGTTTTTATGGCAAAAGTGATTTGAATAAATGTAAAAAGCTTCTTGAAAAGTTTCACACTATGTAATTTTCATGTACATAATTTAATCATTTATTGAATAATCTGCTGCTCATTCATTTTAAAATTTGCAGCTCATTGAAATCTTGGTCATTTGCTATGAGCTATCAGTTCCACAGAAGCCGTTACTGCATGTATATTAAATTGCATATTAATATTGGCTGATATGAAAAAAAAAAACAAAATTGTGTGATAAAATGTTTTATCAAATTATCCAGCCCTCGAGCAGAGCTGACTCTATTAGTGTGGTGGCTTGAAAATGACACAGATGCAGGGTCAACATGTTCAACAAACTAACAACTTTCCTCTTATTGTAGTATTTCATCTTCTCTCAGTAAATTTCCCTTTTTTTACATAGAGATTCTTACAAGATGACTCATTTTGATGATTTACATGCAGCCTCCTGGCTCTGTAAGTATTAAATTAGATGTGACCCCAAAAAAAGCTCCTCATCATCAGTTTACTGGACTGAATACCCATGGCCATCAGCTGCTAATGAGCCTCATTATTTCACAGCCAGCCATCATCTTATACTTACATTTAGCATATTGCTCTGACCCAGGATCTGCCAGCAGGTGCCCACTGAACACACTCATCCCATTCACTCGTTATCATATGAAGTAATGCCAATGTCATAAGAGACAATAGGCAGCTATGTACTCAACTAACTCTGCCCCTTTGCTAATAGATGTAATATTGGCAGGAGGAAATGGGTTTGTAATGAACATCTGTCCCTGTTGGCTGACAAGGATATGAGGGAGGAGTGGCCCTCGCCTACCCAGGGAGGAGTTGAGGTAATGACTCCAGCTGGTGGTGACAGATTTTTGGGAAGGGGGGATTGGGTGTGTTGGCCAGGACCCATGAAAAGGCTGATACAAACTCAAGGCTAGGCAATGATCACACAGAGGACTTGAGCTACTTTTACCCCAGATTGGGGAATTTGGCAGATTTAATTTTGGAAAATGGCATAAATACAGCGCATTAGAGTATATCCAAGTATTTTTTCTGACCAAATGACTTCAAACATGACCATAACTGAATGTGTTTGATGGTTAGTCTCACATAATGTGTGAGCTCATTATTAACCTCGAGAAATTGGGGTCAGAAAGAGAAAAAACGACGGCACCTTTCTGAATGTACTTAAGCAAATGTAGTCCTCCGTGACTCCAGTGTCAGTCAGAGAATGAGCCCATACCCAGCAGGAGAAGGTTTGATGGGAAGCTGTCAAGGTGCTGCTGCAGAATTACCTTTCACTGCTCTGAGGTCTGATTAGAAATGATGTACATCAGAAAAATAATCAAGCAGAGATGAACATTTTATTGACTTGTTTGATCTATGGCAAAATGACCTCAGTGTAGCAGTTAGAAAGTTATTGATTGGTGGTAATTGCCAGTAGCCTAAGAGAAAGATTTGCAGACATTACTCAGGGAAAACTGAGAAAACTGCTGCAAATTCATCTGCATATATTCATGGAAAAAAGACGATGATGTGATTTATGGTTAACAGTGTGTTGTAATGATACTACATCATTATAGGTATCCCCAAACAAAACAGAACATCAATCAAAGATAAGACAAGAAAGGGCAGTGCAATAGTTACTAAGTATTAAGTAGTATTTATCAAAGTATCAGTTATCAGTCAGCATCAGTGAAGCTGTTTATAGGTTAATTAATAAGAGTCAAGACAAACACAAGTCATTGTGTTTTTCATTTTGGAAAATATCAACACTCACAGTGTACGATGGAAAAATAACATGAAGCCCTCGGCTAATGACGTCAAAAAATACTATCTGACGTAAACTTGGGTTCCAGGAGCTTTGGGTCAGAGGTGCTTTGAAAAAACAGTCAAACATTTTGAGTTTTCTGTTCACAAGGAACACTTGCTGATGTGAACTAGGCCTCATATCATAGAGTTTAGATATTCACCAGCTCATAGTCAGACAAACATTTATGAAGATCAGTTCTGGGGCTACTCTCCCTAGAAATGGACATCCAAAAGCACAGTGCAGAATGATCAGTGAATCAAAGAACCTCAGAGTTGCAGCTAAAGGCTTAAATGAATCATTGAAGCTGGTTATCATCTATATTCATGAGTCTAGCACACACAAATCATGGTATGGATGCATGGAGCATTTTGCCAAATAGCTCCTTGACACGCCACAATATTTTGTGGACTGATGATCTGGGGCTGATTTATTTGGGAAGAAGATTTAGAAATAAATTAGTTATGAAACCATCATCCCAACAGTCAAGTGCGGTTACGAGAGCATCATTAGTTGGTACTTGGCTGCCTGAGTAGCTTGACATCATCTAGGGGAAAATATATGTCTATCCACTGTCCACCTGCTAAAGCCCAGAAGCTGGGTGGTGCAGCAGAACAATGACCTCAAACAAAGAAAATCCAGTTTTAAAAGTAGCCGACTCTGAGCCCAGACATTACTCTACATCCAGTAGAGATACAACAGAATGAGCTGAAGAGAGCTGCTCAAAATAGACATCTTTAGAATACAGTATGTCAGAGCTGAAGCAGGTTCCTCTTGAACATTGTGCAGGTCTGATCAGCAAAGCTGGTTTGAGATAATTGGTGCTAAAGGTGGTTTGACCACTTTTTAAATCCAAGGATTCACTTATCTTTTCCACCAGTACTGTTCAATGGATGTGTTTAATAAACACGTGTTTATACATGTTTATGCCATATTAGCTTACATTTGTTCTATCAGATCACATTTTTTGACCAATTAATGCAGGAAACCAGGTCATTGCGTGTGTGTGTTTGTGTGTGTGTGTGTGTGTGTGCGTCTGTGTGTGTGTGTGAAGGCATCACTTGCTAGCTTTCTCATGTTTAAATCTCAGAGTGAGGCATCAACAGAGCAGCGTGTGTGAAAAGAACCAGTGTTTCTGCAGGAGATGACAACCTATCGAGCACATGTTCTAGAGCTGTCAATCCAAAGAGTGACAGCACTGATGTCTGGCACTGCAGTATCCATGCAGGGAAGAATTAGCATAATAGTGTAATGGGAGGCAAATGACACTGTGGGAGGAACAATGAGCCATGAGCAGCCTGTGTGACTGTCAAATAAACAAAGTAACAATGAACTCTGTGTCAGCCAGTGTGTCAACCTCAATCAGTAGGGCTGTGACAGGAGGAGGTCTCAGTGGGGTGCAGCAGTTTGATTGTAACCTTGAGTTCTGCCTGGAAATATTTAGTAAATCCTGCCTCCTCCTCCTCCAACTGCATAATTCCTGACTATTCACACCAAACACTGTGGACATCAGAAAATAACAGAAAATTGTGAAAATAAATTAAATTGTTATCTTTAGGAGTGAAAGTCTTTTGAAATCATTTTTATTCAAAAGCAAGATTCACAACTTTTACTAATCAATCCTCACGGTGTGTCGATTAGACAGTTAGTATAAAACAGCCAATTAAACATTCAGGACGTATTTCTATCAGGTGTAATGGCCCAGTAGTGAATGCAAAAGCATTTCTGAATAATTAAAGCCAAATAAAAGTGGATGTAGTTCTGAACTACTTCTTTAATAGCTTTACACGCAGCAATGTTTTTCCACAACACATCCAAAGAAAACTAAATGTTCTCTTGTAGGGGAACTGCAGAAAATGCTGTAATTATTCAGATGTAATGGGCCAGTTTAGACAATACAGGAAAAGAAGAGTTCTTGCTTCTTTTCTTGCACAAAGAACTTTTCTGTGTTTGTATGGTTGGATAGTTGGGTTGTGTAAAACCATCTCTGTACTTCACTCAAGACATAATGTTGATGGCAATTGGTGCATTGGTTGATCACTTCTGCTGGACAGTTGTACCTACAAAGTGCTAGAAATGTCACCAATTGAAATCCCATACTATACAATCCTATACAGGTACAATTTACAGATACAGACTCTTAAGTCATGTTTCTGACCATTCTGCCAATGTAAGCCCAGTATTCACTTTTTTTAAGATATTTTTTTAACATCTCCTGAGAAAATAAATCCCCTGCTGTTTTCACAAATTAGGAACTAGCTTTATGAGCAGGGTAAGTAGCATACACTGGATTTTTAAAGCTTGTTTGCTATCTGCTCTATCTGGAAAGATTTTTACAACATGCAGAGTGCGAACTAAAACAAAACAAAAGAATAAGCTGAAAGACACAAAAATGCTCCATAGAGCTGTGATGACATATCTCTGTGGGTTTGTCACTATGCGTGAATTTATCCGCTGACATGGACAAGGCTGTGTCTGGGAGAGAAAACTAAAGTAGTGTTAATAAAACATCCCACTGCATCCCTATTTTGCTATCATTAGACACATCTAATCTTGGACAATCAACAACCAGGTGTCTGTCAAGTATCAAGAGGAAATGACTTGGAAAGATATCATGAATAAAAATGGACTATTTTGGCTCATCATGGTTCTGCCCACATTAAGATTCAGTGAAAATGTTTTACAGCTGTGAGTGTGGGATCAAAAGACAACTTCTTGGAGAGTAGAGGGCAGGACAGGTTCTGACTGCATTTCTCAAAGAGACCACCCTGCTGAGAGGCTCTTATCACCCCTGCCTCAGACATCTGTCGCCATCTACTGTAAGTGCTGGTAACAGCGTCTCAGCAGGGGGCCATGGGCTTTGGGAATTGGCTCTCAGTGAGCGCACCCCTCTGAGAATACAAATGCCAAAAGGACTGTGGAAGCATATCCTGAACTCATTGCAAGAGTTGGAGTTGGACCCAGACTTTGTTGGCTTATCTAATTTGAGAGTACGTTATACATCAAATATCATACAAATATTTACTAGACAAGTGAACATGGAAATTCTGTGCAGCAATTTTGCCCAAACACTTCTTTGATAGTGTGTATAAATACACTGTCATATTTCATGTTCAGCCTATGACTTTTCCCTTTCTTGACACTGAAATGCACTGTACCCTTATACAGGACAAGGTGGATTTAACACTAAAAGACTATGAAGCAGGTTGGTCCTTGGAGAATCTATCTATGATAAATAAATCTTAAAATAAAGCCAGTGGCACTTGTTATGGGCACTGAAACACTGTTCCAGCTTCTTTTTACTTCCCATCCAGTCCTACAGGCTGCATCTGGAGCTGCTGCAGTGTCTGCATCCTTTCATCCCATGGCTGCGCTTCACCTCCTCTCCACAGGATGGCGTTGCTGAGCTGCAGCAGAGCCCAGCTGAACAGTCAGTGAGCCTTGCAGTCACTCAGCAGCTGTCCAATTGAATCAGGGGGGCCACATCAGCACTCAGGAAGCAGCTACCTACACTGCCTGGCTGATAGTCATCTCTTGCTCCACTCCAGACCCCCCTGCCCTCCAAACACAAACACACACATTCACATTAGCAAACAGCACTGTCTGTGCTAACTCTCATTACTTTCTGTTTAAATTCAGTAAGTGGTAGCATTGTTTTTTCCTCTCTTCACGTGATGAGACTGAAGGTTCACATTTGTCTTATTGTAGACTGGACTGTGATGTACATGTGTAGCTTTCCATATGACTCCTGATGTATGAGCTCACATTCCTGAGGCTACAGCATTAGGTCTGGGACATGATGCACAAAAGAACCAGATGCAGTGACACATACTTGTTTCTTTCTCTCTGCATGCCACATGCCCCAAGCAGTGAGAGAGGAAGATGTGCTGATACAAGGAGGAGGTGGAGCAACTGGGTTAGTCGACAACAAAGTTACCCTCTGTCTTATTGCTGCAGCACATGCACACCAATGATTCTTGTTATCCATGGTGCTCTGTTTGTTGTATGTGAGAGGGAGAGAAGGGAAAGGGAGGGAGGGGATAGATGTTTATACTTTGCATTTAAATTATACCCCAGCTTATGCGTCTTTATGCACAGTATGTTGGTGAATTTGTAATGTGAAATAACTACGTGCTGCCTTTTCATTTAATCAATTTCCTGGTCTGTGAGAGTTGCCGCTCCTCTGATTTCCTGGGCTGGTTTATGTACTTTTGAATGGGGGAACCAGAGTGGTGCAGAATTTTCAAGAAGGTGGGAACATCACGTTGGTAAAACACGTAAAAAGACTGAATTTATAGTCCTGGTTCTTGGCAGTAATAAAATATACATGATTAATACTTATATTATTCATTCAGTGCAATAGAAAAATACCAAATAAACATCGACATTGATTTAGATTTAGTATAAATTAATAGCCACACAGTTTTTGAAACAATGGGTCCTGGACACAGATGCGGAAAAGGCCTCACACACTGAAGCAGGGGCAAGGCAACTACAAAGATTTGTGAGGCAACCACAAACACATGCAAAACAACCACAAACACACACAAATAACCGCAAAGGCACACAACAGACTCAAAAATACAAAGAACAGAAGTAACTACAAGGAGATGCAAAATTGGCCCAAATAGATGTAAAAATACCAAAACAGAGACTCAAAATAACCACAACAACATGCAAATGACTACAAAGAAATGCAAAACCAAGAAAAAGACAAATTGACTACAGACAGATGCAAAACAACAGCAAAGAAAAACAAATGACTATAACAAAACACAAACTGACCATTTGATTAAGTTTCCAATCAGAAATTACTTTATAGAGAGGTTCTAGTCCAAGGGCCCCTGGGGGTGATGAGGTGGGCTGGGAAACCTGTCCACCACTCTAGCACCACCCTTCTCATATTAAGCACTGTTCAGCTGAGGTCAAACAGCTGCACAGCAACATGCATACATTCTGTAACACACATACACATGAAAACACACTGTTCTGCAGAAGTACACACTATCATAATCTCACTGTCAATGCCACCACCCTTTGAAGCTCACCCTCCTCTCAACATGAGAGCAGTTGGGAATTCATTTAAACAAACGTTAGTCCTTTGAAACTCAATGCCATTTTTTCCCTCGCCCCAGCCCCAGAAATGTAATTCAAGGAAGGACATAGCTGCAGGACATTTTGACGACGATGAGCTTTAAGACCCTTCTGCTGTGTGTTGCTGTGTACACTGGCCTTTATATATGAGAAAGACTTGATAAATGACAGAGAGGCACAATCTAATTTAGGACAAATGCATCACATCTTTTGTGTGAACACACACTGTTTATGAGGCAATGTGATTGATGATTAGATCCAAGCAGAAGTGACAGTGGAATAACATTATTCACCTTAGCTTTGTCCTCCTCAGGCATGGCGGCTGGTAGAGTTATCTTCACCATCATTAGTCAAGTATGAAATTGTGGTGATTCTTTACATGAAAACAATCTCAACTCAGAGAATGTCGTTGAGTAATGGGAAACCAGGAAAGGGTTGGCTGGGAAGAATATTTTCTGTCCTAGTTAAGGTGTAATTTTCTTCTTTCCATTAGTTTGTACCTCAAGTCTACTAGTGCCAGGCATTTTTGCTGAAAAAATGAAGTCTATGATTGTGCATAGTGGGTAGATACGGATGAGTGCAAAGTTGCCCAAAGTGGATGTTGGGGGGGTGGAGGGAAAAGAGGGATTCTGTGTGTCAGGCCTAACTCTAATTATGGCTTCGTTAATTAGTGTATCTCAACACCGACTCGCTTGGAAAAATGCCACTTAGCTCAGCTTTTTCTCTCCCCCATATTCCTTTCCCAAATCACAGCTGAGCTCCTTCCCTCTTCCCCCATCCTGCTTCCTTCCCCGCGTCTTCACTCCTCCTCCCATACCATCCCATTCCTGTCCATATATCTTGACAGCTCATAAGGCAAAGCAGCATATCAAAGCAGACTGCGCCATCGTAGCCCTTAACCAAGCATCTTTTGCTTCAAATTGCTTCCTGAGGAGAGGGAGAAATGAGATAAGAAGGCAGAAAAAGAGAGGAGGAGGTGGATGAAATGGGGCCATGCTGAGTAGTTCTCTCCATGAGATGGAAAAGAGTGAACAGAGAGTAAAAGTTGAAATGTGTAAAGTTGTCCTTATTTCTCTGGGGTGTCGGTTAAAGCCTGTGAGAGCTGAAGTGAGAGACGTCAGCGGTGCCCCCCTCCCAACCAGCCGCAGAAATTAAGTCCCATCTCAGTGACAAGATCAGGGAACAGACACATGTCACTGTGCCGCAAATTGAAGTCCTCAGTCTGTATTTACTGGAGCAGAGCCTTTGGCACACATGCCAAGCCCTGCACACACTCTGAGCAACCAAGAACACCATGATTCCCAGCTCTGAAAACTACCCCCAACCAACAAATTCAAATTCTTGTCGCGGCTGCTATTCAAGCTCAGCGGCACTGCAAGATGCTGCATAAATTAAGTCGCTGGAGGGAGCGAAGACGGGGAACGAGCACCGTCTGCCTCTACCGGATCATGTTAACTCCTGGGGCCTTGTTGGCGGAGAATAAACCCCTGTCGAGACCAGGGCCACACCTTCCACTCTGTGGGTTTTCATTAAGGTCCACTGATTGTCTCCACTCCCCAGCAGTTCTTCCACATTTTGTTTACAGCCTGCGTTACCACACAGCCAGCTAAAATGAGGCACTGGAGAAATGCAGGCATGTGTCAGTACTTCTTTTTTTTGTGTGTGTATTTATGTTTATGTTGTTTTCTCTGCACTACCAGACTGAGTGAAGGCATCAAAGGTTGGCTAAGGGCTTAGAGGGGTGTGTGTTGTTTGGCTGGCCCCCCTCCAATGTCAAAGGCAGCCTCAGTGATTGCAGCAGTGACCCTTCTCTATCACCTTTAGACTCATCCCGCTGCTTTGCAGAGACAAACCACTCTGATGCTGAGATTGTCTCCATTTGCTTGATGCCTTGCAACCTGTTATTTTCTACAGCGGCTAGTTCAGACACTCTGGAGAAGAGAGGAAAAAAAGCTGTGGTTGTGGTCCTGATCACGGTACAAAGTACTGACTGAGGCAAGGAAAGGGGTGGAGAGTTTAGGGAGATGTGGGGTGGGGGTTGGACAGGATGTGTGCTATTTCAGACACAGTGCTTTCAGGCCAACTGTGCCCTCATTGTTCTATCACTGCCGGTAATGACTTCACCGTGGCTTCCTGTCACATGATGATGATTCTATTGACCCCATACGTGATGCAGTCAGTGATGGGAGATGGGAGACTTTACTGATTTTTTGCTTCCTTGAGAAAGAGTTTTCTTTTTTGCTTTCAAATTGCCTCACAGGTTGCAGGGCACTTCAAGGGAGCTCCATCAGTCCATCACCTATTACCAAATGTACAACTGAATTGTAGGACACTGCAGATTGAATAAGATAAGCACAGGTTTTGCAGTTAGAGAAAAGTAGATTCACTTTGAGGAGGATCTAGTGAAAGCCTATACTTTATACTGGCTGGCAGACTTTCATCAGCATTGCTGAGACTTCCAGCTTGGATATAACACTCTGGGCGAGTTTTGTCTGAATGTGTGGTACCCAAGTAAACCTAGCAACCTTGAGCCACAACCTTCCCAGTTGGAGTCTAACTTTTTGTTTACCCCATTTCCTGTCATTTCTCTTCTGGTGCAATCCAATAAAAATGGGGCATAAATTGCCCCGAAATAATTTTTTTCTGGCTTTGAATGTTGACAAAAACTGCAGCTGTAAAATAGCTACTAATCTATTTTTTTACTTTCTTTGCCCAACAAGGAGTGTTGGTAGGTGGAAGGGTGTTGGAGGTCTGTTGTTGTTGTTGTTGTTATTGAGATGTTCTGCAAAAATTACATCTTTTGTTTTTCCTTGACCTTTTCTTATGACAGAAACCTAAAGGTGCTATTTGTAGGTTTTCTCTGCCGTTGAATGTTGTCTTCATAATTCAGGATTTGTGGGTATAGTACAAGCTGCAATACACCCTCAGAACAGCTCTGTGTCTTCAGGGCAGGTTGCTGCACTGAGTTGCTATCAGAAAGTGATGAGACGGACCAGGATAGCTGGTTAGTGTGCTAACATCAGTAGAAGAAAATTTGTGATAGAGGCAAGATTTAAAATTGATTGTAGCTCTTGGTGAGTAAAGGAATGAAATTTGATGCTGAACTCATGTTTCTTCTAGATGAGTAAGTGAATTACTGTTAATGCAAATGCTGGTTTGTAGCAATAGCAAATGTAGCAATAGCAAAAATAGCAAAACGAATAGCCCCTTTAACCATAGTCTTAACCCTAAACCTAAGTCCTGAAACTAAACCAGCAGGAAACTAGAGACCAGTGTAGGACATTTTTTGCATTCTAGTATTCATCTGAGTGAATTTGGTTTTCATAATTGAAGCATTACAATAATTCACACATGTGCATACACGCACACACAAGCACGCACACAAATAAGAAGGAGCTCTTGTCTATCTACTGTCTCACGATGCCCAGCAACAGACTGCAGCTTTGTTCTAAATCGGAGGATCATATCAAATCTTGTCATTAGGCTTTGTTACCAGGACAACAGCATTGCTCCAGCATCATCTGTGCCAAACCCTGACAGGACAGCAGCAGTAGCAGCAGAAAGAGTATACCTATAAATGAACATAAAATAAACATGGGGCCAGGATCCATTGCAGAAAGCTTTCTCCTGCTGATGACCTGCTGCTTTACAAAAACCCAGGTACTATTGACTGTAGTGGAGTGTGATCAGCCTGTGGAGTAGAAAGCACTTCTGTATGCTCTTAGTGTCCAGATGTACACTCTTGTTTTTTTGTCCCTGATATCATATAAGAAAGCCAAGACACTGAGTTCACAACTCAGATAAAGCCTGAATAAATGGCACGTTTCGTAATGTGAGGCATGTGAGTCCATACGGCAGTGTTGTATAATTCATTGCACTAGTGGAATATGTAAAAGCACTGCTCCAATCCCCTTTAGGTCTAATTAAAAGACTATCAGCCTTTTTACAATGAAAACTCCAGGGGATACAGTGTAATCATGTATTAATAGAATGATTACTAAAGAAATAAAGCTCCTTATGCAGATAAGAGCTGCTGAATTTATTGCACAAAGTCACCCTTAAAAAGAATTTGTATAAATGTTATTCCTATGATCTTAGTTCAGCTTTAAATTTGTGAGCATGAACAAGCCTTTCCCAAAACCACAAAAAGAGTCAGATCACAGTTGTGTCGGTCAGAGGGTGACTTTTTAGATGCAGATGTACATCAAGGGTATATTTATAGCTGATAGAGTCATGCTTTTTTCACCACAATGTCATAAAGCTTATTTGGGTGTAGAAGCTTGGGACAATTATCAACACATTTGGATTCACATTCAATGCCACTTAAGCTGTTGCACATTTTGTCTTTTGATCAGATCATAAATGAAAGACTCATTTGCAATAGATTTATCCAAACTCAAACATATTCTAAAATTCAAACCAAACAAGACTGCTGGCATCATGTGAAATGTTAAAGTCAGCATACTAATGCTCACAGTATAAAAGTTAACATGCACAGCTGTTTACAGTTTCACCATATTAGTTTAGAGCAGTGTTATTGAAACTTTCAGACTACAGACAACATAACTATTACAATAAAATTTGTCAGACATCCCCAAAACCAATATGGCCTAAAAGTTAATAATATTGTGGCGAGGTTGTATAGAAGACTGTCAACATTATCATATGCATATGAACATATGACAAATGTCATCAATTGCACTATAAATCTTGGTTGTATTGATTATGTTACTGGTAAAACTCTACAAGTGACTATGTCCTTTGTATCTGAGGTTTTCATTTGATCTTGACTATTGTCTATGCTTGAGTTAACACGCAGCTGGTAACTGATGAATTTAGCCAGGCCAGGCCAGACAGGCCACTCAAACTAATCCCAGGGCAGACTTACTGTGAGCTTCATCCACATTTCCTTTCAAATGTCCCAGTAATCATTTATGACGTAAAATGTAAAACATAGACCGTAAACTGGCATTGCTACGTGAGGTCTCATTGCTATAAATCCAACACTGCAATTTCCTGAAAACAACAAATACACTCTTCTTAGGCTTTGTGGTCAATCGTGGACAGTTAGAGAAACATGAAATTTAGAACATGATGTTTATCATATTAACCATAGGGAGTCGCTCCCAGACCGCTGGCTTTAGAGTATTAGTATGCAGGATGCTCATTAGCGTTAAACCCAACTAAAGCAGGTGTTGTCAATTTTCAATGTTTGACAATCACTGGTTCATTCATTGTGGGCATTATAATATCATTGTTAAAGAGGTATTGGTTGTCTCAGCACAGTCCTTGTTGCTTTTTGGGTGTTTTGAGACCTCTGTCAAAAACAATGCATTCATTTGTAAGTTTGGACATGGTACAATTCCCTCTTACCCTCCCCCCCTCGTCCCAGCAGACATCACAGCTTGTAAACACACAGTCTTTCTGTACGAAAGAATTTTCACTCACTCTTCCTGCAGATCACTTCAAGTTCTGAGATATGTTTAGGCTGTCACACGCACACAGCATGTTTAAGATCCACCCACAGATTTTCAATTATGTTCAGGTTGGAGGACAGCAGGGGTCTACTTGCTAGTGTTTCTTGAAGTAGTTCATGGTGGATGTTGAGTTCTGCTTTGGATCATTGTCCTGTCTTAAAAGCCAGCTTCTGATCATGGTCAGTTTGATATATATATATATATCTGTGCCATGTTTCATGTTATGTTCCACATAACCCCAAAACATTTCCATCCTCATGCTGAACATTTAAAAGGTGTTCCTATCATCAAATACTGCTGCTTCTTTATCTCCAAACACATCTTTGGTGGTTGTGACCAAAGAGCTCAATTCCAATTTTATCTGTCCGCAGCACTTGTAATGGGTGAAATATAAGGTTTCATATCACCCATATTCATTTCTCTTCACCGGCTCCCTGTTATGTACAGAATGCAATTCAAAATTCTCACTCTTACATACAGATCATCAAGCCTCAAGCATATTTAACTTATCTACTCCACATCTACTCATCAGTTCGCTCTCTCAGGTCATTTAAGTCAAACCTAATGTCTGTGCCACACACCCATTAAAAGACTTGTGATCAAGCTTTTTAGGCTGCAGCACACAAGCTGTTGAATCAGTCATTTAAGAGAAAACAGCTAGAGACTCAAGTCTGTGAAAGGTGGTACATAAATAACTTTAGTTACTTACTCACTTGTTGCCAAAACCATTCTGGCTTTTCCAGATGTCGCTTTGTTGACTTCAGATGTTGAACTCAGCATTTCAGCATCAATTGTTATCAGATCATTTCCTAACTCCAATTCTTGACCTGCCTTACCTATGTCCTATGCCCTTACTGGTCACTGTAGGGGTGGTATTTATTTCTTTTTCACTTCAAAAAGCAACTAGATATGGAATCTGCCCAGGGGGTGCCAATACTGGCTTACTGTAGTGTTTCTCACAGTGCAGGCAAGGTTGATGGAAATATCATCAAATGTCACTGACCTGAAAATTTGACCTAATGATGGCATTAGAGGAAAAGTCAAGGGATCAACAATGTCATTTCAGTTCAAACTGTGGCGGTCATGAATGTGTACACAAAAAATGTGCACCTCATATTGGCAGTAGAGGCAGTAAGTCCCCAGATTTATTACAATTCATCCCATGGGGACCATGAATGTCTTCAGATAATTACCTGGCAATCTCTTTGGTAGATGTTGAGATATTTCAGTCAACCACCACTGAGACCATTACTTTCTGACAACCAACATTTGCATCCCTAGAGCCACACTGCTAGCATGAAAAAGATCTAAAAAGTAGCTTAGATATATCTTACAGCAACAAATACTGCCTTAGGGATTTTGTATCACTGATATTACAATTTATGCAATATTCATTGAGCTTGAGGTACACTGTTGGAGCATTACTGTAAAATATTTTGAGTAGCAATCAGACTGTTTTGCACACAGTGTACCACCTGTTGAATGTTTGGATATCACACTACTTACTTAATCAATTAATGTTTAAATATTGTTTACAGATGTCGTACACTACTTCATTAACATTTAATCAAATTTAGGATCAGTTGGGAATGGTGAACTTAACTTTTAGCATAAAAAATGATCAGAGGACCAGCTGATCCAAACACTGATCCAGTTGTTTTATAGTAATAAATGAATAAATTCAATTATTAGTGGTGACTTATCCTTTCAGGGTCATAGAGGGCTGGAGCCCATCTAAGCTGAAATTGGATGAGGACAGGGTAAACCCGTGACAGGTTGCCAGTCTATCACAGGGCCAACAAAAAGAGACAAACAACCAGTCTTGCTCACACTCTAGCTGTAGCTATGGGCAACTTAGAGTGCCAAATTAACCTGACTTGAATGTCTTTCTAGGAAGAAACTGGAGTACGTGGAGAACACATACACAGGCACAAGGAGGACATGAACACAGAAGCTGACAGGCAGGTTCACATGCAGAACTTTCTTACTGAATGACAAAACTGCAGGTGAGAGTGTTTACAAAGTACAAAGTAATACAACATTTAAACACAAATAGCAAAACACACAAGTAATTCAAATGCAAAAAGTGAACAAAAAGGTTAAAAATACAGTAAAGACAAATCAATAACATTATGAGCATGCTAAAATACTGCAGATGTCTTAAGGCTGTTTTCAAATGAACATGGTGTAGTTTTGACTCTTATATCAGCAAGTCAGCAAGTCAATTTCACCAGAATTGTTGAGCTCCAGGGATATGACAGACGTACAGAAGGTGCCTGGAGATGTGAGATCTGCTTGGTTTGTAAATTGGGAGCATGTCTGATATAGACTGTGGAACCAGACCATTAAGAGCTTTATACAAACTCTAAAAGTAGCAGGGACCCTGTAAATGTCTCTGAGGACAAGAGAAATGTGTTCTGATTCTTTTTTTTTTTTTTTTTGGGTCGCTTTTTGTCTTTACTGTGCTAAATACAGGCCTCTTCATTTGGTTGGTTTCAATACAATGAATAGCGTTCTGGACACAATTACAGCTGAGGCAGATGGAAATGTGAAGTGCAAAGTAACAAACAGATTGAGATTGATATTGATCCTTTTTGAAAAGTAAACTGTATGTTTTAGTTATTAACATGAATGTGTGTACCAGATTTGGTGCAATATGTTTTTATTGTTGGTTTGTGGGTACCTACATTTCTATGTACGTCTCTTTGTTGCTCTCCCTGTAACACTATAGCCAAATGCACAAATGTCCACTTAGACTCAAAATCAAACTGATTGGATATTGGTGGTCAAAGGTCAAGATCACATTGACTCCACAAAAACATGGTCTTGGCCTTGTGAAGGAAATATCTTAGTAACACCTTGGTGGTACATTCACTTTGATTTATGGATGAACAGATAGCTTTTGGTGATAAAAGATCAGCGGTCACTATGTCTTCACAAAGCACATTCCTGGCCATTCATCAAAATGGTTGAAAGTAAAAATCACCGTGATATTATAAGGTTCTTCAAAAGCACCTCTAGCTATTACTCAATATTGTAACTTGGGGAAGGGAGATGACCATCTATCATGCAACTTTTCTGGTTGGCACAGGTACACAACCCCAAGGTAATAATTCTAGTTTTGATATATTTTACTCTGAACCAGTGGTGTACCAACCCACTGAATGACACTCCCATTTTTGGAGTTACACCGTAATTGTGGCTAAAAATCGCAGGTTCCCCCAGTCTCGGTGAAAAGGATTACATTTTGCCTAAATGGAAGTCAATTTTGGTGATTGAACCCTATTCTGAATGTAATGGACTGTCAAATTATTCAGGGTCTTTACCTGATTCTGACAAAATGTATTGCTCAAGCATCACATTAAGTAGGAATAAGTAAGTGTGGAAAAGGACTGAATGAATTGTGCTGCTGGGTAACACGGTGGATCACTGACTTCATCTGCCAATAAGAGTGCATACACCTTATTACAATACACTGCTACACTTCTTCATTTAATAAAATAAGTATTACATTTACTTCAAAAAAATATCTGTTCTGGAGTAAAACTGGCCCTGGTTGGGTGTGAGTGTTAGCGTGAAGAAATGGGAACACCAGGGTACAGGTGCAGCTAACGTGGCTAATGACAAGTATGCTCATTAGTGACTGGCTTCTGAGTAAAAGATAAAGAGTAGGAATAGTCATTTTAGGCTTGACTGGATGCTGTGAACCAGGAGAGAGTTGCTGCTTGAATTGAAAGAGGGAAGCATAGCTCTGGGTTAGTAGCAGATAACAAAGTGAACCAAATGCTGCCTTCCTGTTTGAGCTTAATGAGCTTCATTATAAAATGAACACAAATATTTTAATGATCCAAGAAATGATTATATTATTTGACGTTATATTAGTTTATTATTAAGTATCAGACATCATCAGACATCAGACTGCCCTGCTTGTTGACTGGCTGCTGCCTTTGTTGCCATCAAAGTCCTCATGCTCATAATGAATAGACAGCAGTTTGGATGCTCATCAGAGAATCCAAGAATCCAATTATCTTCCATATACGGAATTTGATAGAAAATGTTGGTGAAACATGCTCTTGCTGTGGTGCTCCTCAGGCTCTGTGGGCCTCAGCTCAAGGTCGTCCTGTTACATCAAGCCATTGGCTGGTGACTCTGGGGACCTGCAGCTAGTCACACAACAACATACCAATGTAACACAATTGCATGGAGGCTCATCTGAAATTGTCTTAGAACATCAAATCAAATGAAGAATTAAGAGTCAGCTTCAACATTTTCAGATTCTTTTGTTGTAAAATGTGAAAGCTTAATTTGACCCTCAGGGAGAGCTCAGGCCAAAGTAACAAACCAACGAGCTCAAACTGGTGTTAAAATTTGAAAAAACAATAGCTAAAAACAAAAGGCTACAATGCTAAACCTAAGACCCTAATTACACAAAATACAGGAGAAATTTGAATGGGACTCAGACAACACTCAACATTTTGTTAGATTATAATTATTATCTGCACCAAAATGTAAAAATGTACCAACTCACACACTCCAATCACTCAATGCTGAAGAAAGCAAATATAAATAATAAATAAATAAATACTGGATCCAGCCCTTTGACCAGATTGACACCAAAATTGGGTGGGTTCTTCTGTGGTGAATTCTTCCCTGGTCGGTTGATGTTATTATTTAAGATAAAAAAAACAATACCTTTAAATGATTAAATGACTGGCTGAAATGTAATGGATGATTGATTGACAGGGCAGAATTTGGTAAACTGAGTTTGATGTGCAATGATAACTGATGATCAGCAACATCAAGAACCATTTCAGTTAAATGAGGTTGAACCTGTTTCAAATTCAAATTCTTCATCAGTCATATCTCTGTGGTACAGGTATGCACCTCTTAATATGAGAAGACTCATATTAAACTATACTGTATATAAAGCCAACTGCTTGTTATGTAGTAAGTTGCTAAGTGCAGTGATTCATTTTGTGATAATGTGCAATCAATAATTGTCTTGCAAAGTGGTGGCTTGCTGTGTATGTGTTGGGTTGGTGCACTAACTGGTTTCCCATTGTAATTCCTGTTGCCTTTTGTCAGTTGGTTTAGAGTTATTACAGGCTGATGTCTTGATAATGTTAGCCTGTATAAGATTAAGTGTCTGTGGTTGTGTCACACTGATGTTAGTTGGTTGTTAATTGTTGGCGCTGGTTGCTATAGTTGCAGTAGCTTTGAATACTGATATTTCTGCATGTGTAAATTCATTGCAAGTTGAATGCGACCTCAGTCACTCTCACAGAAGGACGATCAAAGAAAGTGCAGCCCCTTTCTCTGATTCGCTCACAGATAAGCACACACACACAAACACAGATGCTGCTCCCCTTACCTGCCCACGCATTTGGCCTGGCTGATCTTCCACCAGTACTGTTGTCAGTCTCTTCACACCCCAAGGCTGGTGAAATAAAACCCTGAGCCCACGTGGACCAAAGAGAGGCCAGAGCAAGTTTCATAATTGGAGAAAATGAGGGGGAGAGGAGGATGTAATGCAATCAGACTCAGAGAAGAATGAGACCTTAATTAGACATTCTTCTCTTTCTATGTATAGACGACTTTCCTTTGAGCTTGTCTCTTCCCTCGCCTTCAAACCTACAATATCAGTGAATTCTAATTAGAGAGCACTTGATGAGAGCGTGTGCTTACTGTGGCCTAGATAGGCCTGCTTCATCGGTATGAGCCCCGGTGCTCCGGTGTGGTTGGTTCCCGGCTGCGCCATCAAACGAGAGCTCCAGTCTCTGCGGGGAGGTGGAAAAAGGGGAGAGGGAGGAGGAGTGAGAAGACAGGGTGAGGTACATGGGGAGATAACAAGACTGGGCATCGCCAGGGGTGGCGACACACGGGAGGGAGAGTCTAGATCTAAGAGGTACATTAGTAAGGCTGCATGCGTTTGAAGTGGGACTGTGTGTGTTTGTGAAAAAGTCGATGTGTGTTAAGGTATGTGTGTGAGATTATGCGAGTGGGTATGGAATAGGAGATAGTGAATATACCTCCTGTGGTTTGAGGGCTGGCTTGAAAAGCAAGACTCTCCAGTCTCACAGTGAGTAAACTCTCTCCCCTGGATCCTTCACTTCAGCTGTATAATGGTTCTTAGTCTGTGTGGCCAGGACGTCATTTGATTGGTCCCTGACCGAGTTCATCAACACACCACAACAGCAAGACTGACGATGCATCTTTCCTCTGCTCTTGACCTATGTTCAAAACCTGGATGAGACCCTTCCATTATCAGAGGATAAGGGTTAGCTGGGTTAGCTGAGTGCATTAAGTATTTGCAGTTTTTTTTTTTTTTTTTTTTTGTCATTCATGTCATTTTGCCTGGCAAAAAAATATTACTCAGATTACTTCCAATACATACATACATAACTGATTATTCAAACATCTTGGAATGGTGATTGGTATTTCATCATCTCAAGTTAATAAATCAGAAATTTATTTCAATGTTGATGTAGAAATCAGATAATACTCTTTTATGCTTCTTCACTATTCTGGCACTGATAGATGTAAATATAAATATACATGAGAATAACAAACTTATGGCTGAGGAGGAGAAGACGATGAGGCGTAGCGGTGGTAGAAGACATTAGCAGGACCACAGCATAGAAATATTAAAGTTAAAAGTTCTAAATCTTCCAAATGTTCTTTAAAAGAAGCTATTTGTGAGTGTGAGTTTTACTATTGCTACATGGTGAGTGTTAGCAGTAACAGTTTTTTACTCAACTCAGTTTCATCATCAAACTTCGCTCCTTTACTCACCAAGAGCTGTAGAAAGCAACATCGATGTTAAGACGTCTTTTCTTCTAACCAGCTAGCACCAGCCCGTCTCATCACTTTCCAACAGTGACTCACATAGACTCCAATAAAGCTTTTTTTACTGCTGGCTGGTAAATTTCCCCCTGTGTTCTTATTTCAACTTGTTGTAATAATACATTATTATTTATATTGTCATTATATTTTTCATATCAAATGTAGCTGGTCATCAAATGCATGTAGTGCACAAAGAAACCACTTTATATGGTAGTAATAGTATAAAGCAGGAGAAAATTCAAAAAGACTGGTTAAGTAGAAAAATGACAACTGACAAAAGATGAAAATGTAAAGAAGTTCCTGTCCTACCAGATATTAACTGTAATGTTCGCTGAATAAAAAGACATGAGAAAGAACAGATTTAGATTAATGTAGCCAAAACCACTAATGACATCATGGATTCAGGTTATATTCACAGACTGTTCAGAATCATCAGTATGGTCATAAAAAGAGGACCAAAACAGAGGTGAAGAGGCTGGAAGGGTTGAACCAGGAAATGTTCTCACCAGTGTTAAGTCATTTAGCAGCAGAGGCTACAAGCTATTATACCTGAGCTTTAGCCGTGACAATAATAATAATTACGAGACAGACTGGAGCTGGAGAATCGAAGCGGCCATTTAGCAGATGAGCTTCCAAACGACCTCCTGAAAAAAGAAATGGCACCCGGCCAACCGGCGTGTCAGCACTCTCTGTTTCTCCTTCTCACACCCTCTCTCTCCCTCTCTCTATCTCTCTTTCTTTCGTTCTGTCGCAAACCCTCTCTCTTTGACTGATGTCTTTCTCTGTTTCTCTCACCCTCTTTTCTCTCTGTGTCTCATGTCTTTGTTTGTCTCTCTCCCCTTCTCTCTTTCTCTCATGTCTTTCATTCTGTTTCTCTCATCCTCTCTCCTGTCTCATGTCTTTCTTTGTCTCTCATCCCCTTCTCTCTCACTGTCTCATTTGTTTCTTTGTCTGTTTCACCTTCTCTCTCTCACTCATGTTTTTCTCTCTGATTCTCTGTCTCATGTCTCTCTCGCTGTTTCTTTCTCTCTCTGTCTCTTGTCTTTCTCTGTTTCTCTCACCCTCTCTGTCGCACATTCAGTGTCAAGCTTTCTCAGTGTCACTTTTGAAAAGTGGTAGACCCATGAAATGACATGCACGCACACAGAGATATACACCACATATTTTTTACGCTACAGCAGTCACAAGAAAGGATTTTTTTTCTCACTTAGTCACACACGCAAACACACACACACACACACACACACACACACACACACACACACACTGTGTTCAACACGCATACAGACACACAATCCTTTTATGGAGTATGCATGCACATGTGAAGAGACACAATCTTCTTGTCCATTCCCACTTCTGACACACAGACCGTCCGATTTCACCAAGAAAAAAACCTCTCACACTCCCCCTCACACACACAAAAACACACATGCACCCCTCTCCCTGGTGTAAAACCACACTGTGTGTTGCTTTATCTTCTGATGTGGCTGCAGAGGAGCTGCATCACACTAACTACCCCCTGCAGAGACGGAGGAGTAGAGAGGGAAAAGGAAGGAGAAAAGAAGAAGTGGGGCAAATTATGGAGAGGGGAGAAACAAATTGAACAAAAAAAGATGAGAGATTTCTGTGTGCCGTATATAGAGTTATGACAGAAAGAAAAAAAAAGGGTAAGGTAGGGAGAGGTGGTGGAGATGAAGTGCAGACTGCATCAGGAAAAGACATAAGAAAAAGATGACATACACTTCAACTACAATATTACAGTACTATTTTGAGAATCTGTATTATGACTTTATGATAATAATTAACAATGTTATTTCTTTGACATTGGAGACCAATGTTTGGATATTTGAATGTTAACAACAATTATTATAATTATTTTCGTTCAGTTAGACACAAGTAGCATATCACATTTACTCTTTCTGCAAACCTATAAACACATTTTCAGTCCCTGTGAAAATGTGCACTCTCCTGCAATGATGGTGAATAATGGTAACCTCAGAATTACAGCACAGGTGCCATAATTTACACACACCTCAAAATTGTTCTCAGTCTTTGCTAATGATGTGTTGAAAACAATATAAGCCAATTCAGAGTGAACCGGGTGATGTCTGAGAGAAACAATGGAGGAAAATCTGAGAGGCAGAGGAGGAAGAGTGAGGAGGAGGGCGAAGAAGAGCGAGACCCAGACCAAGAACAGTTGCATTGAAATTCAAGCTGTAATAGACCATCCTCCTGTTGATGGAATAACATTGAGCTAAGTAGGATATAAATACATAAATAAATACACATCTGTATATGTATATGACATTACACTACAGTACAAATGTGTGATGTGATGCTTGGCTGAATGAATCACTTCTTGAGTTTCATTTTGCAGTTACATTTAGTGGGTTGTGCTTTTCATTTGTCTGTGTCCTTTTTGTCTTTTGCTTTACTGTACTATAAAGTCCTGAATCCAGACTTTATTGCTTACGTTTCTCTGTATGCAGTACTGTAACTGTCATTGAGTTGTGAATATTTCTTGGAAAACATCAAAAGCCTTAAATAACTCTGCTGTGTATTTGGAAGTCGTCTTTATGTGCGCTCAGTGATGTTTTTCTTTTGTTTGGCTTTGTGTATGATCTCATGGAAGGTCTAAAGAAATGTGTTTTAGTTGTGAAAAACTATAATGACACTAGGCCAATGGCTGGACCATGTGAGGTCAATGTGCAAAATTGTACAAAATTGACAAAATTGAAAACTGTAGTGGAACCATTGTGAACATCTGCAGACATCTTCTCCTGTTTGCATCCTACGTAGTGTCATCTGGTTTCAGCTCTTTATCTGTTTTCTTCTACCCTCCTTTCTATGCTCACATATACTCTATTGTAACACAATATATTCACAACAAAGCTTTTCTTATTTATATATTTTTCTGTTTCCGTTGTCGAAGAAGACACACCAGCAAGACTGATGATGCATCTTTCCTCTCCTCTTGACCTATGTCCAAAACTTGGATGAGACCCTTCCATTAACAGAGGATAAGGGTTAGCTAAGCAAATAATTTCCAAACTACTGCTTAAATCCTGATTTTAATACTGTGACATTGTCTGACAAAAATCACCAAACAGATCATTTAAATGCAAAGACTATACTAATTTTGATTATATTCACTTGTAAAATTATCAAAGAGAAAGTTTGAAGCAACCAAATATTATTCTTATCTTGTCTCCCAGAGTAACAAACCACTGAAAAAAAAACACACATAAAAAAAACCCACAAACCCTTCAGAGGCCTCTTTTACCATGTAGCTTTGTAAAAGCAACAGAGTTCAACATTCGGCTGGCTGACCAATGGTGTAATTGCATAAGTCAGTCAGAGACATTTGAGTTTACAGAGATGGCCCCTGCTGTTGAAGTCCAGCCAACATACACAATCTGATCACAATCCGATACAGCTGTTCAGAATAAAGTTTGCATTGGCAATAATGTAAAACATACATTTCAGAGCACCTGTCGTCATTTTAAAGTTATCATTTAGTATAATGATATGGTAATACATTTTCTCACGAAAGGAAATGATGCCAATAAAGTCACCAAATAATGAAAAAGTTACAGAAGGGGAAAATGTAAGTGCACTAAATGTGTTTTTAGCACAGCGAGGAAGGCTGATGGAAAATGAGAGGAAATAGCAGTGAAGAGTAAAAAGGGTGAAAATGAGAACTGCACACAGAAAGATGAGAGAGAGATACAAAGATAAAGAGAAATGTGCAGACAAGCAGTAGGTGAAAATGTGACAGGATAAAAAGGGGAAGACATAAATTACAGTTTAGGTGGAGAACTGCTGTGGACTGTGCATGAACATGAGGGTGAGGGAACAGGAAAGGGAGGCAGAGCAGACCAGAGCAGGGTGATAAATGATTCGAGTGCTGCA
Organism: Rachycentron canadum; assembly: GCA_038496675.1. NCBI lineage: Eukaryota > Metazoa > Chordata > Actinopteri > Carangiformes > Rachycentridae > Rachycentron > Rachycentron canadum. Next base: position 21,250,415 of record CM076654.1, read on the forward strand.
CAGGACGCTCTTGCCTCTTCATCTTACGTAGCTGACCTTGGGCTTATGAGCTGTAATAAAACGTGGCCAAGCACTCCTGAAATTAGTCCACTCGCTGTAATGCTCTGCAGCCTTCTGCTGCATTAGCATACTGCTTTTATAGCACACTGTACATCCGACACATACAAATACTGCACCGCCGGGACTGTGAGGGAGATTATGAGGGTGATGATGGGGATGATGAAGACAAGAAATGCAGCCAGGGGTCGATGGCAGTGACGGGAGATGAAGGGATGGGGAGGGCAAACAGAAAATGTAAAGGAATGGTTAAGTAGAAATGAGAGCAGAGTGGTGATTTCTGCGATGGCACGAATGGAGGTGATGATAGTGAAGAGGAGGATGAAATACCGTAATTGAGGAAGAGGAGGTGATAAGACGAGGGAATAACATGAGACTGGGGCATGGTAGATTGATGAAGGCAAGGGGAAGGGAGAGCAGAAGGAAATGTAAAGGAATGCATGAGTAGAAAATGATACACGCTGATGATGAAGATGGAGAGAAGCAGAAAACATAAACCCAGTGATTTTCATGGTAGCAATAACATTATAGCTTCAGACATTTCTGGAGTTGTCTTAATGTACATAAAGTTAACTGTGCTTTGCTGCAGTCGCATCAGTCAAGATGAAATTTGAAATGTCACCCTTCAGTACAACATGTTCTGTTCCTGCAGTGGTGGCAGCTGTGAGTGGGAAGATGAGGATGAAGAAGACTAAGAGCAAGATTATTCCATCACTTTTTTTAACACCTTCAAATTTCTCTTCTGTGGCCTCTTTACACCGAGCCAGCATCCCCCTCTCCATCATAATCACCCTCTGCTTCTCTTCAGGACAAAAAAAAAAAACACCTTCATCTTATTTGGGGGGCTAATAACAGTGAAACAAACAGCATGTCTCTCTCTCAGGGCCCGGCTGGTATTATCTTCAGCCATTATTATGTTTCTGCAAGGTCTCTGTGCTCCTCTCCAGAGGCTCATGTAATGGAGCTGTGGAGCACCAATTCTGGCACAAATACAGATTAATTGCTCAGTGTGTTTGTTTGGACAAATAATCAATTAATTCCAGGGCAAGCTTGATTAAGTGAAAGATGAAGGGATGAGAAAAAAAGAGATGACGAATTAATACCTGAGAGACGTAGGGAGGAATTTTGCACTAAGCCTCAAAAGCATCATAATTTTCTGAAAGAACTGATGTGAAGTGTTTTGAAATGAAATCTCACTTTGCTTTAAAGCTTTAAATATGTAAGAATAATAACAAGGACATCAAAGTACTATGTTATATTATTAGGACTTTTAGCCGTGCAAGTTGCCTAGCTGTATGAATGGCAATGTTGCTCGGCAGGTCAGTGCAACACTTGTTCTAGCATGCTAACATACTAAACCAATATGTTTTAGCATGTTAGCATGCTAGAACACTGTCTGCATTATACCTGCCTCACATTGGCATGTTAGCATTGTCAGTCTTTTAAACATATATTAGATGTAATGGTTATTCTAATATTAAGAGTGATTTTTGAATGTGTGTCAGTTTCCCCACAAGTTTTACATTTTTTTTTTTGTAATGGATGTTTACTGCACAGTTTATCAAAATGTTGCTCCCGCCCCAGAGTATCCTGGAAGCTGCAGTTTCATCTGTGACCACCAAAATCACTACACTGCCTTTGGAGTCTTTCCCCATGGTCCAAAGTAGATTGTGTTTTTGTTTTTCTGTTTTTTTGTGTTTTTTTAATCTCCAAAGATTATACTTCATTGTTTGTATGTGTGTTGTAAGTAAATTGTCTCTTTAATTGGAACTGTAGTGTGTCTTAAAAATTGTAGTGTTGTTTATTCACTCATTATCCATACACCTTATCCTTAAAGGGTGGCTGCTGGGCCTGGAGCCAAACCCAGCTGACATTGGGTGAGGGTGGGATACACCCTGGACAAGTTGCCAGTCTATCATAGCACCATCATACAGAGACAAACAGCCATTCAAGATTACATTCACAACCAATTTAGAGTGGCCAGTTAACCTAACCTGCATGACTTTGGACTTTGGGTGGAAGCCAGAGTATCCACAGGAAGCCCCAGGAGCATGAGGAGAACATGTAAACTCCAGACAGAAAGGCCCCAGTTGACTAGCTGTGATGTTCATACAAACCTTTATTACAAATTACCAAAATACCTTGTTGTTGAAACTAATGCAAAGATTCAACAGTAACCTGAGGGACTGAAGTTTGAGTAAATAATGGTCTTGACTTTTGCCTTAAACCAACAATCATACAGCACATGTATTGATTGACTGATCTGACATCCAGGCTTTTCAATCTGGCTGCTAAATAGCATTTCAGTTCTGTGCTACTATACTGTTAAAATCGAAACCTGGAGACAAACACCAAACTATATAAACTGCTTTCCTGGCTGTAACTTTGGGAGGATTTTACAGCTGTAGCAGAGATTTCCACTCTACTGACTGCCTTCAAGGTCCTGTATAATTCATCAATACTGTGCCGTTTATGTATGGGAAGCACTCAAGTGATTCCACAAGGCACGATAGCGATCATGTTGTTCATATCATTATACTCATGAATATGCATTTTGCTGGGTTTTTGTTGGGTTTTCATGCCCAAGGCAGCCTAAATGTTGTTTTGGCAAAAATTTTTTAGTTACAGGACATTTTTTGATCAGTAATTCAGCATCAGAAGAGTCAGTCCATAAACATTACTCTCCGGCTTTCAAAACGTGAAATGTGCAATAAAAAAATCTGCGCGTATAGATATGTATATGCCATATTCTGTAGCCTGTATTTGTTTCCCTGTATGGCTGACAGACTGCCTGCAGCAGTGTGTTGGTGTGTTTGTGTGAGCAAGCAAAGACTGAGATGTTGAGTGTGGACAGTGTTTTGTGAGGCAAACTAAAGGGTATAAAAGCGATATCAAACAGGCCAGCAAAGACAATATAACCATAAAAAAGACAATTGAAATACATCATGAGGAAAAAAAATACATGTGACTGGGAGGCACATCATCCCATCGTCAGAGTCATAAAAAGAAAAAACAATTTTGTTTAACGTGCAAAATCCAGTGAGAACAGATGTTTTTTTTTTGTTTTTTTTTTACACGTTTTATAACTTAACAGTATGAGAGCTGAAGCTGAAAGATAACTGGAGTTTTTGGTTTGAAATTATGGATGGTTAGGGGATCTCAGCTACAGTCATGGAATAAGGAGTCATAGATATAAGAATGTGCCATGTTATATTAAAACTTTTTAGGTGATTAAAGGAATCCTCCATCTATTCTGACTTTAAAGGGCAACCAAAGCTGAAAATAAACTAAAACAGGGGTTGTCTGTTGTTTATAATTAGTTTGGGAAGTGTTGCAGCTAAACTCTGGACCCAATGCAATATTTTCACTGGAAGGAAATAATGGCAATAATCAGGAGAGCATAATGGCATCAGTGCATCTAATACAGTGATTTATTACATTATTATTGTCAGCAAAATACTTACTTAAGCCTGCTAAATCCAGTCTGAAATGTTTAAGACAGCATTTAAAGTAAAACTTCAGACTACATTGTTCATGGAAATGTGAGTTAGTCTAGTATCACTGTAGTCAAATAAGTCAAAAATCCAAAATCAAGAGTTCAAGACAAAATGGACTAAACAGCGTCTAAACATATTCTTGGTGGGTCAGGGCACTGTGTATCCTGAAGGAAGCATTTAAATTCAGAGTGAAGTGGGTGTGAAGTGTCAAATCCTGTTTGACTAGACCTCTGCCTGGTCCGTTCTGCATATATATTTGAGATTTGTTTTTGTGGCCCTCCAATAAATATGCTGCCTACAGCGACATTTCTAGGAGCTGATAAGGTCTTGGGCTAAGCCCGGGCCGTCTGGGGCTGAGGCCACCCCAGTGTTCATTTTCACCCCTTTCCCATTCTGTGACATCTTTCTGAGCACACAGTGTAAACAGAGCTGGTACCTGTCAAGCACAGTGCTGTTAAACCCCAACTGCTGCGGATACACTGCACTCGGGCATGAAAGAGCCAGGTGCTGCCCTGAAATAAGAAAACACAGAGGCTCTGACATGGGAAGACTGACCATGTTCTACAGCTCACTCTCTCTCCTCTGTGTTTGTGTGTGTGTTTGTGTGTGTGTGTGTGTGTGTGTGTGTGTATGTGTGTGTGTGTGTGTGTGTGTGTGTGTGTGCACGCAGTGCATCTGCAGTGTGTGTCTTCTCTGGCAAACTCTGGCAGTGTAAAAGTCAAGAGTCAATCATCTTTTTTAGCAGGTGTTTTTGGCCACTTGTATGTCAGAAACTACAGCATCACCATTTCAAAATGATCCATACAGCACTTTATCTAACTCTTTAAGTACTGCATTTATTAGCCCATTACATCATTGAGAGCAATTTATGGACCAAAGGCAAAATGCTTTTATAGAGACACTTAAAGCAAGACTAGCGTCAGAAAGTCTTATAATTAAATCTTATAACAATCAGGCCTTTTACAGTACATATGCAGAATGATAGCTGTGCTGCACACTCCCTTGCTGAGGAGAAAAATGTTGTCTGCTGCTTTGTTCCTATTGTTTAGATGCCAGAAGCAACTAACCTGCCACCCCCTGACCACCACACAGCTGAAGACACACATGAGGCCAAACACACTTTAACTCCACAACTACTGGACTTTTATTTTGTAGTGCCAGTGAAGTATAACTTGGTGCCACTATATCATGTCAGAAAGATTGTTTTTTGATGGCAGCTTTATTATATCTGGGAGCTGTTAGAAAACTATTTTGAAAAAAGTGGTTTCATTTACAGAACTGTGAACCAACAGAGGTCATAGAACAAATTAATTTCTTTTCATAGATTATTCTCACAGATTGTATCAATTCACACATCTGTTCGCTGCTTCCAGTCAGTAGTTTAAATTAAGCTCAAATTGTGATTTCAAACACTACAATGTGATACATTGCATTGTGGGACAATGTTACCAGGCCCGGATTGAAAAAGCTGGGGCCTTTGGACACAAAACCTTGGAGGCCCCACTCTTCTCTCCACACATCTTTTCCCAAGGTTTTCAATTAAAGGTTCGTAGCAAAGGCTATTGTCTGAAACACCAACCATAAAGGCTTGAATAGCTATGGTGGTTAAAATTGAAAAATTATCAATAAGTTATAAGTTAAAACTTATAGGACTATGACACAAGTCAGTGCTATTTAGCATAGTAAATTTTGGATTCCCCAAAGAGAAGGTGAAAGCGGTCATATAACCAAAACCATTTCATGAGCGAAGCATCGACGTGTGAAATGACTTTACAGTGTTTTGTTTTTGCTCCTATTGACTATTTGAATGCATTAACAGATTTTTGTTGGGTTTTTTTAAAATTGATATTTGAGTGTTTTGTGTTTATTTGAGCAGAAGAGATATGTGTGTTGGTGTTTACACCTTGGCTTGTGTGTGCATGTGTTTGTGAGCAGGAGGCACAGTCACACATGGCAGACTGCCTTCCAGAGGAGGTGTGTGTCCGTCACACTTTCCTCTTCGACAGCCACTGCCAAAAGACACTGAATTTCTCACTAACACAGATAAGTCCTCTTCGCTCTGACTCTATTTAGTATTCTCTCTTTAGCACTCTCCACACCTACCTGTCAGTGACTCAGCCACATGTTCTGAGAATGATTTTTTAAGCGTCTTTTTGAACTGATCACTCCAGGGTGAAAACACTCAATTGCAATAATTAAATGCGATTCTGCAGNCTAATAAAACCTGATCTGCTGATCTGAGGTTTGCACATCTTGTAAGCTGGCCCAATGGGAAAGTTTTCCGTAGCTTCCTACTGTGAAATGATCGTGCATTAGTATGAAACTGACTGTAGAAAAGTACAGAACATTCAATAACCTAGAAATTAGCCATAACCCAAATTTTTATGTTTCTCATTATCTTATGTGTGCATCTATTTAGATAAAGGGAAAAATTAATTTCCATATCGGGGGACATTTAAAATATAGTCAGACTAAAATTATGCAGTATGATCGTTCCCATGCGATGCAAAAATAATGAGAAGACAGAGAGTTTGAACTAGATTCAGTTCATTAAAAAAACACTAAAACACTTCATGGTGGTTTCTGTAGATTGTCCCGCTTTTCCACCACGCTCAGGCAATGATTTCGGAGCTCAAAATTTCTAAATTTCTAATCTAAATGTCAATTTTATAGATGAGGCCTGCAGACTATCCAAAAAGTTGGGACATAATGACCCTCGCCAACTTGTTGAAAGTGTACAAAATGAATCTCTTCACTGGGATAGGCTATCGCAAAAACAGAACTGAAAGCAAATTAAGAAAAACAGGCAAATTCAAAAAAAGTATTAAATTGTGATCTTTCGACCTTGATGCACCTTGTAACAAGCTGAACAGTGGCCTCTGTGGCCACAAGTCGTAACTATAGGATAATCATAGACAAAACGTACACTAAAACGTAATGTGACAGTAGCACAAGCAGAGAAGAATTAGTCGAGAAGAAGTCTGCAAACTGATGCAGTTATTCCCCTTACACAGAAAATGTTCACTAATATTAGCCACCAGAAGCTACTTATTTTTTACCTTCATTTATTCAGATATAAGAATCAAGATAAGGAATCATAATAAAAACAGTTAATGAACAGATAGTCCAACAATGCATTTTAATAAAAAAGTTACAAAATTGTAATAAACATAACACACAAAAGGAAAACAAATAATACAATAAAAGTGGCTCCGATAAATAAAATTAAACACTAGGATTAAAACTCAATCATTTATCTTGTGAAAAAAGCCTCAACAATTGCATTATGTTTTGAGATGGTTTCAAATCTTGTTTCTGAAATGTGGATTAATTTATGGGACTACACACTTTTAGTACTAGTACTGTAGCTTATTGCATATGTCATGGAAGTGTAATGAATTGAGCTAATTTCATTTTATTTCCCTTTAATAAAAGGAGACTATGTTAATTATTCCTTGATAAGGTACATGTTTTGACTTTAAGTTAACAAGATATCCAATTATAGGCAGTCAGAATGTAATTAAAGCCTGAAATGGGGGCATTATCAAAGTAAAATAAATAAAAACAAGATGGAAGTAACATATAGACAGTGCCATTTTTTGTGCACTTGTCTGATAGTAATTCTAAAACCAAAAATAAACTGAACATATTTGTTGTGATTACATGGAAATTTTGCACACAAGGGTTTTAAGTGTTTGTTGTTCCTCTCAGTGAAGTTGAAAATAGTTCAGGGTGAGACCTGAAATACTTGTTGCAATTGAAAATTTAGAAACCAGTAACCAGTTTTCAACTTGTTTGCTTTCATACCTCCAGATGTGGTGATCTAAGAAGGGAAAAGCCCCTTTTGTTGGATTACATGCAATTTTCAGCCTGTATGCTTGTCTCCTTTTAATGTTTTTTCTTTTACTGGCTCAACAGGAGGCAACTCATCTATCCAGCCGCTGCTGACAGGAAAAATAGAGAAAATATAATAAGGTAATGAGAGTGAAATGGCAAAGAGTGAAGGCAGGGCAGGGATGCAGATGGAAGTTTAAGACAGAGAGAGAAAGGCAAGAGGAATGAGATGCAGGGCCAGAGAACACTGAACCAAGAGGAGTAGCTGAAGAGAAAGATACCTAGAGCAATTTTCATGTTACAACACAGTGCCGTATCCCTGCAACGCAGACAGCTCTGCAGGCCAAACAGTGTTTTATTCATGCAAAAGCCGTCACAAAAAAGTGCTAGGACTCAAGGCTGTTCAGGCTGTTGCTCAATTATTCATCAAGCAGAGAAATGTATCCTGATTGAAGTTGCTTTGAACTTAGGGCATCATTTTTCACAGCTGTTTTTTTTTTTTTTTTTTTTTTCCTGTTTTTTAAGCTGTGTGTAATGTGCCGCCAAACAGAGCTGCATCTCACAACCCTCCTCCCCACCAGGACTATGATTGTTAATTTATACCAATTTCAATTATTTATAATGAAAAAAATATATTCATGCTAAATTAACTCCTCATGATACCTTAATAACTAGTGAGATATACCCTGCTGCTTGAGCAGAATATTTTCACTTTTGATACACTGGGAAATTAAATTTTTTCATATCTGGCATATTATGAAGTGAATGTGAGATGATTATGGTATGTGATCTGTTTCTTTGTAGCCACTTCTTTGTAGCTACTTCCCATCAGAGGGCTGCATGAATCATTTGCCTTTGTCTAAAAACACGTACACTCATACTCACAAATACACAGGATATGAGCACCTTAATGCTGTTCACTGTTTGAAGTATTTCAACTCTTAAAACTCTTTAAAATGTGTGTCAGGTTGAGTCTGTAATAATGGAGCATCTCCTGTCTTGTAACTTTCACACACTTCACTGTGTCTGAATTACAGCCCAGATAAAGTACAGTTTGCTTGGTTTGTTTGAAGCCAACATTACTGAATCTGCAGCAGCTTAACACATGTATTTATTTAATTCCTTTTTCTTTTGCCACACACACTTTTTATGAACATTTCTGCTTGCCTTAGGGGAATTTGAACTCATTTTACCCAGCTCGCTTGCTCTGACACTGTGTTGGTCTGACCGTCAAACTGCAGCTCTGTGGAACATGATGCCAGTGTCAAACACGCTTTCTCTTTTTCTCTCCGTTTTTTTCCCTGCATTTCTTCCTATCCTCTCTCTCAAACTCCTAACTTCCTCTCTCATTTTCCATCACTTTCCTCTCTCATTTTCCCTCTAATTCTCCGTCTCTTCCCTATCTTTCCGAAGACAGGCTTTGCGGCTAGTTCAGCAGGCTGGATCTTATTTCGGTGTCAAATAAAAATCCCTGCCAAGTCTGCCTTTCTGTCCCAGTGGTGGAATAAAAACGGGACGCTTAGTGTCGTGTCATTTCGGAGGCGAATGGCACAGATTCCTCCACTGGCGCACGAGCAGACGAGAGGCCTCCAATTAAAAGGCCGTTATGCAGCAGGGGGTACGTGGCTTGTTTTGGTCTGTTTGTGCACTAGTGGGCTGCAGCCGAGTCCTCCATTCCAGATTCCCGCTGTTCGCAGTCACACACAGACAGATGAAAAAACACTCCAAAGTGAAAGAGGCTCACTTTGTACCTCAAGTTTGTGTTAAGATTTCAGGTTAACTTACAATTTCACTGAGGTTAAGGTAAACAAAGAGACCAATGTTTACAGCAGGGGCTGGTTTCACCCTGTTTTTATTTCCTCCATGATTTTGCTAAAAATTGAATATCTTACACAAGCCTTTTATTTAGTCTGTATTTCCCATGAGTGGAGACATATTGCTGCCTTGTGTGTATGGTTACATGTAACTGTATTGTGTAAGTGTTTTATAACCTGGTAAGTTACATAAGTAAACTGTCTGAGTTGTACCTTGTTCCAAACTTGCAGGTTGTTTACTAAAGTGGATAACGAGATATTTCCCATGCGCTGCCCAGATTTCCAACATGAAGGAACTCTGTGTAAAATATTTACTTGCTGCAAGGAAGTAAACAAGCACCCGTTGCTTGCTTGTTGGGACCAATCAAAAGTTTGGGCACAGGACATGAAAGCCTTAGACAGCATGTGGCATGTGGATGTGGGTGGGGTGTTTGTGTTTATGTATGCACTCATTTCACACTCTCGTGTGAATCTTCCCTCAGAAATATCAGTGTGCATGCATGTGTTTGCGTGTGGTACAATAAACCTGTATCAAAAGATCATCATACATACCGTGTGACATCCTGCTGATCTCAGGAGCCACAGGCCTCTGCTTCTACATTTGATTCTGTGAAATGAAGAAAACATGACAATTTCAAGTGGAATTGCCACTCTGCAGTCATAAACATGAAACCATGTCCTGACGCTCAGTAATATTTAATTCCAGCCTTGGTTGGAAAAATGCACACATTCCTACCTCCTCAGAATAAGAAGCAGCTTCTCACCACAAAGAGATTCCTCATGTTTAATATATAGGTTGTTTTTTGTTTAACTAGCTTGCATCACTGTTTCTGTTACCAGGGGAACACTCAATTAAAAGGGTTACAGTTTTATTTCTTGGGTTCGGTAAGTGTGTTAGCACTGGAGTGCGAGTTTTATCTCAGCAGCTCCTGGCTGATTAGCATATTCCATCATGTTAAACAAATAGAAGACAATGAGAGCCTTAGGGACAAGGGGCAAACATGTGCATGGCATACAAAAAGATCAATCTGTTTCCAGTGGCATACAAAGGCCTGCTGTTGGAGAGCTCGTGATTGGCTATGCATTAGAGATTGATGGACTTCGCCTGTTGTTAGTGCACAGTGCACTTGCTAAAGCTGGTGGAGGATTGTGGCTCACCCTCCCTTCTTATTATGTGAAGTAATTTCGTTGTTTGTCATGCAGGATGAAATCCAAATTGCCAAGTGAAAATAAAAAAACTGAAATAAAATTCGTAAGACTTGGCGTTCCTAAAGTGGCTCCATGTAGGGCTTGCATACCTACACAGTGAACTGCAGTCTTTTATGAACAGTTTACAGATCCTTAGGCCTCCTCCACTGTACATGCATGAGGCAGTGATAATTGGCCAATGGCTATGCCTACCAATGTGGCAGGCTGTTATTACCCCGAAGATCGAAAAAGAAATGAGGATCTGTGCTAATTTTAGGATTCATATGCTCTCTCTGTATTAAACACAGGCTCTTGATAAATCAGCAGCTGCTTATTAAAAACTGCAGACACCTGACAAAAGAGCAAGGAGTTGTTGAGGTTTTAATGAATGCATCGTGCATGCATTAGTGCACATGGCTTCTTTTCCCTTGTGACTCTGCTTGGCTTCTTTACTCTTATCAGGACTTTTTCTTATTATCTTATCCTAACAGTAAAATGACAAAAGGTCACATATTGTGCAAATTGGTTCCATAAAAACCAAACACAATGGTCACCAAAATGGCACTATTAGACATGTCAAATATTCTGCACCAATCACTGTACAGCATATTGACCCACCCTTCCTCCATCGTGAGTTGATCATCACCCTGCCAAAAAAGGCCACATGCAGCACCTCAACAACTTACTGCATTAAAAATGTGTGTGTTTGTGTGTGTGTGTGTGTGTGTGTGTGTGTGTGTGTGTGTGTGTGTGTGTGTGTGTGTGTGTGTGTGTGTGTGAAAGGTGTCACTGGTAGCATTAAAGCCATACAGAATCATCTCCTGACTCTGCAGTTCTCCTCAGCTCTGCAGAGCTTTACAGTGTCTTTTTTCTCATTGTTTTGGTTTTACTCATTTAACTTCGCTCACTGATTCTATCAACCGTTTCTAGACACAGCTGGAAGATAGGGTGAAAATACCTCTCCAAGATCCATAGTACATAACCTTCCCAGCAACAAACAGACAGGAAAAGTGTCCAGCTAGTTCGCTAAAGGGGAAGTGAACACTGATCTTGGATTTATCACATGACTCCATGTTAATATTAATCCATATCTGCTGGATGTGTAAATACATCTAAAGTATTTTAATGCAGCTAACTTCTACAGCCAAGACGTTCACTTTATCAACATGTTTACAGCCAGGTGGCCAAAATGGTTTTGGTCTCCACAGCTCATTCCTCCTTCATGATAACTGTACAGATGATGAATTTTTATGACTCACCCATTTAAATTTTATTAACCCTTACACTTATGCATAATTGAGGGCGTGGTCACTTTGAGTGACAGGTGGGTGCACTTCCCTAGTTGTCTGCTTCATAAGCTGTGTTGAGGTGTTGATGCCTTTTGGGGGATATTTCTCACTTGTCAGAAACCTTTGGGTAACACACACTAAGGCTAATACTATGGGGCGAGAAAAGTCACAGTAAAAAACCTGAACTGAAAAAGAAAACAATGGCATTAAAAAACATTATTGTAAAAAAGTTGTCTTGGCATTGGTATAAATATTGACCTGAACTGAAAACTGAACTGAAAACTGAAAAAAAAAATACTTTGAAAAATAAAACAGTGACATAAAAAACACAATCATACAACGATAATATCTTATTGATTGATTGAACTTCTGCCTTATTTTTTAAATGTCCGTGGTAGAAACACAGCTGAATGTCCTTTAAAGCAAATGTTAACCCAGTCTGGTCCAATGTGAAACAATGACAGCAGCAGAGAGAAACAGACTTACCTGTGGGTTGGGAGTTCCAGGTGAACTGACTATAAATAAATTTGCACTTGCCCTCAAGGTTGAAGGGAAATGCTATGGCATATATGGAAATACTTATATAAAGTGTTTTCTGGCTCCAGCTGAGCAAAATCTGATTGCCTCAAACTGGTGCAGATATGCATACTTGTAAAATTGGTCCATCCCTAATGACCTAAATAATCCTAAATGAACATATTTGCTCAACTTTTATTTTTGAGTAATTAATACTTAAGACTAATGCTCAATACTTAAAGACTTAAAAGCTTTCCCTTGCCAAAAAGTAAAAAAAAAAAAAAAAAAACCCTTTAATGCGACTATATCATGCGTGAAGTCACAAAGGACCTAGACAGATGCAGAACACAGACGAGACTTGTTGACAACCATAATGACATAGTACGGAATATTATTTCTCGCTCTTTATTTCCTTGCAGCCTGTTTCTTTGTCTGGTGTTTTTGTGTTCTTTATTTATTTTAAAGTCTAAATAATGGAAAACGGGTGTGAGACTGTGACAGTACTGGTTTTACAAAACTACAAACCTAAACTAGAAAAGAAGTACTACTGATTTTCAAACCTTGGATGGATGTCATGTCTTGTGGAATGGGAAGATGTTTTGTGACTCAGTTTAGGGTTACTGAGTTTCTGTGTGTGTGTGTGTGTGTGTGTGTGTGTGTGTGTGTGTGTGTGTGTGTGTGTGTGTGTGTGTGTGTGTGTGTGTTTGTGTTTGTGTATTTATGAGGACTGTAAATGAGGTACTTCTTTTTTATTGCCTCTATATGAAGTGTTCTCTGTTGCTATAGCAACACGTCAGTTTTCAGTTTGTGTAGAATGTGTGTACCAGTGGTTTAGTCAGCAGTGTCAGTCAGTGTCTAATTTCATAGCTGCAGATGTTTTTCTATTGAGACTTGAGCAACATAGAGGGCAGTGTAGGGGAGATGGGAGCTAGAGCAGAAAACACCTGCCTGACATTTCTGTTGAGACAAGCTGACAATGCAGTGCACCACTTTCTCTCTCTTGTTAAAAGTCAATCTAGCTCACCCAGCAATCGATCTATCGCTCTCTCCCTGCAATCAGCAATTAATAACCTGGCTAAATCATCCAAACAAGATGGCCTTCCCTTAAATAGAATTAAAATGTCATCATTCTAAGTAAATGCATGCATTACTCCATACAATCTGTGGCTAAAAAAAAAAAATATATATATATAAGAATATAATTATATAAGAATCATATTCAACCTGGTCACTCTCCACTGCAGGATATCAGTCATTTCTGTTTTAGAAACACTAATAAGGTTAAGTTGGAACAAGAGTTAAAATTATTTTTGGACCACCAAAAATTTAAATCCTAGCACAATTGCTGTCTTAAATGATATCACCTTAGTCAGCATTTGTCAAGGCTGAAGATTACAAATGTGAAAATAAAAAAAAGACCTCTGAAGTCTGCTACTCATCTTGGCTTGAAGCTCATGACTCAGGGCTACATTAGACTCTCACCACGACCTGAAACTACCAAACTGTTGGCAGTCACACTGTACGTTTGGTAAAGTGGGCACCAAGTTCTGACAGGGGGAGAGGAAGCGTTCACTTGAAATGATATTGTAACCTAAATAAACATTCCTTCAAAGCTCTCTCAATTCAGGCAACAAGTTATACTACAGTGCACACGAAGTACATATGACATCTAATGAAGATTTAGGTTGTGTGAAGCAACATGGGACTCAGAGATGAGAAATCTTCTTTCATTCCCTTTCTCCTTACAAAGGAGCCAGCTGCGAGTTGGAAATGCCCAGACATTTGTCAGAGAAGGAAGATCACATGAAAGATAATGTATGCACCCTGGCTTTCTAATTGTGTTCTAATTGTCTGGGTAAACAAGGAAATAATTAGAGCTAAAGAGATCTCATAAACACATTTATAAAAATGGGTACTCAGACCTGCAGTGATTTCAGAGCTGCCTACAGATACTTGCAAGCTCTTGTACGTACCAAAAACAGCAATAATCCCTGGGAACGTCAAAGCAGCTCTGTTCAGTTGCAACTGAAGGATTACAAAAGCAAGTGTTGTATGGAATAAAAGCCTGGAATAACATTTGATGGAGGATAATTTCAGGTTTAGACCATCAGTGCATTTTGCTTTTAATAGTGTGTGTAGTACTCTGTATGCTTTGTCCTTTTACTTTGAACGCTCCAAATATCAATACAAGCACAATTTTTCTGTCAAAAATCAAGTTGCAGTTGCAAGATTCAATGTCCTGGTAGCATCCATAGCCTAACATTAGTGACCTATAGCACTAGAGTAAGTATGATTACCTACAACCTCCACAAGACTCTTGACTACTTCCAGGCTACAAGGGAGTCATGTGGTCTTTAGTTTGTGGTAGTTTTCTTATTATATGTAACATTGTATTAGCATCTTCTATTTGATTTCTAATTAGTGTGTAATTTGTTGCATCAAGTATTTAAGTATTGTTTATTTTGGATTATTTTATTTAATATACATTTATATCCATTTTCTAAGTCCAGCATAATTTAGGTATATGGTGTCTAATTAGGGTGATTGTGTTTGTTTACTCTCTGCCATATTATTTCTAATTTTGCCCAATTTGATACAAAATGCAGCTTTGTACATCTTATTACTGAACCATATGATAAAGTGCAACCAAAATAATGCTCTAAAACTGAAGGACCACGCTCTTGGACAAAGATAGGAAAGAGACTCCATGCAGTTGCCCCATTAAATAATTTAATATAATATAAATTAATATAAACATACACTGCACATGCACATATTGTAACTCAGACCCTCTGCAGTTGCTGTGGATACACACCCAGTTTTAATAGCACAAAAACTCCATGCTTCTGCAGTTGGAGATGCCAGGGATAGTTGGCAGGGCAGAACTTGCCCGACCCTGTGGATGGTTTCCCCTGGTTGCATCACTGCCAGTCTTTCTACTCTCTCTGAGACCCTAAACTTATAAAAAGCCTGCCAAGCTGATGCCTCTGGAAGACAACAGAGAAACAAGAGCAAAACAACAACAGAACTTTTAATGATGCTTACAGGTGATTATTAAATGTTAGATAATTACTGTCTTTTTTTTTATGTATTTTGTCCATTGATGCCTTTTTCTACTAAGGAGTATAGATTTTTTTCACTTTCACTTGAGCTTGTATTTTGATTCGCAGCACGACACCTTGATTTCAAGTTCTATTCAAATTGTCATGCAGAGATCTGAACAAATTGGAGCAAAAGGGAGAATTTAGTTTGAGTAATAAATAAGAGTGATATAAACAGTTTCTCCTTCACACAGAGCGAGATGGATGCATATCTGCACAGCTACAGGCAATATCACATTTAAATGCTCTGCTTCATGGGCAAGAGGAGAGGACAAAGGGAAAGAAAATGAGGAGAAAAAGAGATGCAAACACGAACAAGGGAGGAGGGAGGGAGGGATGAAGAGGGAAATCGATAGCAGGAGAGAGTAAGAACTAGGCACCAACAGTGTTGAGGGGGGAGATAGGGGGAGGAAAGAGTTGATTTCTAGGGCTGTGCCTAGCTGGCAGTTGAGACGGGGTGGAGACAAATAGACAGGGAGGCATTTGAAGTCAAGATGGGCTTTTCTTCACTGAGCTCCCCTATCTGATGACAGAGAGGAGGGATAGATGGGAGAGGGATGGGGGCATTGAGGTGCACAGGAAGACCGAGAAACAAGAGAGTAACAAGGTTGTAAATATTAAATGGAGAAAATGAAGAATTGAGGAGGAGAGAATAAGTGCGCAAGAGAGACAAGAGGTTGCAACAAAGAGTGACAATAAGAGAAAGAGAAAGGGAGATGAGGCGAGAAAATGAAGATTTTTCTGAAATAAATTACAGAGAGCACAATTTGGCAGTGAGGAGAGAGACAGAGACAGCTATTCATATTCCAGATTGCATTTAGCACCCCTCTGCCTCAACCTGATTGAATTTTAAATTCTGTCACAAACTATGTTTTATTAGCATGCTTGCATACGTAGAAGAGTATTATAATTGCTGCCTGCCTGCAGAGAATTTAGCTTAGCACTTTATGAAATAACACTTTGCACGATTGCCGAGCAGTCATGGGTGGGAGCTTCAGGGATGTTGCAAATGGTTACAATTAAACATATTAATAGGTCTGAGATTACACTAGTATCCACATAATCACATTGCTTACAGTTCTTATCTGGTGTGATGGCTTTCTGTGAGCCTGCTCTCCACCTCAGCTGTTATTACCCACCCTTGCATGAGGAGCTAATCTTTTGTCATTACACTATCATACAGTATCTGTTGCTGGTGCTAAAGTCAATAGAAACCAATTATGGATCCTTTAGAGGGTAGCTTTTTATTCTGTATGCATGTGTAGTGTGTAGTGGTGTGCATCAGGTGTAGGCTGGGTTTCTGCTGCGCAACTCCAATAGAGTTGGGAGCTGAGAAAATGTATTTGTAACAGCATATAATAATACAATATAAGTATAATCCTGTACTATACTCTTCTATACTGTAGTATAGAAGGCTGTACTATAGCAGACAAAACTATATTAGTCTATATGTGTGAGTGTGTGTGTGTGTGTGTGTGTGTGTGTGTGTGTGTGTGTGTGTGTGTGTGTGTGTGTGTGTGTGTGTGTGTCTGTGTGTGTTAGTAGTGCTGAGGGATCAATATCAAAATTAATTCAGACAGACTAATGATAAATGAACAATTACTTTGGCAGTTATCAGTCTGTTTTTTTGAGCCATGCACTCTTCATATTCTGCAGTATGATTGTGTTCAACCTGATGAAACAAATTAATGGTATTACCTTTGGTCACTATGTATGTTGGGTCCAGGAGGCAAGTCTGGTGTTTGCGTTACCAAAAGTCACAGTACTATTAGACAGACAATAAAATGCAATAATATACTACACTATATTGTGATGTGCTATGCATGCTCCATACTATTGTGCACTTACCTCCACAACACTTCAGTGCACTGTGCTCTGCTACACTATGATACCTGTCTGGGTTATTTTGTCAAAAGTGCTGCACAACAGACTAACTTATATCAACTTTAACTTAAACTTTAAATTTCAAAACTGACATTTTGTTGTTCAGATGACTAGTGCTGTTCTGCATAGCAATGCTATATTATAATAACATGTCATAATTCTGCAGCTCCGCCTCAGTATGACTGTCTGTATCTGTCTTTGGCTTCAGTGCGGCTGTCTATCTCTCTGTCTGTCTGGAGGCAAGCCACACAATCTATTCATTAGCCCCCTTCCTGCTGCCTGATAGGCCAATTGTTCCTCACTGATGCACCGTGGGAGAGAACCACACCAGGGGCAGGCTGTTTTTTGATACACCAAGAACAAGTTGGTAGCAGACATGTTAAGAATAGCAGCCACGCAGTTGCTCCAAAGGAAGAGGCAAATCTGTCAGATAAAAAAGTACAAGTCCGCACAGGGCTTTGAAGGCCAAAGACAGTCAGCACCATACTTATCACGCTGGTGCTGACAGTAGCAACGAGCTAATGGGCTCCTCTACGAAGCATATTGACAGCACAGCTCGTCTCAGTTCTGTGCCAGACTAGTCAAAGACAGCATTGTGCTTTATTAGAGTTGATGTGACAGTTTGAGCACTACAGTCTTACAATTCCATGTTCCTTTATTTATCTAAAGACCCAGAAAAAAAAGTTAACTTGTGTTGCAGAATTATTTTTGCACCTTTATGACATTGTGAAGAGCTTTTTTCCTTCCTCAGATCTGTATTTTGTGGAAGAACAAATGTGAAAGCTGCAGATCTTTGGTTTGCAATATAAAAGCAAAACAGACACAGGGTTTTCCTGGTTTAGAATGTAAATAACAATCTATAATTGCCAAGCTGTCAATAGAGCTACTGGGAAAGACATTCATTAGTGTTACAGCTGACAAACTGAGATCACTGTTGTGGAAAAATCCTCTTACATACAAAGTCCAGTGTCTTTGTTTTTCATATTTGAATTACATGGGTTATATGGTTATGCATTGTACTGTGCTGAATAACCCTTGCAGTCCTTGTGCCATTGACAGTAATAATATCTGGCTATGTTCAGATGTATTTGCTTTGGTGTTTTGTTTAGTCTAACATTTGACAAATGCTTTTTTGTGGCCTTAAAACTCAGACGACCTCCACATTGATCCTTACATAAACTCATTCTCGTCCTCCAATCCATGTCATCAAAGGTTACCTATTTTTAGAGTGCTTCTGAATGCTGTGACCATCAGCACATGAATGTGGTCCTGACGACTAGTGAAGCAAAACAAAAATTCACTTATCAAATCAAAAAGCAAAAGTAAATTTCATAAGGCACTCCCTGGATGCTGGCGTTGTTTATGAAGCAGTTATGAATTTAGCAAGCCAACAGGGATCATCAGGATTACGTGACAAGACAACTCAAATTATTCATTATCTTATTTGAAGATGACAAACAAACGAATTATGAATCATGGTAACAAGCTAGAACTGTTTTTCTCACGGTGCCCAAGGTCGTGTTGCCAATTAATGTTTGCAGAGCTGTGGGTGTGATCCCTTTGGGGAGAGAGAGAACCACTTCTCTTCAAGCTGTCATCGTCTGTATTCTTTTATTATCTGCGCTAATCAGTTGTCCATTGTTGGCTAGTGAGATCTCTGTTTTGTTTTTCCTTGTCACTAATGTAAATCTGATGTGGTATACGTGTAATATCTGGTGTTTAATGATGCTGTCTATCAACTCGAGGTCCAAGGTTGTAAAAGACAAAAGCAAACTAGGGCTCCCTTCAAACATTGTTTAACTCTACCAACAATTTAGGAGCTGTGTCTTTTTTTGGCTCTGGATGAATGAATTATGTTAAATTTGCAAATTTAATGAATGACACAGCATGTGGTTCATTGGAATTAAATTAATGTGATAGTAGTCTACATTCACAATGAACATGGTTAAAAGCATTAGCATTAGCAGCTGTTTACTTATCAGTCTCATAGAAATGTGAGTTCAGCATCAAACTTTATTCCTTTACACAAAAAGAACTGTTTCTTGTGGTAGAAAGTAACGTCAATGTTTGCTCTTGTGTCTATCATATCTCTTCTTCTACTGAAGATAGTGCGCTAACTAGCTAGCCATGGCCCGTCTCTTTACTCTCCAATTGCGACTCACTGTAGCCTCCAGTCTGCCCTGAGGATATAGCGCTGCTTGGAGGGTGCATTGTAACCTCCACCCGCTTCCGGCAAGAAACCACATTTGGCATTAGAGACAATCTGCAAATAGCCCCTTTACAGACTAGAGGCTCCACATCACATAGCAATGGCCACATAATCTTTGTTTTTCTACCTGTAATGTTAAGAGCAGCTTAATGTTTGTTGGAATCTTAATCTATTTACCTAGTTATTTTGGGGACTGAATTATGTGATACAGAGAACACACATAAGAAATATATCACATTCAGAAGCTACAGTACGGAGCAACATTAGCATCACCGATATTTACTGTCCTTTCTCATTCTGGTTTGCTCTTTATCTGACTCTGACTGAACTATCCCGTCTCAGCTGCTTCAATATGTTCACTTACTAGTTCCTAATTTTGTCTTCCTGCTGCTTGATGCTAATGCCACGCAGGGGTGAATTGAAACAATAATTCAGGCCAGAAATTTTGCTCCATCTCAGGCCACCCTCACAAACCATCAGACTGCTAACTATGCAGGCTCACCGTGTTCGTTGATGTAGCATTGACCAGACTTGAGAAATTTGCCAACCATGCTCATCTGGAAGGAATATTGTCAAGATTACAAAAAACAAACAAACAAACAAAAAAAATGTGGCTAACCAATAAATATGAAAAAGTCTTTTTTTTATTATTATTACTGGAAGCCTGCATATGTGCCTCTGAACGAGGGTAGACAAAAATCACGACTTGCTTTCTGAACTCTTCACTTCTTCGACCACACAGCAGCAATGAATGATTATTTTGACTGATAGCCAGCATCAAAGGCAAACTCAATGTGTACAAAGACAGTGCTGCAAGGAGAAGCTCACAGCTGTACACACAACACGCACACTGCAGCCACAGCAGTTCAGCAAGGTAGCATCATGCAGAGGTGAGGTAATGGAAGAGGTCCACGTTGAGATCTAATTGGAGTTATGTTAAGTTGTAAGTATAAGTACACTTATAAGTGTAAGTATGTTAAGTTAAGTTTCTGACATGTCATTATAAATCGAATTCACATCAACCTCTGTGTCTCAATTATGACTTGGACACTTTTTCTGAAAGCTGTGATATATTCAAATCGGTGCTTATTAATCTGTAAGCGCCTGAAAACCAAACAAATGTAAGTTCCTCACATCGGCCAAAAAAGTCCTTTACTGTGATTGAGTGAATGGGGTGTTACTCTATAAAAGGTTGAAAGCTGTGAGACTGAACCAAGTTAAAGCTAAAACGCTGAGCTAAAAAACGCTAAAAACTGCAGAGCTCAGCGAAACTCATGCAATTGATAGTCCCCTGTATCCCCAGGATTTGTTGCTGTCTGATCAACCTTTTTCTTCAGTGAAAAAGGAGATGTCCTAGCTGCTCGTGTCCTCAGAGCTGCGGAAGCCGTCAAGACAGATAGATGTTTTTCTTTGATAACAACAGAGCACACAATCCATGTAAACACGAGCCCGCAGAAATCAGACAGTCAACAGTGGCGTTTGCAGGAATTACTTTTAGGAGCTATGAATAAAACATTTACATGTCAACTTACTGTGTTTTATGAATTAATTAATTAGAAATACTTAAGGCGGATTGAAATGCAATCGCCAGGAAGCCAACACTAATCTTCAAGTTAATGAGTCACTTCTGTTTATCTCTCTCTCTCTCTCTCTGACTTCAATTTTACAGTTTTTCCGGCAGCCAGATGCACTCCTATACAATCATGCAAGCACTCTCTTCTACATGAGGTTAATTTTCGTCAGCTCTCTGGCAGAAGACTAATAGCTCAGTGACATTATTAAGATGACAAGACCAGTGCACAATTTTCTCAATGTGAAAAGAACACTCAACTTCCTGTTGACTCACACCAAGCGGGAATCGGCATCAAGGAGGCAGGAAAGGAGGGGTGAGAGAGGAGATGAGGGTAATGTCAGGCTGCTTTCAAGACCTGTGGGGAAAGTTGTTGGAATAACTTGACAGATAAAGTTTTTGGCTGTTCTTGATCATTTTTTTTTTTTAATTTAATTTGAATTAATTTTATGTTTGACAGTAAAAGAAACATTTTAAGATCATAATATGGCTTTCTTCTTCTGCCTACCAGTCCCCAGCTGGATAACTTTTAACATTTTCTTGTAGGAACTGCAGAGTTGAGAGGTTAAAAGAAGAAAGCACAGGAAAGCTCACATCGCCTATCTTCCCCAGGTGGCATGAACGCACCATGAGGCAGTGGAGGGTGGAAAGGGCGGCCGTTGTGTCTTCCTCTCTTCCTCCTTCCCTGGGTGTGGCAGCAGCAACACCTCAGGGCTCCTTTTCCCCTTCTCTCTGATATTCTTTTCCTGCCCCCACCCAGTCTACTTGCTCTGTCTCCCTCCCTCCCTCCCAGCCCTCCCTGGTTTTTGCCGTTTGATCGCCAGGCACGAGCTAAAACTCCCTGCAGCAGTAGACTCCCAACTTTTCTCTTTTTTCTGCAGATGGGGGTTGTTGTGATGAATTTACAAGGCACACATACAGACAGTGGGCAGAGTAGAGACACACTTATAGACAGAGAGAATGGCTGTGTGCAAGGGAGAGAGAAGTGGGGAGAGCAAGCGACTGTGAAGTTAATTAGAACATCCTGTGTCTACCCCCCCCCCCCCCCC
>CM076654.1:21272800-21297860 GCA_038496675.1 Rachycentron canadum
CCCCCTATCTCTGAGAGGCTTTGATGTGGCTTAGTGCTTGGAAACTTAATGAAAAATGTATAATAGCCTCTCCGTTCACTGTCTCTCCCCCCTTTTTTTTACCTCTCCTACCATGGGTCCTGCCTACTTGACATGATGCCTTTATGCTACATGGGGCAAGTTCCTGAAATCTAGAAAAGGTGTTGATGCTTAGACTACATTAATACAATACAAAAATTGTTCACATTGGAGATGTCCAGTCTGTTGCAATGTTTGGTAACTAATACTGGTCCAATCCAATATCAAATGATAATGATAAGGAAAAATTAATAAATAGCTTTTCATGAAGTACATCACCCAAATAGTTATTATTTATTTTAAAAGTTATTATGTTGTTATGATATAAAGTGAAGGAAATCATATAACTGAATGTTAAAGCGACTTCTGACATTAGGGTTTAGGGTTAATGTTTTGTACACTGTTCTATGCCGGTAGACGAATAGAAGGAGCTGTTGTCTATCTGTGTATCTTTCAGAGTCACTTGCCCCAATCATTTTTCATATTCACGCTTGAAGTTATTCTCTCTCATACGCAGTGAAACACTCACACTGTGCGCTGACAGCCTTTCTCTACAAGTGCATTTGTCAGTACATGTTAAAAGTGACTTTTGAAAATAGCTGTGTGAAAAATTGGAAGATGAGAGAGAGAAGTTTAAATTATTCACAGTAGCTTATGGTTCAAGGAGCTGCTGACCATGAACCGCTGTCCATCTCGGGACCTTTGCTGCTCTCTCACAGATTTACTGTTATCTCTCCAAAAAAAATAAAAAATCCCATTTACTCAGCAGAAATTACAAAAGTTATTAAACACTAGACAGGTGTGAGGAAGGGCCTTTCAGACACATTTAACAAGGACTTCTGTACTGACTTCAAGTCTTGCGCTGCTCCACTCTGATGTCAAACAAATCACTGTTTTTTGGTCTCAAAGTTGTCTCACTTGTTAAAACGAATATAGATTAACACCTTCGTTAACCATGTTAGATTTCATTCCCAAAAAGCTCAGTTTAAAAATGTCAAATCAATGCAGACAAAACAGGAAGAGGTCGCAAGTTTATCAGAAACAGCCAGCCATTGTTTTTTATGGAAACAGAAATGGCTGCAGATGCAGATGCCACAACTGCAGACATTTATAAGGCATTTATAAAACTTTAAGGTAGGATTTTACAACTCAGAAAAGTTATCACAGCAGCAATAATTTTAGCTATCATTGTAAGTATATAATTGGCCAAAGCAACACCTTGTGATGACATTACGTTGTGTTACGGCAGAAGTTGCGTCTAGTTTTACTTTTTTCCTTCATTTGTTTGCCACTGCATCTGCTCCCCCTCTACGCCAATGCAGTACCCTGAAACTTAAAAGAAATTTTTCAGCCAATGATGTTTGTCTGCACATGACTTGGATGCAGCCTCCTCTAAAGCTGCTGAGAACAAAAGCCACTTTTTGTCACTCCCTCTGCTCCCACCTCCTCTCTTAGTTTTACCCTCCTGTTTTGACCCTCCTATTTCCCCCCTCCTTCCTTCCTCCCTCGGCGGTCGCTTTCTGCCAGTCAGCACATCCCCGGGTGGGGAGGGGTGTTTGATCCCAGCCCCGTCAACTCTCCCTCTCCCCTGTCTCTCGCTCTGTGTTTCTTTTCAGCTGCTCGCTCTCTGTTGATTCACCACTCTCACACAGAAACAGTCTCCATTACTTACCGTCAAGTCCAAGTTCAAAGATGACATCCTCTGACTTTACTGAGGCCTGTCAATTCAGCTCAGTGAAGTCACTGCAGTCAGGAAAGGGAAAATGAAAAGGAAAAAAACAAGTTTTTGTGCCATATAAGATACGTGATTGACACCACGAGCCAGAGGGAGTTTGAGTCAAATGTAATCCATCACCACCGATCAGCATCATGTGGCTATTAACATGCTTTAGCCATGCTGGGCATCAAGAGGGGTGTGATGAGCAATCATCCACCCACAAGTATTCCACGTCTCACACATCACATCTCTCATCAGATGTTGGCTTTTTTTTTTTTTTTTTTCACTCGCTCATTAACCATCCTCCCTATTTGCGGTTGTAGCTCCGCCACTGTACCTGTCATCTCTCATCCAAATCAGCATCTCCCATCTGTATCCTTTCCTCATTTCATTCCAGCTCGTTCATGAAGATGAGACTCATTTTTTGCCTCGCCCCTTTTCTCCTCACTGTCTCTGGCTGCTTCTGTATTCCCGTGCGTGTTTTCAGCTTTCAGGCACATGTTTCGATAAGCACACGGCAAATACATTAGATAATTCAGCACCTTTCCTCCTACTTTCCATCTCCCACTCTCTCCTCCTGGGTTTGGGGGAGCTATATTTGTTAGCAGATTTGTTTGCAGATTCATCCCCCTGATCGAGACTTGTCTCGGTTTGTTACCGGCCGCTTCATCTCACTGCCTCTCTCGTAGAGAAGTAGAGAGAACATTCAGTTTCTAGATATTTCTCCCAGCTTCAAACAGCTACCTGAGCTCCCCTAATCCCCATCCCCATACGAAAACTGCACAACTCTCCCCTCGTCTTTCGATAAAGGTAGCAGGGAAAGAGTAGCATTTGTGCAGAATCAGTGTAACTTGTTGGCTAATGGTTGTGACTTATGGAACATTACCTCACCGACACAGACAGCTTAATTCTTATGGGTGGAAAGAACATCTTTTTCTATCACACTGTTTTTTATTCCACTCTCACATCCCTCCTTACTTTTCAGTTGTGCCTCCCCTGCTCTCTCTGTCTCTCTTCTCCTCTCCTGAGACTCTTCCTCCATCATACTTAACTCCTCTTCAAAGCCATATACTCCACCTCATCCACCCTCCCCCGCCCTGCATATCTTTCTGTCTGTCATTACTATTTTGGTTTTATGAGTTGGATGTCCTCTGTCTCCTTTATGCAACCATCCTCCATTTCAAAAGTAAAGTTGAACACACACACACAAACACCCCTGTGCCCTCTCTTCATGTCCTTGTTGGGTCGAGTAGGTCATTGTCATCAGCAGTACATTAGGGCATAATGGCAGGAGTTGTGTGCTCAGACAGAGAGCAATGTGCTGCTGCAGAGGCAACAGGGGAACAGCGCAGAGAGGCACTGACTGGCCTGACACCCCAGCAGACAAACAATGCTGCTCTTTCCATTCATGGTGTGCGGCTGAATGTGGCGGCCCTGTGGCCTTTGCTAGTGGAATGATGCGCCTTATTCTTCCATTTCTCACTTTACTGGCATTTTGAAATAGGAGAGTAAAACTTCATAACCTCAGTAAATAATGTATACGTGTTCAGATGATGTGATTGGTCAGTGACATTTTCACTGCGTACCATCAACATCAAGGTGAAACAGCTTCACAAGCACCAGAAGCTCCATCATCTTTCAATCTGTGAAATGAAAGACAACAGGTGAAAAAATTATAACTTTTATTATTAAAGCAAACCTCAAATTGATTTATGCAGTGAGGGCTGTCACAGTGCTGTGAGCCACTTTCTGTAAACATATCAACTAGAGAAATAAATGTATAGATTTCACTATTCAAGGCCCCGAAAATCAATTTTTTTCCATCAGCCTTCTGTTATGAGATTTGGTGTCCTACAAGAACACAACATTTTCTGCCAAAGTCAGAACAGTTACAAATTTCTGTTTGTAGTGAGCGAGGCTCATTAGAAAATGCACTAAAAAAAGACAAAGGTGGACTTGTTTGCTTGTGTTTGATCAAATCTGATGAACCCTTCACACAGTGACGGGTTTAGCTACACGAGCAGCTGATATCGTGATACAATATCTACAGATTAAGATCAATGACACAGCAAGTTAGCTAACATGAGCATGCAAAACAAACTAGGATGGTGAGCAACATTATACTGTCTTAACAACAACATATTAGCATTGTCAGTGTGTGCATGTTAGCTTGCTAATGTTAACATTCAACTGAAAGAACATGGGTGCATAAGTATAATGTATATTTTCTTCATGGAAATATATATTTTTATTCAGAAAAATACTAAAACTCAAGCATCAGACTTGCATATCAAGCATGGAGGAGCAATTAAACACATCGGTGACACAGCACCTTATGAGGAGGCACTGACTGCATAGCAGGGGGGAGGTTGAACTGCCAGTTGATGTGCTGGTTTAACTCCATTGTGGTCGTCCGCTTGCTGCAGAAGCATTGCTTACAGATGCAAAAAGACAACTGTAGCCAGAGGAGTCATAAGGTTGCTCAGTGGTCATTGAACCTTTCTATACCATTTCACTCCATCAGCACTAATGGTATGTTTCTGTGTCAGAAGCATAATTTACAGATTGCAGTGAAAGCACAAGAAGAGACAGTTAACTCTGATTACTGGGTGTTAGTTAAATTAAGGTGTTTAATTGGGTGTTTTGGGCATTTTTAATTGTTTGGAAATGTTTGTCCAAAATGTGAGTTAATCAGTTACTTTATCTTAAATTCTCTCCCACCAATGATGACAAGATGAAGACACAGAAGATCTGTGTGTTGATTTATATGCCACATTTGGAAGGTAAGCAGTCTGCTAAGAAGTTTTTGGCCAGAGCTGCCAGCAACAAATGGTGAGATATTAATATAAAAGTGATAATTTCTGAGTAAAGTGTTTCTTTCAGGAATCACCTTCATTCAGGAGCAATATTCCATAACATTGAACTTTATGACAATGACTCAGCTTGTAGCCTATAGCACCAGTACACTGACAGATGAATGGTTTTATACTTATTTGCAATTTTGTACCAGTTTCTACATCAAAATTCTCCTCTGAAAATAGTCTGGGGAAAAATGTTAATTTACCAAGTGTGTCAAAGCTGAAGATTCTTACATCACAAGTGACCTTGACGGCTACAGTTTTGTCTGTGGTGACATTTCAGTTGTTGCAATATGTTTATCAGTTTAGTCAGCACAATCACAAATAAAGCTCTGATTAAGAATGCCAAATGCTTTCCACCTAAGTAGCACTTAAAACCTCCCAACTCAAGCTCTAGCTCCATTATCAGACACAGGTCACAGATGGTCAAAGATAATAGGCTCTTTAACGCCTGTTATTATTTTTCTGCTTTATCCCCAAGTCTCTTACCCTTTCTTCCACCTGGATTTCTTGACAAAAATCAGCTACCAACTGGCAGACACCAGACTGACAAAGGTCAGACAACAAAAAGGAAACACAACCATACATGCTCAACAAGAGTTACAGTACTTCAGGCTAATGAGCCTATCCAGTAAGCAAACATCAAATTGACTTTGTATTCTGAAATAGGGATTTTGTTTCAAAAATGAGCATATGCATTTCTGAACTTGTTTGAATGGTGTGTGCTTGCTGTTTGTGGGGTGCTGAAAACAGAAAAATGGATGCCAGATGCTTGCTGCAAATGGACGCATTTATGTTGCAATCACAATTAACTCCTACCACCTGTGACAGGTGCTAGTGTTACCTGCTGTTTGAGTTTTACAATAGATGAGTGCACAGTCCCTTTTTTCCCCCCCTTTCTGCCTGTCTGCCTGAAAACACCATTATAAGAGACATCACAAGAGACATGATGTGACAAGTCATCTTTCAGTAATTAGCTTCGTTCTCACTGCGTATGTGTGTGCGTAACACTGCCTCATCAAAGCTGTTCATTTGTGCTTAATACGAGTCAGAAAGACAGTGAGTGGTAAAGAGAGCATAGTGTGTATGACCATATATGCTGCTGCATTCCTTATCCAATACCTTGTGTGTGTGTGTATCTCCACGTTGGTTGTTTTCTAGAATTTCTTTTTTCATTTCAGTGTCAGTGCCTTGCAGACTGCGCTAACCTTTCGAAATGGCACCGGCTGTCCGTTTCCCTGGCAAGAACTCTAAAAGAATGGAGTGTGCCGCCAATAAGGTTGGCTTGGCTCCCCTCTGTCTGAATTACTCTGTTTTGGTCAATCACTCTACCCCCCGTGTTTACGCAGGACTCAATTTGTAGTGATTGATTCTGCACCCATTGCACACACCCAAGTCTTAAATTCAGAACAAGACTTTGGAAATTGTCAGCTATCGATTCTCAATTTGCTCGCTCCCAATGGCAAAATTTGTTTTCACGTTCTCGCCACGGGGGTGCAGCTTAATTAGTTTTAAGATTTGTTCCACTTGGACACAAATGACAGTTAATAGTTCTTGTGGGACTTTGCACACAGTCTGTCGTGCTATTGGAATGGCATGTAGCCCAGCTGTGAATGCAAGATGTCTTACTTTTCACAATGAATTGATTAACTTGCCAGAAGGCTGCAATTGTAGGAAACCTCGTATTTTATCCCTAACAAAACATTCAACAAGCTAAGCTACAGTCTGGCTAAACCATAACCATAACAATATACATGTAACATTTAAATTGTAAGAAGAATGACGCTAGTGTAGGACAAAGCGCCATTGTGTGTATTTAATTTATTTTACCAAGGTTGTTAGATTTTTTAACCTATGCCTTGGCCCTTTGTTACTGCTTTTTCTCTCAGTTTCCCTGATTTCCCTTGAATTTCTTTTCTTAATCATTGGATTAGATATTTAGTGCCAAGAACAAAGTTTGATATCAATGGTGAATTTGAAAGAGAGTGGTGCATTGCTTATATTTGAGAAAGCACCCGCATACACATACGACTGTCATAAGATAGCGTAGGAATAAGAATATAGTAATATTGACTTGACCTTACCTTGTAAAATGCCTTGAGACAACGCATGTTATGATTCGATGCCAGGCATATAAAATTGAATAATATTTGTAATTGAACTGAAACTGAATACTATTGTATATTGGAATTTTAAGGTCACAGTTATTATTTGTCACATACATATATTTTTTTTTTCATCTTTTACCCCCAGATTGTGTAAACAGCATAAAATATACAGCTATTTATACATAACTATACTATCTCTTTGTACACAATGTTTTCTCATTTCCATAAAAAAAAAAAAAAAAAATGTTGGTGGCTGTGTTTCCTCAGGGTTGGGCTGGGTTTGCTCAGGGTCAGCCCTGCATAGCCCTATCCAGGGCTGACCCTGAGCAAACACTGGTTGAAGAGGGTAGATGCGAATTCACTAATTTTCTTATCCATGACCTTTGTTGATGTAACTATGGTGGTTAAGATCACGACTCCCTCAAGCAATATGGTGACTTAACATTGAAATGAAATGGAAGCATATAAATAGAAGCAATTGTGATTGGTTAGATGTAGTTGCATTTAATTGATGGACTAACAAATCAATGTTGGTAATCTGAGATTTTTCACTGCAAAGATTTAACTGGATGAAACAGGTGAGTTTGCACATTTAGTGACATTTAGTCATCAACATATTCATCCAGTTCTTATAACATATATTCATGTCTACATAAAGTAGTGTTTTCAATGTGTACTTAATAAAAAAAATATATAGTACTGTGCAAAAGTTTTAGGCAGGTGTGAAAAAATGCTGTAAACTAAGAATGTTTTCAAAAATGGAAGTGTTAATAGTTTATTTTCATCAATTAACAAAATGCAGTGAATGAACAGAATCAAATCAAATCAATATCTGGTGAGTATCTATCCTGTATTTCTCAGCACTGAGGACACCATTAATCCTGACCCAAACCTGCAAGGAACCTCCAAGTTCCTGGTGTATGCATTGTTGTGTCTCTTGGCCTTGTTTCCATGTCGGCGGTTTGACTTTTTGGCTGCAACTCTTCCATGAAGACCACTTCTGGCCAGACTTCTGCGGACAGTAGATTGGTGGTTTCTGCCAGTTCTGAGCTGATGACACTGCTGGACATCTTCCGATTTTGTAGGGAAATAAGCTTGATGTGTTCTTCATCTGCTGCACTAAGTTTCCTTGGCCACTGCGTCTACGATCCTCAACGTTGCCCGTTTCTTTGTGCTTCTTCAAAAGAGCTTGAACAGCACATCTTGAAACCCCAGTCCGCTCTGAAATCTTTGTCTGGGAGAGACCTTGCTGCAGTATAACTACCTTGTGTCTTGTTGCTGTGCTCAGTCTTGCCGTGGTGTATGACCTGTGACACCTTGGTAGAGTTTGGCTGTTCCTCACCCAGTTTTAAGCCTCCTACACAGCTCTTTGTGTTTTAGTTCATCACTGTGTTTCAACACATGTGAAATTGATGCTCATTAGCACCTGTTTGGTATAACTGGTTGATCATACACTTGACTATAATCCTACAAAAGCCTTGACTTTGTGCAGGTGTAACTATAAAAACTGATGCTGGTTTAAAGGCAAATGGTAGAAACAGCAAATATTGATTTGATTTTGATTTTTCTTTTGTTCACTCACGAATTTCGTAAATTGATAAAAATAAACAATTATTATTTATATTTTTGAAAGCATTCTTACTTTACAGCATTTTTTCACACCCGCCTAAAACTTTTGCACAGTACTGTATATATTTCCAAAAAAGTCACATGGGTGTGCGTAGACCATCATGATGTAGTGTTTATCCCAATAACAAACAATAGCACAGTAGACCTACACTAAAGCACTAGCTTTAAATGAAGATGGACATACCCTCCATAGTGTCATTTTACATTTCTGATGAGTGGTTTCAAAGCTCAGACTCAGCTGCTTCTCTGTCACCATCTTGAAGTGACACCAGACACAATACACAATACACAACTTGCAAAGTGTGACAGCACCCACTTGTCACTCATAGAAGTTATGCCCTCAATTATGCACTTTAAACCTTAATAAACAAGCAAGTTACACAAAAATTCATCCCATTTTCAGTTGACACAGAAGGGGATATTAGCTGTAGAGACCCAAACCACTTTTGTACCAGGCTGGAAACATGTTTACTTTTGCTGTATATTTGGGCATTTTAAAATGGGAGTCTATGGGGATGCCTTTGGAGCAAGCCTCAAAGTGGCCATATGAGAAACTGCAGTTTTTGTCACTTCCACGTTTGTCATATCACACAGTATTTGCACAAGGAAAAAAACAACCAAACTGGTAATAATTGATCCAAAACTTGGCGTAGATTGAAAGGCTTCATTAAGAGTTGTTTTCTTCAAAATGTCATACTATTAACTTCATCCTAGACAGAGCAGTTACATGGACAGACACACAGACTGCAATTATAGTAGTAGGATTTAGCTAAAGCACTTGCATCATCTGGATCTTGATAGAAAATGCAACAGAAGTAGAATTCCAAATGCCAAATTTGCAAACAAGTATTAAGGAGGGTTAGAGGAACAGCAAAATAGATACAGAGAATTGAAGAAACACCAAACTGTCAAGAGCTACAGTTTTAGTTGACAGTTGAGTGAGGAATTGTAATTTCTTATTGGAATTAATATTAATATTAATTCAAAGACCCAAACTCAAGGCTGCTTTTTTTAAACCTCTCTTCCTTCCTCAGACTAACTGCCCTTACTGTTGACCTCCTGCTGACAAAATGACAGATGGGATGTAGAGGCTTTTATGACCTCAACAAGCAAGCAAAGGCGAGCTGGTATGTCTTAAAAACCAGGCCACAATCACTCTTTTTATCCTCCACAGTTTTATTTCTGGCGGACATATTGGCTTGAAAAGAAAGTGTGTCGGAAAGGTGACTTCTCCTGTTATTTCGCAACACCCAAGTGAAGAAACAATGAATGGAAGCTCCACTCTCTTCTTCCACCTTGACACCCCAATCCGTCTCCTCCTCTCTCTTGTTTACTCTTTTCTCTCTTGCGCTGGTCTCTTTGTCATCTTTCATCCGCTCCTTCATCCTCAGTTGTTATTGTTTTCTTTCTGTCATCATGTCTCTCATTCTCTTGCTTACCCCAGCTCTTTTTCCACTTTCTCCATCCCCACCGTGTCTCTTTATGTATGTTGCTCCTCCTTTCTCATTCCCCTACTCTTCCTCACTCATCTTTTTTCCGATGTCTCTCTCCTTCCCTCTCTGCCTTTCTTCATGTCTTTCTGGCCACGGTCCCATTTCCCCAATTGGCTTAGTGGCAGTCTAATCATTCTCCAACACCCCTGCTGTCGTCTCTTCTATCTCTCCGCCTGCCGCCGCCCTAATCCTCTGATCAGTAAATACCCTTCTTCAGCACACACTGCTTCTCAGCAGCACACTGCCTTCCTGGTGTACTCCTCCATAGTGCATACTGATGGTCCTTCTACTTCCTCCAGGCAAGCATAGCACTGAATGACTCTGAGGGCAGCACAAGTGAAAGATCCACTTGAAAACTCCTCCGGCACACTCATGGACCAAAACATTCATGAATTTTTTCAGTTGTGCACACTGAGTTCATTGTATCATTTTGGTAACACTGCATTTTAATCCACTGCCTTCAGGTTATTATGATTTGCAAAATTTATGTAAGAACAGTCTGACTAAAATCAACTTGGACACTATACAAATATTTTCACCCTGAGAAGAATCTTCTGGAAATCAGTGAGTCATTTTGTCTGCTAGGCCAAATGATTTCAATGGAAGTTGCTCAACTTCTTGAATAGTTTTTCTTGTTGATTTCTTCCTCATTGTGCTTCATTCAAAAATACCAACACTTGCAGCCCACTGTGGTTCTGTGTGGTGTCATCTCCCTCATGTCTCCCTCCCCAGCAAACTATGTTCTGTTCAGTCCCACACGGCAACAAACAGGAGCAGAGCTGCGGAGCGAGTTCAGGACTAAAGCTGGCGGTGAATCCAGTTTTACAGAATGAGCAGTCGGCAGAACACAAAATGAGCTAGTCTGAGTTGATTTAGCAGAATGTTGTTGAAAAATCCCAATATGCTAATTAAAGTACTCAAAGTCTGTGTGATCACCTCAGATCTACATAATTTCATGACAGAAAGATTCAATGGAAACATAAAAACCACTAAAATGAAAATGTCTATGGTTGTATTTACTGCTGTGTTTACTGACGAATCTCAATTCTAATCTGAATTGGAATCTGAATTTTCATACTCTCTATAGCTGCAAACTATAAAAGTGACAAAAAAGAACAACACTTTATTTCATTTATTGTTCTATGAATCATCCTCCGTACTACATGACTGTTATAAGGTGTGGCATGGGCCCTAGCCACATATGATGGTGTCTCCAGATAGTTTTTGGTTAAATCAAAAATCCTGGGCAGATTTTTATTCCCACTCCTTCCCTGGTGTATGCTGTTTGACATTGGCCTTGGTGGAGCTCTGCATTTTACTCAGCAAATTTACTAGTTTTTTTTTTTTTTTTTTTCATGCATTAACTGGAAATGTCTGATGAGCTGAATGTCATTCACACACTTATTATCATGCACAACTTTATAGATAAGGTAATGATGACAATGCAATACATGCTTTGAATTCCTTACAGCAATGCAGACCAGATATGCAATTGATATGCAATCTTTTATAGTTGTGACCTAATACAACTATGAAAGACTTGGACTTGTGACCAAAGACTTTAGACCTGACTTGGTCTCTAGCTCAAAGACTTGACACTTGACTTGGACTGGAAGACACAATACTTGAACTTGACCAAAGACTCGAGGCTTGACCTGGACTTGTGAGCACCTCCAGTTAAATGGTTCTTCTCCACAGGCAGATACGGCTTCTGTAGTACTGTGGTATCACCATGAGCTGCACTTAATGAATTGCTGGCAACAATTGCATGCTCAGGTACACTAATTTTTAAATTGTAATCAGATTAAAGTATTATTATTATGGCACTAATTACTTCTTAGATGGTAATTAGGGTAGAAATGAAAGAAAATGAAACCTAGATATTTCAATTTCATCAACTTAAAGTGCAAGAGGCGACTCCCTCCTGGTTCCCGTAATCCGCTCCACCCGTGAACCTAAAACTGCTCTTTCTCACCCACTAAGGAGCTAATCACTAATCAGTGTGCTCGTTATTAACCTAATTAGCTGCACCTGTAGCACTCTGCCTCCAGTGATAGTGATGCCAGCAGCATTACGCCTCTATTCAGCATCAACATGGTGACAGCCAAGCTGAGGGCTAATATGGCTGGAGGATTATAGGGTTCATCCCCATAATCGGGCCTTAACCCCAGAGGAAGTAATGCCAAAAATCTATATTGAATCAACAGGGTTTTATATCTGGAAGCCTTTTCTTGATAAAATTACATAAAACTGTGTGAATGTTTCAACAAACAGATTCCTGGCTTTTCTTCTAACCAAAAACTTTAGTGTTAAGTGTTTGTTTTTAAAGAATACACAGCATGTGCAGTTCCCCTGTCAGATCATCACTGTCACTGCT
Source organism: Rachycentron canadum (assembly GCA_038496675.1). Lineage (NCBI taxonomy): Eukaryota > Metazoa > Chordata > Actinopteri > Carangiformes > Rachycentridae > Rachycentron > Rachycentron canadum. The sequence goes on from CM076654.1 coordinate 21,285,040, forward strand.
GCCGTGTTATTGTGTGCATTTGATCCTGCGAATCACATTCCTCTTAGCAGTTTTTGATTGTTCGTAGAGATTTCCTGTTCTGTGCTTACGATGCTTTTTTGTGACATATCAAACACATCTGAGAGCATAAACAACTATGCAACAAACGCTCTGTCACAAGATATTTATTTGGTGTGAAGTAAGCTCTTAACCACAACAAATTATTATGAATAACCTGACCTATGCCCAAGCCTATAGTCACGACCTTATAAACAAGCTCGCTCAGAGATTTTTATTCTGTCCTTGAGTCTGTGAAGACACTGATTTGACTTCATCACCAAACCAATAACAGCCATTATGAGACATTCTTTATTAATGAGTAACTTATACTTCCGAGGCAGCTATATACAATGCCATCTCAGGAAGGACTCTACCCATAAAACTCAAAAATGCTGGTTTTTATGCACTGACACAAACATTTAGGACAGGATATTTCTTCTCTTAAACATTTTAAGAGTGAACAATAACAAAAAAGTGCAATTAAAGTCTCTTCTCAGTATTCTTTCATTAATTCTTTAGCACCTGCCACTGAAGACCCTGTGCTCTTTCATTCTCTGTGAGTTTTCTCTCTTATGTTTTGGTATCCTTGTTGTCATTCCACTTTCATCATGCCTTTTGTCTTGTTTGGTTGCACTGTTTTCTGATTGATCTTAATCTTCTCCAGAGCTCAAACCAACAGAAAAAACAGCTTAGACATGCAGCAAATTGAATACATGCAACTGATTCTGAATCTGAATTCCCGAGACATGTTCATGGAGACAGTATCATCTGCTGCATCACAACCTGAGAAATTCACTGTATCACGTCAGAAGTAATCTAGATGCAGTCTCATGTTTAACTAGAAGTTACAATTAGAAACATAAATATATTTCTATCACATTGTCTCCAAATATCCATATAACAGATTCTAACATTTCTTGTTATGATTAACAAATAAAGCAATCTATTTAATCTCATCCCTTCAGAGCACCGGGGTTTACCAAGCCTTTGAGTACTGTTGTGTTTATAATAATAACCACGATGATATGCAAAAATGAGCTTTACAGACTACAAAAATGAACATGCTCATATCTATCAGTCTACCCTAAAAACAAAGCTTGATGACGGCTTATATGTGCAGAGAATTAAATGATTCTACCAAAAACATTGATTTGTTCAATTTGTTGAGCCATTCATTGCATGTGTTTGGAGGTGGTAAATTACAGGGCTGTATGAAATGATAATTTTGCATTTTAACCCACTGCCTTAAGGTCATTATGATTTGCAAGATTTACGTAACTACTGTACGGTCTTGCCAAAACAACCTCCACACTGCACAAATATTTCCACCCTGTAAGCCATTAAATTTTCTTGAAACCAGTGAGTCAGTTTCTCTTTAACTTCACTTGTTTCGAATGCAATTGAGTCGACTCCTTTCACGAGTTTACTCATTGATTTTTGCTTCATTGTTCCTACACACTGGCTAGAAGTGAGAGCTTAATGATTGCTCACATGTGCCGGTGGTCAAATGGATAAATCTAAGGTAGCACTGGTATGCATGTAGACACAGTCAGCGTTTCTGGTGCAAATACATGTAGCAGAGCATTTGGGAAATTGAAATGTAGCTAAAGAACAGACTGACAGTCCACCACATCGGTCTCCCCTTGAGGGGCAGACCCAGAATCAACTTATCCTCTGCAAATCTGAGTCTTGATCACCGAGAGTGAAATGCACAACTGACCTCTGATCAGTCAGGCTCTGGGGGCCACTTATGACTACTCCCAGAGCTATTCATCAAACTGACGGCCAGAGATTGGGAATCGGACCCAACAGAGTTGTCTTCAAGTCCCTGTGATGGCCTGGAACTATCTATGTGTGTGTTTGTGGGCTCCTGAGGCCGGATGACAGATTCACCTTTGCATCTCTTTTGAAAAAGAATTTCATTGAGACGTTTCTGTGTTTCAATCGATAAAAGATAAATACATATATACATTTGTTTAGCAACGTATTCATCATGCTGCTCACAGAGGCATTCATCACAGTAACACCCCATCAGCTAAGTGCATCTATCATTTGTCAGTGTGCGGCTGCCATGGCAGCAGTTGCGGGGGCAGTAGAGAGTTGGACCACGCAGACACTTCACTTCATTGGTTTCTATACTATTAATCAGCTGTGTCAGTACACACCTTTCTAAACACTCCTCCACTCACTCCAGGGTATTGATTACTGGATGTATTAATGCAAAAACAAATTACATGTACTGTGTTCAAGGATATGTCAAAATATACACTCATGTTGTTCATGGCATTTATTGTAATGTGTTTTTTTTTTTTTTTGTCCAGCATGTTTTCCATTTTCTGCACCACTGACTTAGTATTCTGTATTTCTACAACTGTCTCTGTGAGTGTTTGATATGTAGAATCTATAAATGAAGAAAACTGGGTGAAAACAGAGAAGTCTTATGCACTCTGATAGAGCTGGCTGTCAAGTCTGTCAAAAAAAAACATCTTTGGTGCTAAGAAAAAAGTCTGGTTGGTATAAAATGTCTGGTCACATTTGTGGACTTACTTCTGTTTTTAATCAGATATCGGCAGATTTATAATGTATTTTCTTTGGTCTCAAAGTTCTTGTATTGCTTGTAGAGCTTGTGCTGAGATGTAAAGCCATGGTTAAAAAATGTTGACATATTCACTTTATTGCAAAGAGTTTCACACGACTGACTCTCATGTTTGTACAATAAATATGAAGCTACCACTAGCAGCATGTTAGCTTATCTTAGAGACTGGAAATGGAGAGATGTGGTATTTATGATTCTAAAGCTAATAGCCCAATCACCAAAAAATGGAAAAACATGTTTACCCACGCATATAAAACTCATATCCCTTGTGTTTAATCCATAGCAAAAATACATAATGTATAGATACGGGAGGTTAGAGATTTGAGTGCTGGTTGGTCTTTGGACAGAGAGCAGTCTCCCTTTTTTATGCTAACCTAAACTTACAGCCTTCTTGCTGCAGCTTTACATTTTGCAGAGTGATTTCCTCTTTTCCTCTAGAAGTAACTCTTGACAAGAGCGTGAATGTATTTTCGTAAATGTCAAATTACATCTTCAATATTTTAGAGCTTTAACTTCTTTTGTAGAAAACATCAGTGAATGAAAAAAAAAAAATTCACTTTGTCAAAGAATATTTTGATTTCTCAAGGTACTTTTGAAAAGAGTCGTTGTGGCGTCAGTACTGCAAACGGGGTTATATCAGCACTGGTATTGTACATTTTTCAAATAATACACAACCAAACTGAAAGGATGAAACTATCAAGTCTGAGACTTTGAGACTCGTCTGGACAGAATAACACTGTCATGAACTGTCTCTGTTTTTGTGGCGTCTCATTACAAACTGTGGATCCACTGTAGGGTAAGCAGGTCAACTACAGGCAATGCACTTGTGTTGTTGACATCCATCTCACTCATGACTGTTGTCATGTATCACCAATAGTGTATTCTCTATCTTTCTTAACATCTAAGGAAACAGAAAGATCGGCACTGACATGCCCAACTTCTCACTGTACTGAAAACACTGAACCTGCCTGACTGCCAGATGAAATACACAAATGAAAATGTTGAAAATATGCTGAAAAAAGAAATGTGAGAAATGGCTTCATACACATAACATAAAGGCTACTAAACACAACCTCTGAGTCTTGGGAAAAACCCGTTGAGTCAAACTGTCAATCATTATTATGGCGAGTTTCCCCATGATGGATGGTAACGCCTCAAAAGTGGTCATGTCCTTCATGTGCTATACAGGGCAGGGTCAACTTCTCATACTTATTCATCTGGTGAGGGTGACAACATGATTTAGATCTGCAGCACAAGGACCATAAATAGGGAGCTGGGACCCTAAACACCCCCACTAACAGCCATTATGGAACCCTTCATGTTTCTATTTCTGTTATGTCTGTGCCTCTCTCCTCCTTTATTTCACTGTTAAATTCTTTTGACTTCCAGAATGGATTTAATTTGATTAATTCAATAGAATCATTTCAATGCAGGCTCAACAAAAAAAAGGTTGCAAAAGCACACAAGTGAAAGGATAAGGACCCCAACCAGAACTAAAACAATACGCACTATAGGAAACTGTATCTGAAACAATGTGAATAAATAAAATGCATAATTAAATTTAAAAAGAAATGGCACCACAGTCTTCTGTTCCTCTCTAGTTCTCAGTAGGTGGTAGGAAGTTATTTTGCTGCACTGATTGTACATTTTGGCATTTCATCAAGTAAATCCAGCCACATTCTCATTATTTATTTTCTTATGCTTCTTTGTTGTCATGTTGCCAGTTTGTTTTGAAATGGGGAAAAAATGCTTGCGATTTCTTTGTGTCTGTCTCAGTGTGTGCAGGTTTTCAGCTTTGTGTGGTTTCCTAGAGTTTTCAGACTGCAGTGTTATCCAACCCAGCTGTGGTTTTGTGTGCCACATTGATATATTTTCCCTTTTATTTTCAATTTCCCTATAAAAAGGAGAATAACCCAATAATGACATTTAGAAGCTACAACTAAATTAAACATTGTGCTTTCAAAAGTGCCATAAACTAGGACATAGTCATTAAAAAAATACGGACATGTTAGATGTTCAAGTATATGCAGGAAACTTTTATTGATTTTTCATCAAGATATGTTTTTATCTCAACACCACAAATAGAGCCTGATGTTTCCCTCTACAGAGTTTGAGCTAAGCCAAAAGAAAGTGCTTTAAATCCAGCAATCGTGTCTGAGAGGGAGCATCTCAGGCAGTTTCCTCAGACATGCTCAGATTAATTCACATTAGGCTACACACTTTGCTAAGAGTTTGTCCAGGGCGATTTGTGTTGAGCCAATAATCAAGAGCATAACTGTCTACAATTATTTTGGAGAGATGGTCTACATAATAGTGGGAATCAATAACAAAGAAAAGTTTCAGTGAGCAGCCTCTCCACAAACATATTGATTTGTTGAGCAGACTTTGATCAAACAGGCGCTTCAGCTGATGTTGAAAGTCTGAAAAATACATCATCAAAATGTATTGTGATATATTGTTTAACATCATTGCCACCAGTGTTGAGATGGAAAAGAAGCTGATGCTACTCTTTGTTTTAGAGGCATGTGATGTTTCAGGATGGTCACTGTTGGTTTTTAATATGCCACTGCTGCTCCACTTATGTGTGACCCTTAAAAACATTCATGTGACTTATGCTCTGTATGGTTCAAGCAAGTTATATAGTGCAGCAAGTAATACACAATTCACATATGTAAACATAAGGCATGTGGTGCCGCAGTTTCATCGGTGGATCTGTCCCTGCATATTTCATGTTTAATGATGTTGTTGTCGTTATGAATGTTTCATGTTAAAAGTTTTCAGTTGAGTCGGCAAAAATGTTGTATCTTCCCCATGGATGTTGGGCCCTACTGAGGGCAGAACATGAAATACATGGAAAAGGAAGCAGCATTAAGCGATGGTTGAAGGCACAGCTACTGTGTGATTTAAGGACAGATGTCCACTCTTCCCTTCATTGCAGCCATACTGTCTACTAGAGTTTGCCATACCCTGTCATCCAGGTTAAAAGGTGTATACCATCAATAGGGCGAATCTCAATTGCTGAACCTGTTTATGCCATGTCATAATATAAAGTGTTCTTGGGTCATTTTACCATTGCGGGAACCCTGGGGGCGACCTTAGTTTTGTGAAGTAGTAATGTTGCCATTGTTAAAGTTAAATGTTGCTTAGTGATCTTTGATTTCCACCACTATAACAATGCATCAAGCTCCTTAAAGACCTTAACATCACAGCCACATAAACTGTGAGACTTGTGGGCAGGAGTAGGTCTGAAACCACCTGCTGAATCATGGTCCAAATGATCTTTTCGAAAATTAACCAATAGATTTGTCTCATTGCCACCAAAGGACCAAGTGAGATTGTTAGTACCTATGGACTGGACACAGATAGACATCATCCCACTAACAATTCTCCACGTTTAAGGGACATCACAGAGTGCAACGAATCTGAGTAATTTATTTTTCTGTACTTGATCAAAATTAACACCTTTTATATGTACCGTATATATGTTTTTAGGTTCTATGATTTCTATTTCTCTGCAGTTCAGTCTTTTTCGACGTTTTCATTTCTGTAATGTGTGGTTAACTGTGTGTTTCCCCCTGTAAGACATTGCCTTTTTAGGCAATGACTTTCTCTCTCTGCCCTGTTCCAGCTAACATGTCTTCACACTCATTGCACTCATACACACAAGCACCAACACCACTGTTTTTACTTATGACCACATCCCGTGGTTTCCTTAGTTATTTTTGTGTCAATTGTACTATTATTCGAATAAATCCAGGACATGACAACACATCATATTATTATTAATATCATCACATATTCACTCTATTTGTCTTGTTATCTATCTAACATTATGTAATACTTAGTATTTCACATTATCAACTGACTGCCACAAAACTTACAGATAGGTAATGTCTTAACTGTCAAACTAGCACTTTAACTGCTGCTGCAGGCTGTCATACACAGCACACATTCAAACATTTTCATTCTTATGATTTAAATCACTTCCCATACAGTAAAAGGGAAACTTTTAACTTTCACTGCAGCATGAAGAGACCTTTGATCCTGCTGGAGATCCCCCAGTGACTCACGGTCACCACTTTGGAAGCATTGTTCACTGTATGTGAGTGAGTAAGTGAATGTTAACTCCTCATGTTAAGATGATTGTAGGAGACTGGAGATACAGATACTATTCTCTCCCTCTGTGGAAACCGTGTAAGTAAAGTTTGTCTTTACTTAGTGTTCATTCTGCAATGTGCTCTGCAACAGAACTATTCCAGATTGACCTTGTCTCTCACCGACAGGTAATGGCTTTAAAAGCTGAGAGCACTGTGCTTTGTGCCGCTTTCTGCTGCGGCTCACTGACGTTATGCACACACACACACACACAGTAGCTTTTTACATCTCTCTCCTTACTTTCTTTATTTGCTTCCCTCTCCCTCTCTGTCACACACACACACACACACACACACACACACACACACACACACACACACACACACACACAAACTTACATTACATTTATTCTTTGGAGACTCACTGGTCCCAAACCTTCATGATGCCACATGCCTAAACGCAACATTGACCCTAAATTTAATGTTAAACCAGTGGTGGAACTGGAAAAAGAAATACCACCTCAGTTCAAGCATTGCCCAGCACTAACTATAACCATAAAGGTGTACTTGTGTGACTGAGCACCATACTTCCATAAAATCAAAGCAGGTTTGTTTCTGCTTTTTAGTTCCCAGTAGAGCCCCACACGCACTGGATCCTACACATCCCATCACTAATGGTGTCTTACATTAGACAGATGCTCACATTGCAACTCCACACCCCGAATTCGACATTGACATTGTCAGAGTTTTTTCTTCAACTTTTGAAAATATCCTCCAGAGCCACACAGAGCATTATAAACTATTCCTATGTAAAATTGGTGGACTTCTCCTTTAACCAAAAAAGGTCTTAACCTTGTAATGGTTTACTTTTGTGTGTGTGTGTGTGTGTATCAACTTCTTGTCTTGAAATGGGAGGTCTATCCCCGTGACGTCACTGTGTGAGTCCTCTCAACATGAGTAATTCCAGTTCTCACACACATGCACACACACAGAAGGAGCTGTAAATCTGTGTCTCAGGACTATAACTCTCCTCACATCTGTATGTGCCTTGTAATGGTTAGCTACTTATCGCTTTCTCTTTCTCTCTATCTTTCTCTGTCTCTCCCTCCTTCCTCTTCACCTTCCTCATCCCTCACATCACTCCCTCCCCTTAAGTCCACCCCACCCCTTCCTCCCCCAAAGCCAAACCTCTATTTTTGTCTTTCTTCTTCCGCTCGGCTGAGTGGTGTCTTTTCCTGTCTTCTATTTCTGTCCTGCTCCATGTCTCCCCGTCTCTCCTCTCCTCCTTCTCGTCTCCAACTCCCATCTCTCTCCTCTCGTCTCTCTCTCCTTCTTCTCAGGGGTCCTGTTCTAATTCAGTACTCATCCTCCAACCTACTTTTCTGCTTTCTCTAATCCTCCTTTACACTTTAACTGCTTGTAGGGATGTATGGTACTGATACAGTAGCAGAGGCCTACCCCAAATATCTCTATACCTCTCCTTTTGTCTCATCCCCTAACTCCTTGTCTGCTTTTCCCAGTTTTTCCTCTTTCTTTCGCCTCTGTCCATCTCTCTTCTCTTCTCGTCACCCTTTTCTCCTCTAATCTTCCTCTTTCGCTCTTCTCTTGACAATACAAAGTCATGGCTGGCCGCAGGGGTGGTTAAGAGAGGCTTTTGACAAGAAGTTTCAGAGAAGCAAACACACTTTCTAAGCGAGGAATTAAGAAGACGGCTGCTTATCCGCTCTCAACACTTCTCAGTCCCCTTTTTTCTTTTGGAGTAAACAACTGTGAGTCTCTATTCTGCTCTGCTGCTGCTATCTGCCTGCCCACTGTGACAGCCTGCTTAACAAACACACACTCAGACACACGTGCTAACACCTGTCAGACATCACATAACACACCTGCCCACAAAAGATCAAATTTTAGTTTGTTCTTAGCTGTGGAGTTACAAACCTGTTAGTTTACTGCCAGACCCACTTTCCACAAGAAAGCGCATATGAATGACAATCATAATAACACATGATTCTTCAGCCAGAAAAAGAGATGAAAAACCTTTATACTAGTTACAAAGCCTCTTTAGGAGAATCCCTTCCTGTTATGAAAAGTGGTTAGACAGCCTTGACTGATGCTAAACAGGTTGAGATGAATTTTATACCAGCCACGCAGCAGTAACACGGAAGAAATGAATTCAGACAGACTGCAATATGAAGGAACTGCTGGCTCTTTGTTACAGCTGCCTCCTCTCTGACAAATTCTGTAAATCACGACAATGTTCATGGGATCAGAACCTCCCACTCCACGCACACTCGATGTGCTTTCTGCAAATGTGCAAAATAAACCATTTTTTCAGAATTTAATCTGTACAATAAATCTTAAATGCTAAACTTCCTGCAGGCTTGTCATGACTGTGACTTTATCAGGTCAAAGACTTTGGAGTGGCATGGAACAAACAAATTCCCAAAAACAATTTCTTTAAAATTTCTTGTTCCAGCAGTGCACCAGCAGGATTATATTATATTATATTAGTATGCACAGGAACCGTCTGTCTGCTTTTAAGATCCCTTTAGGTGTCCCACATGTACCCAGGTGTCTGCTCATCAAGCAAGAGCGTTTTGACAACACCATCACCAGAAAACTACTTAGCTACCACATTAATTTCAAGGACCAACCAACAGCCAATTGAATGATAGGGTACAATATACTATTTTTATTAATATAACAGAGGAAAGTACAGTAAAATTCCCTTATTTAGCTAAAGAAACAAAGAAAATCAATTTACTAAAATATAAATTCAGAGTGCACAGGATTACAGCTGCGGGCACCACTCTGTTCCTGTGCCAGTAATATGATATAGCTATAGTCTGACATATAATATGTAGCTCTAACAGTCTATAAAGTGCAGTAGCCCAATCATTAACACCAGTTCATTCCCAAGTGGTACTGTCTGTGGATAAAAACCAGCCCTGGGACAAGTACTGCAACGTTACCGTGACAGTAACACAGTGGCTATCATCATGGCATGGTTGTGGTTATAACTGATGACCTGTATGGGTTATGTCCTTGATTAAAGGCTGTGCCCTCTTCGTGCAGTGGCTGGTAAGGTCAGATATCTGCCTTTAATCCTGAATCATCCTGGATGCCTCCTCTGATCCTTTTGAGATGTTACCAGACAGGGCAAGTCCACCTGCTGTAACAGTGCTTCCTGTGGTGCAGCAGTAAAAGTTCACCAAAATATATGAAAACATACCAACTTAAGGTAACAACGGAAGTGGCCTTTGCTGAGCTTTGTCTTATATGCAATGCAATTCATTTTCAGTTAATACTGATCACTGCTGAGCCATGTAACTCACCAAGGAGAATAGCTCCTTGACGCAATCTTGCTTTGAAAGCACCATAATCACTGCTGTCCAGGCCGTTCTGCTAAATGACCTGATTCTTTAACATAGTCTGGATATGACTTTTAACTGTGTTATGGTGAAACTAAAAAAATGTGTTTCAATATTTCATTCCTGTTTAATGTAAATATCTGATAGTGTTTGCATTCCTTCTATAGACAATGTCACATTTAAATGTATTTTGAGTGTCTTGAAATGGATTGTCATATCGTAAAATATTCTGAGGAATATAATTCCTTTTCAGGTGATATGTTTTTGAAATTGCAGTTTTGCTGTAACCTGACGCACCAGATGGTTTGTTGCACAGAACCATCTGAGAAGGCTTTGTTGGAAGGAACAGGCACTTTCAAAAAATGCTTATCTGGTGATTGGATGAGTCATCTGACTATCATATGACGTAGTAGGAGAGCGAGGAGAGCAAATACAACATGTCAGCATGTCGCAGTCTGAGGAGTTTTAAAAGCCAGTTAGCCTGTTGGTAGGTGATTCTTTGTGCATAAAGGGTTTGAGCAGCCATTAGCTCCAAACTTATTGGACATTGCTTGGTCCAAGATACTTCAATGACAAATTAATACCTTGGAGCCCTGCAAGATGGGTTCTGGCTTGTAAGAAATCCTACTTGGAAAGGCCTCTTTGGAAGCAACTGACACCTTTCATACATGCTGTAATTATGTGTGTGCATACATACACACAGTTCATGTGTATGTGTATAGTTAAAGAACAAAGTAGCCTCCTCTAACAGTCATGGCTGACATCCGGTAGCCCTCTGGCACTGCCAGCCATGCCCACTTTAACTGTCTGCCAGGCTCACATAGCCAAGGACGGACACACACATAAAGTGGTAGCTTCATGGGTGGTTACGACGCTGTACATATGCGGGGTGTGTTTTTCGGCTTCACATGCACATTATCCCCATCAGCAGTAGCAGCAGTATATTTCATGACGTGCTAATAGCAACCTACTCCAGAGGCAGACATGAGACCGTAACGCCACTTACAGCCAGCCCTCACAGCTGGCTAAACACTATACACAGCAGTATCATTTCTATGTTGTCACCAGTCATTCATTGTTTAAGTTCTGCTTAAGTAATCGCAAGTGCTCGGCAGAAAGGGCCCGTGGCGATGCGTTCCACCAGCGCTGCCTGTTAACTCAAATGTAACACAGTGTCCTCCCATTCACCCCCACCAAGCTGGAACTCGGAGGCAGACACATAAGATGCAGCCGAATGGCTTCAAGAACTGGCAGGTCCTTGGTGGTTTTTCAGCCAGACAGAGAAATGGAGCCAGAGGAAGAATGAAAATGAAGAGAAAGACTCCAAAGAAAAAATCTTAAGCTATAAGAGAGTAAAGTACTGTAAAATAAAATAGAAGAGGAGAAAGGAATGATTAAAGAGAGTCATGGTAATGAGCGGGTTGCCCTTCCTGGGATGCCTTGGTGGATAGCTGCCATCTCCACGTGAATGGCCTGGCTGATTAGCCAGACAGACAAATGGACTGGCTCATGTATCACTACAACCAAAGACAAGACTCCTGGAGGAGAACGGGCGACTGAGGGTATCTGCAAGAGAGATGATAATGCTCAAAGTCGAGCCAGAACCCTGTGGCGCACTCATTTCTCTCTTAATTAGGTGGCAGTTTTAGCTGAGACACCCCCTCTCTGACTGAGGGAATGCCATGGGAGCAGATTGGGAAGATGCTGAGTAGACTATACAATTTTTGTGTTGGGCCTCATTCATGAAATATGCGAGAATGTGTGCAAAAACTAAGAGGTTGGTTTGAGATTTATTTATTTATTTTTCTCTTAAAGTTTTGGGCAAATTATGTTTATGCATTTCAGATAATATTTGTAGATATTTGTATTTGTGTACTGTAGTTTTCAGCTTCATATAGCTGATGTTCTTCTTGCAGTTCTGCCTTAATTATCCTTCTTGTTTGTGAAAAACAGGGTGGCCACCCTGAGTAGATTTAGAATCAGTGGAGGCTGGTAAAAGTCACATTATTTAAGTAATTAATGTCTCTCATCCATATTTATGCATACATGAGATTTTTTTTGTTGGTATGAGCAAAACGAATGCAGTTTGTGCCAATCTATCCAATAAATGTTAAGTAATCCTGCTTGATAAGTGAAGCTTTGTTCGACTATTGGTGTCAGAGGACACCAATAGAGGATTCATCCTCTGGAGATCTTGAATACCAAACCTGAGATTTAGATCATTGTGCTCCCAGTTTAGCAGATGGAACCACCCTTTAAAACATGTAAAAAAAAAAAAAAAAAAAAATTCACAAAAAAAAGCTAATACCAGTTTAAGTGTATGCTATATTGTGAATATTTTCACATCTTTTTACTTTTGGTACTAAGTACTGTATACCTACACAGATCAGCTGTTTGAGTCAGAAAAAGCAAGTGAAAAAATACGTCTTGTTGTTTGTATTATGTCTCAACATGTGCGCTGGTATCCCTTGCTGCTGCTTCTCTAAACTGGCAGTGTGCTGATCTGAATCCACTGCAGGTGATACACTGACTAAAACCTTTACAAAGCCTAAAACTAACTAACTCACTAACTTCAAGGTCTGAATGAGTGGAGTTGGTGAGACATTGGTGGTGCTGGTTGGGCCACTGCATATGAGCGCTACTGAATATGCAAACCAACAATCAATCCAGTGCACACATCTGCTTCAGTTTTCATCTGCCCCCCCCCCCCCTGTCTCTTATACA
>CM076654.1:21298255-21346980 GCA_038496675.1 Rachycentron canadum
CCCCACCACCACCATGGCCCTGAATCTACATCTGACATCCAACAGATGTTACTTGGTTTCTTTTTTGACTACCATACAGGTGCTGATTCTGTTTTGCCTCGCAGCGACTTAAAATCTTTCATTCGTGTGTTTGGAAATGCTCCACAGGGACATTGAAGACTTGTGGTGATGAACGTTCAAGCAGCAGATGTCTTGTGACGATCCCAGGAGGTTTTTGAGGAACTGGAAACCCAGTGTGTTTGGTACCAATGATCGATCCATGTTCCAAGTGGCTTTAATTACTTGTTGTCTTGACTGTCGCTTCATGTTGTCAGTTCTAGCCATATGGCTCACTGTCTGTGTACCTGCAGGGAACAGCAATTCATGTATATGACCCTTATATGTATATTTATATTGTGTTTGCTTGTATATGCACATATTCCCAGCCATGCACATCCACTGTGATAATGATGGTGGGAATCTGGCTAAACAGCAGCTAACAGAGACCCATTCAGTGCTCAGACATCCTTCCCAGCAGCCCCCTGGGATCTCCACTGAGAAACAGAAGAAGATGACGTGGGGGTGTTGGACAGAGGAAGTCATTACAGTCTGGTTTTGACCTCAGCATCCACCCCCTCATGGCCATGCCCAAAACCTGACTGGATGCAACAGATGTTAGTGGAGGTTGAGTCAAGGGATGGGGAGGGGGGTCTAGATGACAGCTGTGCATTGTCTGTTCAGGCCAGCCATTGTCTGGAAAGGAAAAGAGAGAAAAAGAGAGAAGGAGGAGGGGGAAAAGAAAGAGGGAATTGTTGATTACTGGTGTTTGAAACTGCATTTTCTGCAGTTCTTTGGCAGAAATGCCAATAATGTGATTGAACTAATGGCTGAATGAGAGGAGAGAGTGAAGAAGAAAATAAGAGACAGAAAGGCCAAGGAGAAGGAGCCAGCCAAGCATTGTGTGCAGCTGCTCTCTGGACACCAGAGTTTTCAAAGAAAAATAATGGAATCTTAGGCACTTCAAAAATATTAGAAAACATTCATTCTATTGCCCATTGTTAATAGAAGGTCAGAGCAGTTTCAGGTTTTTATTTAATAATATATTTTAAACTCACCCAGCAGGTTATCACAGCAGTGGCTCTTCAGTGTAGATTCAAATTCAATTAAAGCATTAGTTTTTTACAAATCAGGAAAGACAGTAAAAGGTTTAAAAAGATAAAAGGTTTGAAGATATTTATTAATTAGGCAAAAAAATCAAAAGAGTTCAGGGTGCAAAGTGATATTTTCTGACTATGTACAGTGCTATTTTCATTCTTTTATTTGAGCAATTAAATATGTTTTATTGTCATTTATTAAAAGTAAAAGCATTAAAACAAGTGCATATTGGCCAGTGAAAAGAAAGGTTTAAAAGCACCTGTAATGTTGGCTGGCCCCTGCAGAAGTAGATTGATACCACGATGTTCAAAACTGATGAAAACAAGGAAAGAAGGCAGGATTAACAGAGTTTAGAGAAACAGAGACAGATGGGCGAGCGGGGGCAAGAATCCTGGATGGTGGACAGCCAAGGCTGACAACTTGATATAGGACACAGGGAAAAAAAAAACTGCTAGGACAAGCAAGAAACCCCAAAGGCAATGGAGAAAATTCATGACATTCGCATTACATCAGCAATATCAATTTACCAAAAACAGAAAGCAGGGCATATGGACAGACAGGCCAAGAGAGGCGAAGAAGAGAAGGAGAGGGAGTGATAATATTGCTATTGATGCTGGTAGAAACCCAAGTATAGGAACATCTTTTTCCAAATAGCTCTTCGCTGCAGCCTCAGGAGGGGGTAAAAGCCAGCAGTGCTCATATCGATGCAGCAGAGGTCTGGGGAGATCGAGAATGACACAGTCAGGCTTCTCCCGAGGGGAAAAAGTGACGAGAGTTGCTCCAAAATCAGCTGTGCAGCCACCAGTTTTTACCAGTGCTGCTCTACAGCACATAATTATAAAAGACAAACGGCAGCAGTTTTAATAACCTGGAGGCTGAGTCAGTGCAGCTCAGTTACAGACTTTACAAAATGAAATTGATTGTGTGGAGAGATGATTGTTTTTCAATTCTTTTAAGCTTTTACATGTTCTGGAAAGAACGTCCTTCAAACATGTCGAAAACAAAACACACGAGCAATGTCTACACACACACAAGCACAAACCACTGATTCATGGCCACCAACAGGTTCTGGAGAAGTCCTTTCTTAAAGGTGTTTTCAAGGAGAAAACTCTGCCCAGCAGAGGAAGGTAGCTGGTGAGCAAAATGGTGCATTTATCAGGAAAAACATCAGGAACACAGTGGATACGTGGCGTGTGCATGGCATGTTCTTAGCTGGGTGTTCGTAGCAGCATGTTCGTAGCAGCACAGCAAACATCTTGGTTTTCATTTCGGTGCCCATGTTGATGGGTTAGATCAGGTATACTCTTTGTTCCTGGCATAAAGAGACAGGGACTTTCCGCAGGTGGGGACCAAAACAAAGCAAAAAAGAGTGTGAATATTGGACAGAATCACGACTCCAAACAGATGCTGTTGCTCTTCAAAAACACCACAAAATGCTTTGCTAGGTTTCACCACACCATTGCAAAATATTTGTCTATTGCTGCTAGAAAGAAGGCTGATGAGAACCAAAAGCAAAACATTTTGAGCTGTAAAACCAAAGCAATGATCTGAAAGAGGCTAAAATCTGCAGCAGAGCTGAATGACACCACAAAGTCCGTCAGTTCCCTGTGGGTTCAATGTCACAAGTGATACCTTTCACATTGCATAGAGGCATTTCATTGATTGTAAATATTAGTATATTAATTAGTGCAGCTTTAAGCACTTCAACAACTAATGGTCTTTTTATGGTCGCGGTTGATTCAAACATTCACAACCATTCTCCCTAAAAGCTTTCAACAACCCTTATTATTTATCATCTACCCAGTAATATGTGGGTAATATATCAATAATGATAATAATTAGTCATTGCTCAGCTATATGCAAAAAAAAATCTTACCACCCTTACTAGGTAGGAGCAGACTTGATATTTTCAGTAGCTAGAAAGATGCAGGGATTTAACCACAGCTTCCCTCAACTTACTGCTCACACCTTTTCCTCACATTTTACTGCGCACTTTATTGAACCATCATGCCTCTGCCCCACAAACTAAATAAATCCAGAGAGAGAGAGAAAGAGCAATTTTCCAGATTTATTCTCCCCTGTTCTTTTCTGTTTTTCAGTCTCTGTCTCCTGGCCAAATGATATCTGACGCTGTCCAATCATAACAGTCAGCTGTTCATTTCTGCCTAGAGTCTAATGCAGGGCAACGATAGCGCATTGACGACATTAAATATTTACAGCTACATCTTCTCCCCTTCCCCAGTCATCTGCTCTCCAATAGTCTGGACAAACAGCGCACTAGCACACACATGCACACACACACACACACACACAGGGAAACATACACAGACATACACACTCAAGGAAAGGATAACTGGTAATGTAACATACTCTATACACCCACTCACTTATAAGGTAATAGTTTACAGTTTTGTTTTTTGTTTTTTTGGTGTTTATTTTGATTATTAAAAAACAAATGAAATCTGATGCAAGGGCCATATAATCAACACCCCATTTGTATTTTTGTATTTTAATTCTACACAGAGAATAAAATTCTTATCATTATTCTTCTGAGTTGTCAACATCACAAAGGCATCTTGTTTCTATAAATGTTCTATATAGGAAAAGGAATCACAACAAATTTGGGTGCACAGGAAAATTAAACTTCTGGCCCAACATATGCCTGTATCCTCAGCCCAATTCTGGCACATCTCCAGCCCTTTCACATCTGGATATATTCTACCTGTTATCCTCTGGTATTGGTTGACAACTGGAAGAGTTTTTCTGGTTGTCCAAGAATTGTTCCAAATGTGGAAGTAGCAATCAGACACAGATTTAAGGCCAACAAGGCCTCTACTGGGCCAGAAGAAAACAATCACGTGGCCCAAGTATGGACCGAATGTATTTTGCTGTACAAACTGGGGGAAAAGAACTTTAAACCAATGCTGAATGACACCATTCTCAAATTCATCCATCACATATATAACTAGAATAAGCAGCCAATTAGCTTTGATTATCTACCCTTCATCTGGCTGTAGTTTAGTAGATTTAGCTCACAAACGCGTGAGTGGTGTTGATTTTCTCTTCTAACTTTTAGTAACCAATAAAATCTGGAAGCAAAAAACCAGTGAAATTACCAATCACAGAAGAAGGTCTATGTGCTGCTCTTTGTACAAGCATGCTAACAACTAACAGCATATCTAAACTCAGACATAACCAGACACACACTTACGCAGCGGAGTCAAAAGAGTCAAACGAGTAAAAATCTGTATGCAGCCATTCGCACATTTAACATGTTAATATACACACATACATACACACACATACACACACGCTCCCAGGCCCACAGATCCAGCCCCGCCTATGTATCCACATCTCAGGGTGCCATTGTGTGCGGCCACTCAAGCAGGTAATTCACTGACAATGAATAAAATGAGATGTAATTATTTTCAAGCAGTCACTTGTTGAGCAAGACTGAATGGGCTGAGAAACATGTGTTGCTCCCAGACTCCATTATGATCGTGCTGCCGTGCGTTTTACAGTAGCCAGACAGAGGTTAAAGCTCCACAATCAAATTGTATGCCAGAGTGTGAGTGAATGTGAGTGTGTTTTCGATTGGCTGGGAGAGGGTGGGGGGTGGAGGATGCAGTTAGATGGGAGTGTGGTGCAGTTGGGGAGGGTGGGTGAGGGGGGCCTGGTGTGGTGATTTGAGGGAGGTGGGAGAAAAAAAAAGCCTCTGGCTACCATCACAGGAAATGGCCTGAGACATCCACTTCTCCGTCGCTCTGCCACCCACCCTCCACTGGCTGTTTATCTCTCACACTGTTGCTCTATCTTTTTTATTCAACCTTTTCTCTTTCTCTACCTCTTGAGCTTTATTTCCCTCTCTATCTCCTCTTCTAAGCTTTCCTAAGATAGCTTTCTCATTCACTATCCATCTCTGTGCAGCTATTATCTGTTTTTGCCACTCTTTCCCCCGTGGCTCCAGTTCTCCGTTTCACTCTCCAGACCTCAGATTTTTCCTTTTCTCCCTCCATCCATATGAGTCTTCCTCGCTTCATATCGCTTCCTCGCTCTTTTTTCCCCTATTCCCTCATTGTCGTTCTCTCTCTTTGTATCACCCTTGCTCTCTCTATCTCGCTCTGCTCCCTCTGGTGTGCCAGAACAGGTGGAGGACAAGCTGATAAGTCTCAGTTTGACACTTTTTCACCGGCAGCCATCACTTGCTCTCTGATCCTATGTTACTTGAAACACACCTTTACTGTTATCTCTGTGTGTGTATATGTGGATCACACCATATCTATGTATATATATGGCTACATTACAGCCAGGAGAGATATAGCTGCTGCCTTTGAACTGTTCACACAAAGTCAGCTCTGCCTTGCTCGCCACACCAAAGGAGCAATTCCAGTTGATTTCATCCAGTTCTGTCTTGGTAATTTGCATCCTTTTCTCAGCTGCTCTCCTTTTTCCCATCTTTTTCTCTTTTTTGGCTTAGTGTCTCTCATCTCAAGGCAGTGCTCATAATACCCACGCATATACAGAATTCTTGTCACAGGGACATGCACAAGTACACACACATCACACTCTCATATCTCTTATTGCATAGGCTGGATAAGGTTGAGCAGGACTGGAGTCAGATCATTTAACATATTACCAGCTCCCAGGGGTTCCTGTTTATGCCCGCTCACTCCAAAGCCGATGAGTAGGAATCCAGTAGCTGCTGTGCATTAAGCAGATCTCTGCTGCTCCATCGAGGGCCCCCGAGGACCCCGACAAGGAACAAATGCTCATAGCAGGCAGAACATATTCAAGATATTCACAAATTTAGGCTGCAATAGATATGCAGACACAAACAGACATGCAGAGGGTGTGTAAACATGAATACTCATTTATTATTGGCACATAAGCAGAGATAATAATATAGTAAATAAATACAGCATGTTCAAGGCCCAATCCTGAAAGGAGCTATTTGTATGTTTTCCTCTTGCTACATGGCCAACATTAGCATTAACAGTTGCTTAATTACCAGTCTGCTCCATCAAACTTCATTCCTCTACTAACATCTGTCTCCAGAGGTGGATATCAAGACCAACATTAACTCCTGTCTCTAATCTTTTAGCAAGTTAGCGTGTTAGCAAGTTAACCTGCTAAACTTGGAAATAGCCCCTTTAATTGTTTAGCAAAACACATAAGCTAAATGCATATAGACAACTGAGAGTAAGAGCAAGTTTAATATATAGATCAACAAGGTTAAAGTCTACAGCCATGTTAGCAGCCTATGTGGTTGTAAAAGGAACTGTTGGGGAGTCTCTTTGAAGGCATATAGATCAGTGGCAAATTAACGAAAAAACCTGAAAAATTAGATGAGAGAGAACGACAGTGCCTCAATTCATCGGTTATGAGGGGTCACTAGATGAATTGCATGTTATGAATTTCACAGCCACCAGGCTTCAACTCAGTTGAACCCCTATGGGAGATTTTGGACTAACATGTACAACAAGAGAAATATTTAGGAAGAATGGTGCCCATCTCTCCAGTAGAGTCCTTGGTGAGATGGTACACTGTGACCAACACCTTACTAAATCACTTTCTGTTATTTCTTCCAAATGTGTTGTGTATTATCAGATTATCATTCTACCCTCATATTCTTTACTGGATATCCCTCTGACACTCTCCACTGCACTCTGTATAACAAAGTTGGTTGGTCCAACTTAACCCATAAAGTCCTTACTGGACATTCACCACCTTATATAACATCTATGCTGGACTGGGCCACAGGACACAACCAAACATGTCTTACTAACTGTCCTATGCTTCAAATCCCACAGGTTTTTGTGCACTTGTCTTAGATAAATATATACAATTATGTTTTGTTTTTGTGTTATTTTACTGTAATGTCATTGATTGTTGATGTCCACAAGAGGAGTTACAGCTCCTGGGAAATACATAATAAACACTATATGTTACATCTACGTTATAATGTGGTGTAAAGCATATATGAAATATTTACATGCCACTTATGAATGCCAGATGGACTTAAAGTGAGGTTATGATGATTGTTATTTTATTGTTGTTTGTTCTGTTGTCATCCTGTTTAAATCACTGACACATTCAGAGATGACAAGCCAAAAGTCTGGGTGCTCTGTTAGCATGTTAGCATTACCAAGGCAAACAATCACTTCGTGCAGGGGAAATTTTTAAAGGTTTCAATATGTTTGCCTGAGGCTAAAAGATATCCATGACTAGTTGGTTTGAAACAAGGATTAGAGCTGCCCTACTCTGAACTGAAGTATTAGAAAAGTGGAAATGAGATTTTGGTGGATTCACTCTATGCAGACCAAAACTGTACTAAATTTCAATGCCATCCATCCAAAAGCTGCTGCGGTATTTTAGTCTGGACCAGAGATAGAAACAGTCAGACACACTGATATAAAAAACAACCTTTTCACAGCACCAGACAGCTGTCACTTAGATTAAGTGAATGTTAGTCTCTGTTTTAAAATCAATTTAGGAGAAAGTTGGAAAGTTTAGGAATTGTACTAGGTAGGGGCACATTATACTACATTGTAATACAATAGAATCCCCTGACATCAAACCCCCCCTTTGTGAAGGGAGTTTCATTTTGTGCCACAGAAAACTGATTCTATATTATTATCTGAGGCCGTAATTTGTGATGTTGTTAGAACAGTGGAAGGCTTCAGACGTAGAAGAAATCCTGGTATCAAAGTGTACTTCGAAATTCAATAAACACGGCATGCACATAACAGTCTGAATGCTTTATGAATGCACTATGTTCATGCCAGCCTACGCAGAAACATACTCTATGAACATGTGCAGACACACACAAACTCAACTCAACTCAGTCTGTGTAGTCTGACCTTGTTACAGTAACAAGTCACATTGCTCACCACACTCAAGTCAGCAGTGCGTTCACATGCTCCTCAGTACAACAAGGTCTCTATGCTGCTGCGTCCGTTGGGAGACGCAGTTCAAAATGTATCCAAAGGGCTCAGGCTGAGACAACAGAGGCCCGTGTTCTCCTGCTGCTGCCGCTCTGCTCCTGGCCTGGTGGAGGGGAGCACAGGGGCCGCTGATGGAGACGAGTTTCAGGTTTCAAAAGGTTTTTTTTTTCACCCTTTTCTACCCAACTGGATCAGGGAAAATACAAACACAACACAAGGGTGTGTGTGTGTGTGTGTGTGTGTGTGTGTGTGTTGTGTGTGTGTGTGTGTTGTGTGCATGTGGTGTATGTTTATTACAGCGTTTGGAACAAAATAAAGCTGTTCAAAGCACCCAGTGTGTGTGTGTGTGTGTGTGTGTGTGTGTGTGTGTGTGTGTGTGTGTGTGTGTGTGTGTGTGTGTGTGTTTGTGTTGTGTTGTTCATGTCGCCAGTGGAGAGTCGCATGCTCTGTTCTCAACACCACCTGATCCCACCAGAGTGTATGCATCAACACATCAGAACTCTATGTGTTTGTGTGTTGTCAGTGTGTGTGTCTGTGCTTGCGTGTACACATTATGAAAATGTGTACATGAGAGTGGAAAAGAGTCACATGGAGCTGTTATGTCACAGTCACGGGCTCAATTCGCCACATGTGTGTAGTGTTATCCAGGTCTCCACTCATTCAGATACAATAGCAGCCTGCTTTTTAAAACACCAGCACAATGTGTGTCCGTCACATGGTGAAGGTGAGCCCAGTTAGGGGATACCACCCTGGGGAATGACAGAGGGTGGATTTAAGTTCACAACCAGGAAGTGTTTCAGTGAAAGCTGCAGGGCTTTAGGGCAAGTTTCTCCACCCCCTCCTCCTCCATTTTACTTTCCCTGCCAGCTTAAACACATCTGTCCTGGCCTGACCACCCCAACGCCCCACCCCCTCAGCCCTACAGCTGGAGCAGCCAGTCAGTGCCACTTTTAAGAAATATTGAAACAAGAATTTAAGCTCACTGGAACAGTGCAAAGCAGTGATAAATATGATTTGAAAACATTGACCAGATTGCATATAAAAACCTGTAAAGTAGGGTTTGGGAAAGAGTTGATGAAATGTAAGGTGAAAGGTGTAGAAACCATGGCAACAAGTGACAATAAAAGAATGAATTTGATTAGATATGTGCTTAGTGAGTCCCTAGGTTTTATATCGGTCTCCGCAAAAAAAAAAAAAAAACAACAGAATTTTGAAGGATTTTCATTTTCAAGAGTAACAAACTGTAACTGACAAGTTCCTTGTCAGACGATCACATTTTGGCCCCTGTCAGAGAAATTAAACAGGGCTACGGAGTGTTGTGTGTGTTACTATTTGCCACAGTTATGCAAATATTATGAGTTGATCTATAAAAAAGCTGGTGGTGGTAATTTTCCATTAAACCACTGCAAAAGAAAGGGAAACAACAAAATGAAAAAAAATGAAGAAAAATGATGAGGAAAATAAGATGTTCGTCTGTTTCCAATGCACTCGGTCGAAGTTTCCAACCAGCTTTTTTTATTTGCAAATTGAATAATATATAATTCTAACATGCTGCTGTTTAGCAGGTACATTCACCTTCTTAGTCTAAATGTATTTACCACAAAATTCAATAAAGGAGTAAGCCTCTAACTATCTCTAGCAAGGAAAAAGATCTCTGGCACCATGTAGGATATCATGCAGAAAAACTGAGGCGACCTCTGGTACAGTGCCTTTACACCGACTCACCAACTCCTACTTTCAAAATTATGCACACCCTGCTGTTGAAAGTGGGACAGGTCTGGCTTAAAGGAGGGCAAACGTACCTTAAAGTGCTCCACATAAACCCTTCCTTCCAGTCATAAAATATGGTTTAACAGCAATCAAGTTCTTGTGGTTGAAAAAACCTGACACTGTAGCCAAAGAACATTTTTTTCATTTTAGAAATCAAACAGCACACAGAGCCTCTGTACATCAGATGACATATAGCAGAAATACAGTTGATCATACATAATACATTGAAAATAGAATAAAAAAATTAAGTAAGTAGGAACATATGGCACTGAAAGAGATTAAAGAATGAAAAAGCCACCTCATATTTGCCAACAGGCACTGGCACAGCTTCCCTGCTCTATTTCTCTCTGAAGATCCCATCTCTGCACTATAGGCTACCACATTTAGAATTACAATATTTCCATCAGAATTTGAAGGCAGCATAATAAAGGAGTGGTGCTTCCGCCCTCCGCTTACCCCTCCCCCATCTCCCATCCTCCCTCCGCCTAGCCCTCTCAGGGTCTTACTGGGAGGGTTGTTAGAGTGCTGGTTGTGTTTTCTTTGTGCGGCCAGGCCTTGCTATCATATTACTGCACACATGCTGATGCAGCAGCTCCTGCAGTCGTCTCTCTCCACCCCTCCACCCTAACCCCGGCCCAGCCCTTTTTATTGAGCCACCCAACAATGAAGTGAAACAAATTACTATTTCAATTTAAGTAATGCCACATTACAGTTTCCAATCACAAAAATAAGTTGTTACTTTTGTTATGACCACTTCTAAATATAAGATTAAAGCTGAATTATCCAGGAAATACAGGCATCCTGATTAATTTTCATAGAATTAATCATCATCTCCTCTCACATCGCGCTGAGAAATGGCAAAAAAGTAGGTTTTGCCTGGAGGAAATATTTCCTCAACTTTGATTTTATCAAGGAGCAAAGAGAGGATGAGAAATTAAGTTGAGTCCCAATTTTAGAGGATAAGAGGATGCGACTGACAATTTTACAGCTATAATAGCAAGGTCATTTAGTGGTGTACTTTTACGAGGGAGTAATAAGCAGGCTTTTTTTAGCCTCTTGAAAGCAGTCCAAGTAATTGTGAGTTACATTACCTGGCATATTAATCATATTCCTCTTTGGCAGTTGTTCTTTCACAGCCAAAATCTCCAATAATTCAAGTGTCTCTTGTCAGGGATCAGGGAGAACATTGGTTGTCAACCACTGCTCCCGCTGTAGGTTCACTCAAAAGACATTATTGGGGAGGGGTGCTGGATCTATGTCTACATTTTTACAAACGGCATGACCTTCCTCAAGTTTAATAATGTAATTTTTGGACAGTATTGAGTTGGCAAAGACCTTAACAATAAGTAACTAAAAGAGGAAAAGCATGACGAATTTAAGACCATAATCACCAGCGATGTGTCAGGCTTTTTTCCAGCAACTTCTTGTGCTTGAAACAAGAGCAACTTATCACCCATGAAATTTTTACTTGCAAACTGAATAAAGAAATTCACCGTATTGTTCCAAACAGCTACTGTTTCTATTTTCCATTTCACTACAGGCTTCTACTACTGAGGCTTTCACTACCAATTTTAAAAATGTGGGAGACCACAGACATGACAACATACTGATGATAATTAGTTCTGACCATAGGCTGTAAAAAAAGATTGACATAACCCATAGGTTTTTGAGAGATTGTGATGCTTAGAGTGTGCTGCTCTGCAAGTGGTCATCTTGGCAGTGCTGTCCAAAAATGGGCAGAGTGTGTGTGGAATCAAGACTTTGGCACATTCGGTTTAATAACAGTGGCAAGCATATGCTCCCATTTAGCACAGCTGGGCAACTTGCTCAAAGGCTAACCAATGGCCAATTCGTTCATTATTCATTTATTTCATTATCGAGTTCAGCTAGCAACCCAGGTACAGTGGGCACAGACACTGATACCCCTAATTAGCATTACTACATAAATAAAATACTAGAATTTTGCTCAAACACGAGTACAGACTTTCAAGTATTATGTCAATTAACTGTAAAACAAGCCCCTTAATTTGTCCAGCATTTACATGAGAAATTCTGCAAATGGCAGACACAAATTGCAATCACAGCTGAGCTGACATTTTAACATGGGGATTGGGGATGGGCACTTTTGGAGCCATCTTCAAGTGACAATTTGAGAAACTGCAGTTTTTGTCTTAATTTATCATGTTGGCACTTAGTTCAGACCAGCCTTGAATCATCTCCATTATTGTCAGGAGGGGCACATTGGATCCTCTAGTGTGGTGCCAGTACACGCTGTTTAGTACAACAGTTTGCAACATGTGATGTTGAATTTGAACTGAACTTTAAGTTACAGCAACTCTGACTTCTGTTGTGATACAGAACAAAGGGATTATAGACAAGGAAAACTAAATAGCACTTCGATAACGCTCAGTCACAGATTTAATCCATGTCTATTTTGTTCAAACTGACACACTGGCCTTCTGTATTAGTTACTTATTGGATTTGTATAGGGCAATAAAACGCTGATGCAGATGCAGGACTGTTGTTTTCCGCATATGAAAAAAGTCATTTTTGATATATCTATTTTGTGAGTAATTTTTTGAGTACTTCTCACCAGGGAAAGGTGAATTTAAATATAAATTTTGGGAAAACATTTCTACAATACAATAGTGGAGCGCGAGAGCAAATATATTGAAATGCTCTTCGGGATAGTTTTTGGATAATTTAATTAGAGGGTCTTAAAAGAAAACCAGATTTGTTTCTATTGCAACTGTTGTAGTTCAGCTGAAATCCAAATGTTGTGTTTGTGGCCAGCCATTGAAAAAGATCCCAAATTCTTTTTGCCACCTTGTGTTGTAGCAGACAGGGATGAGCTGTTTAACAGTACAAATCATCTAAACTAAAAGGTCTGACGTGTTTTCCATGTGATAAAGATGATGAAAGTGGATGGGACAGGAAATCTACCAGCTTTGGTTGGAAGATGTGTAGCTACAGTAATGCTCTCTGTAGCACCAGACTGAAGCAAAAGCAAAAGGAAAAGGTTCAGTCAGAGTGTTTATTTTTCCTCCCAGCAGAAAAGGCCTTCATTGATGGTTTTGGATATGGTGCCCTTTTGGAGACACGGAGCAGTTTTGACCTGGCCTTTCTTTCCTTTTTCCTCTATTTCCTCACTTTTCAAACCCCCCCCCCTCTTTCTCTCACCCTGGGGCTGGAGGGGATCTTGTAAAGTCAGCAGTAATACATTGTGTTATAAAAATAATCAAAGTTTTATTGGCATTGCCATGGGAGGGTGGCATAGGGGGGAGTGAGGGTTAAGTGGTTATACAGCACAATTCACCTTTCTTACCAGAGAGAACTGTACTGTTTCATACTGTACTGTCTGCCCCACATGCACACACTGGAAGACAGAGGAGCTATTGGAAGTAATAGTGGTAATGTCTTGGAGATAGAGCACAAAGGTAGGAGTGTTGACGTGTATGTGTGTTTCCGTGTGCATGTGAGGAGGCAGTATGTGTGAATCAGTGTGTGGGGGTATTAACAACATGCTGGTATTTAAACTGCTCCTCTAACAATGGGTCTTAAGTCTTTAGCCAGTGCCCACAGTCTGTCTGTTAATGGTACCAGTCCACTCACTTACACAGCAGGATGGAGACACTCCAATGGCTTCACAGAGTGCCAGGAAATGCTAAATATCTCTAAGCTATCCTATGGAGCCCCATGAAAATGCCACATTCACCTGTAAACATTTCATTTTTTCTTGTGTGGGAGCGTTTGATAGAGACTTCCAAGAACTTGACAGCTTTTTGCAACAGAGAAGCTGATACGCAACATTGAACTCTGGGATCATCGCAGTCAAGGTGGTTTGGGCTAAAGGTCATCAAACAAAATGTGTCTGAGCAAGTTCAAACACTGCCCAAGGCATTATAATGGTGATAAAATCACAGCTGTGCACAGCCAGGCCCACATGCGGTGCTCAGCTTGAAGGACAAAAGGCTCTAGAAGAAATTGATAGATTAGAAAAGGCCATGGTCAGTCATTTGTCTTTTGTTTTCCCTATCAGAGGCCTTCAGTGTTGCCGTGTTACTGTGGACAACATTATAAAGGATGAAAGATTGCCTAGCTTATGGGCATTTATGGCAAGTGTAAGTATTTGGACTGTTTTTCATGGCTGAGCGAGTTGCCCTTTAGGATTGCAAAGATGTCTTGCAAAGGCATTGTGACGCCCAGATTCCAGAGAATGCAAGACATGGCGTATAAAGCAGGGGGCTTTGGCACAGAGAAAGAAGCTCAGTATCTCTCTGTCATTGTCTAAGGGGCTATCCGGGGACGCAGCAGTGGAAAATGCCCCCAGTGGGATGGGCAAGGTGTGGGAGGCATTAGCGGCTGTCTCCAGAATTCAAACGCCGTCAACCCTTCATATCTGTCTCCTCCCTAACAAGATGAACCTGTAAAATTAGCCCACTGAAATGGATAGTTGTTACGGTGACAGAGGGAGCGCTGTGACAGGGATATTTGTCAGGAATTGGATTAAAGCAGATGGCTTTCTGAAACCTCAAACCAGTGTGATTAGATTTTCACCGTTGAACACTGACTGAAAGATGATTGCATTAGATGATACTGGGGGGAGGGGTGTACACAGAAAAACAAACTAGAGTTGAGCAATGTGGCAGGATTGTAATCCTCTCTACCCTCCATGGCCACATGCATGCCATTGTCAAGTCATTGTCATTAGTGATTAAGAATACACTGTAGCTCAGTGCCATCTGTACATGTTGCATATTATTTGATCCACATGTTTAGGTGTTTCTAGCCATGATTGGTCAGTCCACCACTTTTTCCCTGGCTGATGGTTTGCTGTGAAACCTTCTCCAGTTCCTCGATAATGTATCCTACTGACTGTGGTGGTCTTGCCACTTTTCCTCCTGCACCACCATGAGGTTGACATTTGCTGCTTTGAGTTTCTCCAATTTTTTCAACAACTGAAAAATTGCCATGACATTTGGTATAGACATTTAATATCAAAACACAAAGACATTACCATCACCTGTGGTTGCCTTTGTCTAGCACAACATGCTAACATTGGATACGATGCTGAACAATGTAAACATTATACTTTGTGATTATGAGCATGTTAGCCTGCTGGCATTAGCATTCAGCACAAGCACAGCCTAACAGAGCCGTCACTGCCAGATAAACTTGATTAAAATCTTCACAAATATGTAAATTTAATAAGAGTATATTTAATTTTGACATTTTTCCAATGTGAATACCATATATTTACTATTTAGATTTAGTATGTATAGATTTGTAACACAGCTTTAATCTTGTTCAAATTGATCATGCACCCAATGTGAAATCCAGTCGTGGATAGAAAATGCATAGTCACAGAAACACATTCCCAATGCTGGAGTTGGTGGCGCTCGCTGTATTCAATATTCGCGGCAGCTTTCTCCAAGCAAACAAGTGGATGCGAATGATGTGCATTCATAGCCAGCTACCAACAAGCCCGAGGCAGAAATTGGCCTTTTAAAAAATGGCTCCATTTTGTTAAACCAAGGATTGTTTTTATTCAGACACTGGTCAAACTTTTGGCATCCCAAATGAGAGAATCTAACTGCAGGCATAACCAGAGCATATTCCTATGTATCTTCTTGCAAAAGAACAGAACAGTGTAGGAGTTAAGCTGCCCATGTATAATTTTTCTCATGTTTGCCAGCGTGTTTGCATATGCATAGCTGCTGAAGAAGATTCATCAGGCAGTTTTTGCAGCAAGGAGAGTGATGGAGCTGAGGGGAAGTGAGGGCAGTTACTTGCTGTTTATTATAGCCAGCTAGGGTCCAGGGGCGTAGCAGAAGATGGAGAGGAGAGGAGAAATACAGGGGTCCCAAGGGCCCCAACCCTGCCTCCCACAGCAGTTTTTCCCCCTGCACTGACAGGCGGCGCGCTCTCACTTGGGGACTGAAGAAATCACACTTACACAGTTTCCAATGGAATTTAATAACCCCCTGAAACTATTCCTCTTTACATTAAGACAGTAAATTAGCATACTGTTATGTCATCAAGAGAGACAGAGCAGCAGTGAGGCAAACTAGATATCCAAATTAAGGAGAGATCCAGCACTGATTTATAGGCTTTGAGACTCTGTGAAATTAAGTGAAAGAAACCCAGGGCTGAACCAGTGGTTTATCTCTGTCATCAAGTTGATCTATCACCCTGACTTTTAAGAAAATTAAACTCCTTTCTAGTGTTGGAAAAACACACTACTTAACTGAGCTGCCTTATTTTGGTGAAAGCAGGCCTTATACCTTCCTTTCTAATCAAACACCACAATTTGAACTACAGGTCAGATCAGAAAGATGAAGCATGTTTATGAAAAGCAATTCTCAGGCGATTCTTTTTCCCTGTTCTTAAAAATGCTCTGATTAAAACCTTGCTTGTCGCTTCCCATCTCCCTTTAATGAATATACAAGCTGAATGAAGTAACGTTCTGTGGCGCAGTAATTTCCTTCTTTCGTCAGGGATGGAGTGGGGGGGGGGGGCTACTCATCATATGGGACATGTTTTAATACACTTGTCTCAATAGATATTAACCACCTCACGACTGCAGAGGCACTGAAACATTTGGGCCATTCGTTTCAAATGAAGACAGGAGATTTCTCCACTTCGTTCCACAAATGTTTACCCATGAAATTGCAATGAGATGAAATGTGACAGATCAGCAGTGGCTGAAAGCGGTTTTCTGTCAAAAAGCTAACGTTGCGAAAAGACCTTTAGATTGATTATGACAACTTTGGTTCTCCGCCGCTTAGAATCAAACTGCCACTGCCGGATGTTAAAACCATTCATTACTTTTCATTTCCATC
Organism: Rachycentron canadum; assembly: GCA_038496675.1. Lineage (NCBI taxonomy): Eukaryota > Metazoa > Chordata > Actinopteri > Carangiformes > Rachycentridae > Rachycentron > Rachycentron canadum. The sequence continues at coordinate 21,314,946 of CM076654.1, forward strand.
TCTTTACGATCCAGATGATAGTCTAGGATCATAATTCTCTTATAAGGTCAACTCCGTTGACTTTAATTGTGCTAATGGCCATCAAGTAGAGAATATGATACATATCTATTAGAAAAGTATTTGGTATTTGGTTACTTTTATTCTTTCCATCTTTGTCATCCTCCACATATTAGCCCTTTTAACAATAAAAAGTCCAGCTGACGATGACGGGTAACACAAGGTAAATGAGGTAACAACTGTTTCCCAACTCTAACTGTTCCCCAGCATAAATCTCAGCTAAAGTAAACCCAAAGTCTCATTGTGATGGAAAAGTCCAAACAGAGCAAAATGAGAGGAGCGATGTAAAGAGAGCCGAGGCTCACGGGAGGTGACCTGTGCTCTGCCTCGTAATGAGACTTTACCCCACTTTCTCACCGCCTGGCCTGCTTTCTACATTCACCAGACGTGTGCTAAAAAATGTTCCTGTGGTTGCTTGCCACTCATTCAACCCTGATACCACCAGGTCTGGGACGTTTAAGGTCTGGAAACAGAAGAAAATAGTGACTTTGCATTTTGAGTCAACCAGTTGAGAATATGTGATACCAGGATTTTGCTTTGTTTTCTTCTCTTTTGTTTTTTTGTTTTTGTTGTCCTGCCTTAAAGCTGAAGCTCTTTAGGGTTAAGTTCCCATCAATACCAGCAAAATCTCCTTCTCTGTTGTTGCCGGGGAAGATTGACCTGAATTGTGAATCACTAGAGTTAATCCCTCCTACATTCACTATATGAAGAGCTAGATTTCCTGAGCCAGCCTCATACAGCCTGTGCTGGTAGCTAACAGTGTGGATTAAGCTGCATGCTGCATCAGGTTGGTGGTTCCTTGCCCACCATTGATATATCATTTCTTGATTCTGAATCAGCCCTGGTGCTAAATTATAGTGTTACAAAGAAAAGGAAAATTCAAGAGGCACAGCAGCAGATGAACAGGCGGAAAGACAAGTAAGTAATGGCAATAAAGTGAAGTCGTAATTCAAAAGTACAATATAAAAATTACACTATGATTCTAGATGTTGCATCCTCAGCAGTTTAAAATGCAGTTGTTGCACTTGTATAAGCAAGATCAAAGTCATGAAAAGGTGAGTTGGCAGTGTGACTGACTTCTAGTCCAGTCAATGTTTTAGTCTGACAACAACTCTGAGGAGTGTGACAGCAGCTGGGACAAAGGACTCGTGGGAGCGCTCCTTTACATGGCGCAGGTGGAGCAGCCTGTCACTGACAGAGCTGCCCACAGCATTCAGAGTTTCATGTAGGGGGTGGGTGGGGTCGTTCTCTCCGCCAGAGAGGATCCCAGAACAGAGCTGGCCTTCCTCATCAGTCTGCTCAGTTTGAGTCTCATAGTGACTAAACAGCCAGGCAGAGACCACCTGCTCCTGAGCACACAGACCAAAAACAGGACTTTATGACAGCAAATATGTGATTTTAAAAGCTGAACTTCCATTAAATCCACATGATGATTGAGAACTGTTCAGAAAGCAATCTTAAAATTGAGCCATACATATTTATATTTCCATGTTACCATGGCAACATGTATGCACGTCAGCCCATTGAGTGCAAGGATTATCCCTGCTGAATCAGACAGTCAAAAGCAGTTGAAATTGGTGTGTCCATTTGTCTATAGAACACAAAAGTGACACAAAATCCTGTTATCCTCTCCCTACCTGTGTGTCATTATTCACAACATGTGGGCTAATAATTACCTCTTTGTTAACACCAAATTTACACAAGAAGCGTGAAAGTGCTGCTAGTCACCAGTATGCGATTGCCACGTGTGGGTCCTGATGGTGCAGTGATAACAGTTGCCTAAACTTTCCAAACAATGAGTGAAATGTCAGTGTGAACAAAAACAATCACTATGAATATGAACTGGATCAGAACTAAACAGCAACGGATCATTAGGTTTATCCTTGGAACAAATGAATCGAACTAGAGATGTGTAAGAAAAGTTGGGGGATTTTTTTCTATCTACAAGGCATTTGTGTTGTTGGTTCAGTCCAGTTTGTTGTTGAGGCGAACACCAAGACATGAGCTTGTTTGAGCCACTGCTATATTGCTGGCCTGATCAGGGGATGTTTTGTCCACCACCGGCAGCTCCTGCATTCACTATCGTCTAGTTTTTTTCAAGAATGGCAGTTCCCTGTGTTGCAGCTGAAGTTTGATGTGTAGAAGATGAGAAGAAATAGAGCAAGGAGGGTCCCTTGTGCTGCATACCACTGTGTCCAAATCCCTAGCACAATTCTCTCCCATGCTTTGGTCTGAGTTAACAAATAGATTCTGTCTGAGCCACACAGACTAAAGAAAGTTGTGATTTATTTAAAGACTTTCTAATCTGAAGATGATCTATTGAAGCTCTTCCAAAGGAAAATGCAAATCAGTATCTTTTTATCCTTTCGTATTAATTCCTGAAAAAAACATACTACTGCAGTGCTGTAATTACTTGCATATCCTTGTTATTATTGTTTATCAGATGCTGTGAAAACCAGCCTAAGCGAAAGCACTGAGCTGCTGACTCGCTATCATCTGCTATCTCTCTCTCTCTCTGTCTCTCTCTCTCTCTCTCTCTCTCTCTCTCTCTCCCTCTCTCTACCGCTCTGTCAGCCATTAGCCTATAATTTATGCTCTCACACTCTGAAGGCCTTACGAGCGATGCAATGGCATTGCTATATGCCGGAAAGTTTTTGCTTTCAGTCTGTTGACGGCTGTACATTGACTGATAAACAGAAAAGCTGACAAATTGAGAGCTCCCTCACGCCCACTGCAGGTGCTGAGACAAAAAAAATAAATAAAAAAGGGAATCAAAAAGCTCCAACTGGAGAGGAGGTGTGAATTAAACTCCGGTGCAGTTTGGCGTGAAATGTGATACACTTTTAAGTGTTTAAAAGAGAGAGAGAGAGCTAGCCAGACAGAGTGTGCTCTCATCATAGACAGTTCAAACAGATATCCCTGACCATCTAACTAAAAAACTTAGACCAAAGACAGAATATAACAGCGATAAATCTGGATCTGCCTCTTAGAAGAATTTAAATATTTCAAGCTGAGCAGAAAGACTGTGGCTTCTTGAAGAAAGCTTTTACAGGCCTGGGAGCCATGAAACTGGCTCAGCATATAGGAAATTGAGAGCACGGGTAAAAAAAAAAAATATATATATATATACCATATAAAGTTGTTCAGTATACTGAAATTTATTCTATGCCGTCTGCTGAATAGGCAGCATAGTACATCAATAACAAATTGAACTTGAGGTCAGGCATGGAACTTCACACATGACTGCTTCTTCACATAATACATCTGAGGTCTATTTTATCCAACCTTGGGTGAAAATAATCCCTGCAAATTAATTTTCATCATAGTCTTTTGTTTTGAAATGCTACTGAAAACACTGCATAGTGGGAAAGTCAAGGTCTATGTAGGATTCTTGTGCTTTCATTTAAATTCCTAGAAGACCATATTTACCATACTAAGCATAACTTCTAGCACGAAACCCACATTTTCTCATCAGTGTCTCTTGATGTGGCCCGAGGCCGTGCTACTTCTCCTTTTCATCACTGAGCTGTTTTTAACGCACTGCAGAATGAGAGTCCGACTCCAAATTAGTGTCCTAAATCCAAACTCATTAACTCTCAAAGCAAATAAATCTGTGCTGGAGCCTCTACAATATAATGTGTGTTTGAGATTATGAGCATTATAATTCTGCCTTGTTTATTTGGTAATCTGTCTGTGTGAGGATTTGGGCAACTATCTTTCCAGCGTCTCCACCAGACAGTTTAGCATCAGCTGAGAGGTGCAGGATACGAGCTCTCAGACGGACGTAAGCAGTGCTGAAAGTATTCCAGCAGTTAAATTAATTGCAGATTGTTTGGGGCTTTTCTTTGGGAAATAGCTACATTCTTATATGTTTATATATTTGTTAAAAGATGAAGCTACATTGATACTGACACTGAGACAAAAATAATTTGCAATATTTTCTGTGGTAATATGCAGAGATTATGATTCTAATCTGTGCACTTAATCTGTGTCTCATAATCCAAAATCTTCCCTGTTATTTCATGTTTTTGTTGTCTCTTCTGAGGATTATTTTTCTTATTTAGCCTCCTTTGTAAATTCACAGTTAGAAGAGTAAAGCAATGCAGCTGTTAACTCAGTGTATTTTGTTTTGCAAATTCTTTATTTATACTTGTAGTGTGAGTCACCCTAAAATGAGTCATTTGTATGAGTTTACATTGAAGCATCCGGAGAAGGGCATGAAGAGAAACTTCCCAGCATGCAATGGGGAAGACTGATTGCAGTAAGTCTCATTAATGTGTGGTCCTTCTTTGTTCTCTCCACCAAAAAGGTTGTATTTTCACCATTGTCGTTGTCAGTGTTGTGCTTGTTTGAAAGTCCTGAACAGGTTGGCACTGAATCAGGCCAGTCAAATCATGCCAGGTCAGTATGAACATGAATGTCCATGACATGAGATTTGAGTGATCAAGGTACATCATCGGTCCACTGTCAGAGTGTTGGAGGCTTTCTATTGGCTTTTGCTCTTTCAAAATTGGCACAAACAGTTTTTCTCAAGAGGTATTTACAGCATGCAGTGGTAGCTCAGATTCAGATTTAGAGACTTTCTTTTTTTTCATAAAAGCGTGTAATCTAGTGATGTTTTGGACAAACGAGTTACTTCCATAGAAGACAATCGGCCATAATGCCCTGTCAGAGCAGCTGTTTATTGCTTAGAGGCTGTAATATACTGCTGTGTGCTGTGTGAGAGACAGAAAAAAAAAAAGATTTTCTCTCACTTATAACTTTCTCTCTGACTGACAGTTTACATGTAAAAATAACTGAAATCACTCAGCTCAGTCTTTGCCTTTAACTATGTGATTGGTGAAATCTGTGCCTTGATTTTATCTGAAGAGCAGTACATGAAAAAAAAGACTTTAAAATTAACATGTTGACTTAATGGGCCATATTTCAGTCACTATTTAACGTTCTCCCCTTGTTTCACAACAGAAACAGAAAAACATGCAAATGAGAACAGATTTGTTGAGAATTCAGCTGTGCTAAAATACAGTATATGTGAGAGGAGGAGAATAACAAACCTCAGATGATTTCCAAAAAAAAAAGAAAAAAAGATGGCTCCTCCTTTTGTCCTCAGGAAGAATTAAATTCTGAAAAACTGTTGATTAAGAGGTCAGAACTGACAAAACACAGTCATGTGAAAATACTGTCCCTTCAAGCTATGTTTTAAGAAACATACAAATACCTTTTTTTAATTAAGATTTTGTGTCTGATGCAGCTGTTTAGTTTAAAGTTTCTAAAAATGTAATGACAATTACACGAACAATGTGATATTTCTACTTTCAATACTCCCTGCACCAAAGCTTATATTGTGTTTTCTATAGGCTAAACATTAAGACTAATATCAGCTGATAAATCCCACTTCCTGTTTTGAGAGCAATCAATAAACTTAGATCATCGAAACAGGCAGATTCCAAATGTTGTCATGACCACAAATGTCCACCACTGTGCATTTCACCAAATCAATTATTCATCTTTTCATGAAACAAAGAAAGTAATGGAACAGACCTGGAACCATATAAGTTAGATGTGTTGCTTCATTGGAAACTTGATTAAGAAAAGGCAGAATGAATTGATTATTTTTATTCTTGCTGTATTTTCCTCTGTTCCCTACAATAACAGTTATTATTAATATGTTAAAAAATGATCTACTGTTCAAACTTATCTCAGTCTGTTTTCTGCCACAGAGAGAACAGGGGGCAGTTTCACAAAGACAGACTTTGACTGTGTCTTTGATATAATAGTCAGACTGTCCACACGCATCCTACATGCGGACAGCGGTCTGGACGGTGGTGCAATGAATTCTGGGTAAATTAAGACTTTTTTTCAAAAACAGAAATGTCAGAAGATGGAACCACGTCCACATCTTTTACCAGAGCAGGAAACATTTTTTCCTTTGAGAGAACTTAACAGTTACAAGGACCTTTCACTTGGAAACACTGACGAAGCGTTAGCAATGACAGCAAACCACAAATTATGAGCCACGTCCCTGTTTTTTTGGGAGTTACTGATCGGCTCCGGTGTCATTGATTGTTACCATGGTAACATTGGTTTTTGGATTGAGTTGGCCTGCGGGTGAGGTGTCTAATGTTGTTCTCTCAAAGTTAGTTTTTATTTTTCTGCATTAGACTCGTCTGTTACTTACATTTCGACAGGCCTAACACCCCAGACCAGTCATAAAGCAGTCGGTTCAGAGTCTGTGCCTTGCCCATTGGTACTGGAGTAGAGCCGGAAGTGGAGGTGAACCAGACCCTCTGGTCTAACAATGGTCTCTTTAACCGCGGGGCCACCCTGCTCCAGTACATGCTCATTTGGCTGCGGGAGCCCGTTAAACAGGACCTTTGAACGTCTCGGGTCAGACCCCAGTTTGGGAAGCACTGAGCTAAAAACAGACCTTCACTTTCCCGCACAGTGAGACGGTCTTAATCAGGCAGCGTAATGGCTGCTGGGGGGGGCCCTCGTCTTGTGTCGTGGCCCTTAGTCGGAGGGGCTAATGGCGGGGACCTGTTTGTGTGCCTTTTTTGAAATCCTCCCCGGTCCCCGCTGTGATGCGTACTGCAGGAGTAGGCTGGGGGCGCACACACGCTGCAGCGCCACGCACGCACACACACACACACGTCAGTCGGGATTGGCACAGAGACGCAGAGCCACAGTCACTCCGATCGGTCCGTTCAGTGCGGACCGCTGAAACTTGTGCGCAGAGACAGAGGCGGAAAGATCCATCCAGCTCGTCCTAGATAGTGGATTAAATTCAGGCTTTTTTTTTTTTTCTTTCTTTAGCTTTTCCCCCCTCCTCCTCCTCCTCCTCCTCCTCCTCTGGTTTCGCGTTACAAAGCCTTGGGAGGGAGTTGCGCGGACAGCCAGTCCCTCTGTGTAGAAACTGAATGACAGGATCTTATGGCTCGATTTGCCTCAGAGTCGAAACATTAAAAAAAATATTAGAGGAAAGAAGAGGAGAGAAGTGAGAAACCGAGGGCGAATCTGTCAGGACACTGAATGAGGATGTGGAATAAAATATAACTACGATTCAAAAAACAAACCCGAGATAACGGAGAAAAGGAGAGAGAGGTGGAGGAAAAGGATACTGGGTCTGTCGTCAGAGGAAGACGGAGAGGAAAGCGCCGGGCGCGTTGCCTGTAATCATCACCACCATCACCGCGATCATGAGGTAAGTTTGTGGCCGTTATTTATCGCCACGGTGTCCGCAGCGCTGTGAGGCGGCGGGATTAAAAGTGGACGAGGGAGGCAAAGGGAGAAAACATCCTCATCCCGAGTCTCCGGAACAACAACTGTTGCCACGAAGCCCATCTCTCTCTCTCTCTCTCTCTCTCTTTTTTTTTCTTTTCTTTTTTTTTTTTTTTTTTTTTGTAAATAAGACGCTCTGGGGCACAATGCGTTTGTCTTGACAGATTATTTGTGGATGTTGTGGGGTTGTCCGTTTGGGGCTCAGTGTGGTGCAACTTTATCTCCTTTTCGCGCAGTGTAAACACAGCGCACTGCGGTCAGGAGCTGCTGGAAGGGAATCAAGACCGGGCTTTTCACTGTAGCCTCTGTATATCTACATTAGTGCTCCATAATGCAGCTGTACTGTATAATCTGTACACTGTCACATTGCTGGTGCCAAAAAAAAAAAAAAAAAGAAAGAAACCCAAAAAACCATATAATGTTTTACCACCAGCCAGTGGGTGATATCTGTAAGTCTGGAGTGTGTGTGTTGTCCTGTGATGAACTTTTAGGCTCTTGTCTTTGCTCGGTCGGTTGTATTTTCCATGTCATCCAGTCATATTCCTGACTTACTTTGTGACTTTGTGCTGAGAGTTTAGAGTTTATACAGTTGAAGCATGCACTCGTCGGTTTTAGAGTTCTGCAGCATCCTAGACTGAAAACATATGTGGAGGTTGTAAGGTTTCATTTTCATAGAGCAGTTGGAGGTGTCATGTGTGACAGCCCTCATCCACTCCCAGAGCCATAAAAGCAATGAGTCCCTGAACTGCTGCCTCCGCTCAGCTGACACTCAAAAATTAAGCTCTTATGGTGACAATAATCCACTGACTTGAGATATATCTTTGGAGAGCTTTTCCTCCTTATTCCTCTCCTGATTTTTTTTTTTTTTTTTGCCTTAATGGAGTAAGCATTAGTTTCAGCTGAGTGATTATTGTAATTACTGAGGAGGAAGAGGGGGCAGGCATCCACACTGGACAGTGAACAAGAGGGGGGGGGTCCTGCCTCTTTTTCCCTTGCTTTTTTTTTTTTTTTTTTTTTTTTTACAAGCTGTAATGGTGCCACTGCCAGTTAACTATCAGACAGTACAGGGGGATCATGGCCCTACAAACTGAAGACAGTAAAGGTTGTGGGTAAGTCAGTGCAGTCATGTTATTGCCATGTGGGCTGGAGGAGGACAACTTTATATGAGCGTTATTGTACTTGAGGATACACTTACTGCTGTGATCGTTGTATAATTTTCTCATAAAGTTTGATTTCTTCTCCATAACATTCACAAGCAGGTATTTGTGTGGTTGTGTGTGTGTGTGTGTGTGTGTGTGTGTGTGTGTGTGTGTGTGTGTGTGTGTGTGTGTGTCACAGTGTCATTTGCAAAGATTAATGAAGGTGACATGCTGGTAAAATTCAGCATTAACATTGAGCTGCAAGTTGACATTTGCAGTGTAGCAGGATGTAGCGCGGGATAATCCTACCAAAATTCACTTGACACAGTTTTTAATTTGTGAAATCAAGTTCATAGACCTTTAAGAATACACATAATCCTTCATATAAACACACAGAGTAGATTATACGAGAGAGAAGCAGACTATAAGGAGAGTTATTTGAAAACCAATTTGGTTGTTTGAAGGATTCCTCCTGATCTGCTTTATTCTGAGTCTGGTAAAAAAAAAAAGCCTTGAAAAAACCAGTTTTATCCAGGGCAGTTTCAACAAAGACACAGAGAGAGAGAGAGAGAGAGAGAGAGAGATACACACACACACACACACACACTGCAGCCCTCTGGCCCCAGATGTTAATACCTCCATTGAGAGAGCCATAGGACTCCTGCCGACTCGATCTCTTCATTGTCGGACAGACAATGGACTCCACATCCTGATGGCCAGCCTCCTTCCCATCATCCCTCACACACTCCTCATGCTCCTCACACACACACATAATTATCCGTCAAACAGTCAGGCAAACAAAGAACCACACGCATCACCTACACATGCAAACAGGCATGCTTTTACGGTCAGCTTCAGGCATGCCTGTGCAGTTTCACATACAACACACAGTTTTTTTATTATAATCATTTTGGTTTTTGAGTGTGAGTTGGGCATCTTGCTGTGTGTGTTCCTGCAGTCACGAGCAGATTCAGCTGTTAGTAGATGCAGATTCATGTGATAACAGATGAATCTGCAGCTGATCTGACTGACTGATTCTTTTTTTTATCCAGAAAATAAAAAAAATTTCCATCAAAGTTTCACAAACCCCAGATGACGTCTTCAAGTTCCTCATTTTTTCAAACTTTCAAGAAACACTGCAAATTCTTAATGGAAAGAGATAATTTAGGGTTTTTTTTTGTTTGAAAAGTAACTGAAATGACAAATCAATTATCAAAACAGTTTAATAAAATCTGCTTAATCTGTTAATTATCTAGTCCCCTCAACTCACTGTCTGTCAGTGTGTGTGTGTGTTTTCGCATCTTCATGTGTGTGCGCACATACGTGACATAAACTGTGTGTTTTGACACCAAAGGGCCAACGTTGCATCACAGCCGTTACATCATCACTGCACCAGATGTCTCCTGTCTGACTCTGTATGTGTGCAAGTGTGTGTGTGTGTGTGTGTGTGTTTGTGTTTGTGTGCATTCAATTGTCATCTCTGTGTCACATGCATCACGTCAATGCAACAGATCCTGCAGCCCACATGGCGAGCAGCTGAATGCACGGTAAACTCCCCGAAATAACGGGATGATTTCTGATTATGCAACTCAAAAGCTCCACACACAGGAACACACACTTAGACCATTCAGCCTGCATTCATGCTGGCTATGGTGTTGAGAGTGCGTATGCATCTCAATTCGCTAACGATAATGTGTTTTAGATGGTGGGAGAGGATTTTTTTCACATCCTCTGCTGAGCAACAGTTGATGTGCCAGCTTCCCACAAGAGGTATTTTTTCAAAACACCCTTTTTCATCCCACCAACGATTTAATTCCCGCAATATCTGCCTTTCTTTTCTTGTAAAAAATCTCTTTTAGAAGCAGATTTGCTTTTGTGTTTGCTGGTTCAAACTGGTCTGTGTGCAGAGCTTCCTGCTAAGCTGAGGAGAGATCCTGTCTCTGGTCGTGCCCTGTGTGCTCTGATACTGCATGAGGAGAATTGTCCCAACTCTTTTTTGAAAACTTTAGAACGTGTGTTTGAATATGCGTTTGTGTTGAGCATAGATATGGTTCATGGCAGGCCAGATGCAGGGTCTGGAGAAGCAAAGCAGATGGGGGTTTTGCGTGTGTGTGTGTGTGTGTGTGTGTGTGCTTACGCGTGTGTGTGTAAGCTGGAGGGGAACAGCGGGAGGCAGGGCCGAGCTGAAGAGGCTGATGTTTAGAGAAAAAGGAAGAGAGGACGCTTGTTTACAGGAACATAATGGTGAATGGGCCCTAGTAGGGTGCAGGGTCAAAGTGATATAAACCCTGTGTTTTCAAGCCTTCAGTTTGTATGAGCTTGCCTTGTTATTGTTATTGGTTCATTATCAAGAGAAAAATCTGTTTGTGTGTGTGTGCATGTGTGTGTCTGTGTGTGTGTGAGTGTTGAGAAAGGCTTTGATATGTGCACATGTGGACCAAAAAATACACAGTGGTTTGCCTCACTAGATCACACACAAACACAGATTTTTTTAAAAGTTTTAAGCCATTCTAAGTCTTTATTAGATAGGACAGTGTAGAGATACAGGGGAAAGGGGAATGACACTCAGAAAAGTGACCGGCCGGCCGGAAGTCAAACCAGGGACCAGCCTTCTGGGCTTATGCATTCATGTGCTAAGCACCATAACCACTCAGCTACCAGGTCACCCATGGGCACAGAAATGTTCGAGAGTGTTAGACTTCATCATGGGACTGTCACATTTAACATAATATCATGTTTAATTACAATAATCATAGAGATTGATTGATAGAGATAACCCCAGGCTTGATTTCAGTTTTTTTTTTTTTTTTTTTTTTTTCGGTCTATTGTCAAAATTAGAATCATGAACCTTGTAACTTCCTCAATCTGGGCAGTTATTGCTTGTCCTTCCTCTGTTCCTGTGATGTGCCTTTATTTCTCTTTACCTTTCCTGTAGAGGATAAGTCTGTTGGAAGACCTTTTTTGTTTTGTTTATTGCATTGTTTCATTGACCTTTTTCCCACCATCTGCTATTTTGTGAGACGGTGTGATCTGTATGAGAAGAACTAGAAGAACAATGCATTCTCCTTCATTTGTTCCCTAAAGCAAACTTTTTTGTGCTGTGAATCAATCCAGGAGGAAATAGACAAATAGACAAATGCTGAAAATTGTAGACAACGCAAAGAAGGTGAGCAACATCTTAGAAGTATCAGGGTAAATCTGATGAACATGATGGACTAGCTCGTTGACCACCTGTCAGTAATAATGTTTGTTTTAACTTTGAAGTTAAACTCAGTGATTTTGAAATTATTGCAGAGGTTGGCTATTAACCTGACATTATCCTTTTGCTACTTATTTACATGATTGTCAGTTTTTTAGTGTTGCCCAGACATTTCTGCTATGCTGTGTTTTGATGTGACTTCTACGCATAAGTCTACATGTAACAACAGCGTGTGCCAAATAGTAGTTGTAGGAGTTAGCACACAATAATTTTGTACTAAGAAAAACATTCAATGTGCATTAGTCAAACTGATTTGAAATGTCACTGCCTAATTAACTCCACAAACAGAAAGTCTGATATTTTTCCAGTTATTTCTTTTATTATTTTTTACTTATTATTTAACTGTCTCCTCATCACCTACAATTAATTATTTCCTGCTGTGAGTAACACCCTCATTTCCTTTGTGTGTTGCACTGAGGGACATCAAAAGCTCAAAAATCTATTTTTTTAATTTGCATAACAGATTAAATTTTGTCACATTCCTAGTGTCAACACACTACAAGCTGCAGCACAGCGAATGTGACATATGCTGATGATGTTTGATGATATTTCCTCATTGGTGTGGGTTTTCTTTATTTCCATTTATTTATGTATTTTATTTTTTTCACAGAAATGTTTGTCTCTCAAAGTTGATGCTGCTGAAGTTTTTTTTGATACAATTTTAGAGAACAAACTATTAACGTAGAACACAAACTGTGCGCAAGCTAAAGCGCACACAGAAAGAGAGACACACACCACACTGCACATCCTCCAGGTCCCCCACCCCTCTCAGTGGCTTTAAGGCCTGTTGAGAAGTTTCCGTCAGGCGCTGAGGATGGATCCAGAGGGTTTTGGCAACAGCTGTGATTGCAGTTGTTTCGAGACGAGAAGCTTTTGCTCTTCTGAGACTTAGCCTTCCCTTTGAGCTCTCTCTCTATCTCTCTCTCTCTCTCTCACCCACTTGCGCACACATATTTTTTTCCTCTTCCTCTCTCTCACTCGTTTCAGCTCAATACAAGTAGCATAATGAGGTCATTTTTGCATTGCCAGTGTCAGAAGTTACCACTTATGTAGCTCAACATTAATTGAACAGACAAGTGCACATTCACCCTATTGTGGATGAAAACTATGCTCAGATAGAGGAAAGTAGAATAATCTTTTTTCAGTGGCTTTAATAGTAGTCCCTGTACCCAGAATTTGCTGGGAGCAGTCATTATGGATCTTTCTCTCTTTTCAGTTCAGTTAAATTAGAAAGTCTCATTAGCATTGTTTTAAAAAAAATACACTGCCAAAAATTGTAATACACTATATATAGAGAACATGAAGCAGTAATAAATATTTGTCACCCTCCATGAATGATGCAGCCCCCCTTTGGGGCAATCAATAAATAAATAAGCCCTGAGGGGGGAGAAGTGTTTCCAGGAAAGTCAGAGTGGTGGAAAATCCAATATGGTGCATACTGATGTTCCTGGAGGCAAATCTGTTGAGCAACTATAACTGGATGCATCAAATCTTTTCTCTTCTGCAATGTGGAAGTTTTGTTTATCAAAGTTTTTCATTCTGACCTGTAATTTCCCCTTCTGATCGATATAGTTTTAAAAATGTCAGAATGCAGTGGTGAGAGGTTCACCCAAATCTGATTACTGTTGTCTGAAACAAACTGGTGTACAGACAGAGAGTAATACACAGCTCCCCGCCATGGCATAAAGGTTTTTGCTCAACAAACTCTCTCCTCTGTGTCTCCTCTGTGAGACTCGTTTGGAGTCGGAGTCCTTCAGAAGAAGCTTGGTGGAGGTGCTATGGGTGGCTCCAGTCCTCTGCATTATTTATAAGTGGTAGAATAGAGGTGGAGGAGAGCCCTGACCTGCTTGTTTGTTACCAGCTGACCACTTTGGGCCATCTGCTGTTCGCCGGCCTCACTCTCTCTCTCTCTTTGTCTCCATCTCTACCTCTCTCTGCCCCTATTGTTCTCTCTCTCGCTCTCTCTCTCTCTATCTATCTATCTCTATGTTGCTTTGCTTTATGAATGAATCCGTCCATCAATAAGTGGATCTCCATCCAAGTTTTTATGTAAAGCAGGACACAGAGTCACAGAGGTTAAATTGATTTTTTTTGTGTGTTCTTAAGTTTGAGTAGTTTTCTCTTAAAGTAATGTCATCCAGAAGCTTTGTGTGCAGCTTTGCACACATTGTACAGACAAATATGAGAATAGTGCCAACTGTGTTTCTCAAAATTATTTTAATAAAAATTGATATTAAAAAAAATCATCAATAATGAAAATTATCATTAGCTACAGCACTGATGAATTATCCCAATACATAATGTGTTAACTCGTGAGATTTTTTTGTTGAGATGACCAGGTCTCCCCCTGCTTTCAGTCTTTATGCTAAACTAAGCTAATCGTTTCCTGGATCCAGTGTATATAACAGCTGTGTGAGTGGTGTCAAACATCTGAACATCTCTCGGTGAGCAGTGAGTTTTCATATTTCATTATCATCATTAAATCATCATTTGACTCATTAAAGTTGATAGTCATTAAAATATAGTATCATTAAAGTCCATAGTATCTTCATTTATGCCATACTACTCATCTGTGTGTAGAATATTCAGTCATGCAATGTGCTTTTCCAATCTTCTCACTGATTTAAAGTCAGGTTTGTGGAGAAAAACCTTCATTATATTTGATACTTGTCGCAATTTCCTCTTCAGATAGCATCTTGACTCATCTTTTGGTTTTCATCTTGTTTCCTGTGTCTGTTCTTGCTTGGCTTTGGTTGAAATTGTTAAAGCTGGATGGGAGAGAGACAGTAATATGCTTGGCCAAAAACCTTGTCAGTGAGCCAACTGTGTTTCGGGGGCACCATGTAAGGTATTTAGTATGTTTTCCGAGGCCCCCGACGAGCCTGTTCATCAGCTGCTTGTTGTTTTGTTTGTTGGGACTCAGCAGATGTTTTCTGGCTCAGTTGTCCGCACTGTGTTTTGTGTTCAGGGGACCGCTGGAATTGTTCCCTTTTTTGTTATTCTGGTTTTGGTGACATGTCAAAGCTGTTTTGCCCCAGTGTGAATGCAGAGGTTCCTGTTGTTTACCGTCAGTGGCAACATTGCTATGTGTGTGTATGTACTTTGCATACAGTGTATGTTTATACATATTCAGCTCTTGCTTCTTGTTGTTTTCAGGCATTATTTCCTGGATAGAGTATGCAAATATGTGTGCACTTGTGACAAAAGATAACAAAATAAATACTGGCGCATAGACTGGATATTTGAGATTGTGTGCATGTGAATAATGATGCAGATGAAATGTGCGAGGGGGGGCGTGAAGACAAAAGTAGGCCCCTAACCCCCTCTTCCTTCTGCTAACCAGAGCGTAGTAGTTTGTTTTTATGACAGCCTTTTTTAGGCATTGTTCTGGTCTGATACAGCTCACCCTCCCTACCGTGGGATTGGCCGTTAGGAGACAGGAAGTGCCGGGAGCGCGCAGCTTGAGCACACACACATATACTGTATTGCAGACTCCAGCACACACAGCCCCTCCCAAGCTATCGCCCCACACTCACACGTAAAGTTTGGGAAGGACAATAAAAAGTTGCCCTTTGGCTCACAAGCTGGTGAACTACAGCTTATCCAGGAAGGTGCTGCAGCCGGGCTAATGGCCTCTCTCCAGGGTAGGCACTACAGAGGAGTCCATGCAGGCTTATCAGCAGCAGGAGGGCCCCTACATGGCTGCTCTCTGAGATCTCTGTTGAGCTAGTGTGTGGGAGTTACTTAGCTTTCATAGCTGTTAGGAGACTGAGAGCTTCACTGCTTATTTCCTGCTGTGTTTGTTTAGTGTTAGCTTGGCCTGTAGGAAAATCAAAGTTAGTTGTTAGCCCCTCCTAAATGAAAATATAGATGTTTACCCAGTGCAGCACTTTAATTGGAAATTCAAAGTAAACTTGCAATGCTGCATGGAAACTAAACCTATCAAGTCTTACTGGGAAGCTAAAGCTACCCTTTATTGTTTAGAAATCAATGGCTAGACCAGTATGGCTTTTATTACTAAGCAAGTACTTCTTTCTCGTACACAGGGCCCTTTTGGCAAGTGTGAAAAGATGGCAAACAATGTTTGAAACACTGTGTAAATATCTCCACAGCCGAGGTGTATTTCTTTTCCTTAATTGGAGATGTCCCAGCAAAGAGCCAGCATGATTTGTAGAAAATGATTTAAAGTGCGATGAAGGGAAGTGAGATGCCTTGCCCCCTAAGGCAACTAATCAGATTTTGCCTCATAGATCCCAGTATGACGACTCCAGCATGATCTGAGCTCATGAGTCACCTCTTTCCTTGAAGATACAGGCTTCACACGAGCTGCAGACTCGACTGCAGTGAGGTAACCTGTCAGTGTGTCCTCTTATGAAAAGATTTGTTGAACACGGCCCCTTTTTGCCTTGAATGAAGAGTAAATACAGGCTGTACAGAATTGTGCACACATATCCTAAACCTGCTGTTTGTTTTTGTTGACGGTGCCACCTCCCCACCTACTCGTCTGCTTTCCATATTGCTCATGATAGATGCAATTAGATCCTGCAAGCAACTAAGAATACCACAGTAAATACTCAATGTGATAGCAGGATCAGGCTGACATAGCTGAATAATTAATCCTGATACTGAGAAACGGTAGAAACAGTAGATGCACTGCTATAGCGTCACTGTAGTGATGCATACTCATCAACACAGAGTCTACTTGCACATTGGGAGATACTAAGTACAACCAGAGCCTCCTACTGGGGCCATTAAACAGCTCTAGCATAGCGATTAACCCTTTAATGAATACACTGAACACACAATGAATACTGGACCGACTGAATTGGTTTGATACTATTGAGGTTTGAAAAATGCCTTTTAATACCAAATTGTAATACTTAAATGAGTAAAACTCATCAGCGTCAGTGAGCCAGTAGGCACGTAGCATGTTTCAACCAATAATAATGTTTATGATTGACTGTTTAGTTACATAAACTTGTTTGAGTGTATAAAGAGACTGAGTTTAGAAATAAAGTAAATCTAACATTTATACAGTAACGTATGACTTTCTGTCAATATGGATTTGATGAAATTGTTATCAGAAAAACGTATGAGTATAAGAAATATTATTGAAATCAAGGAACTTGACATTACATTAACATTAATATTCATATTTTTCATTTAGACCCTTGCAATGAACATCAACATAAAAACCAAGACTCTGTATATTGATACAGATACTACACATTCATATCATCTGCCATAGTACTAGCAGTCTGTGATGTTTTTGCACGTTTGCAAGTTATGCAATGTCACACATAGGTAGTTACACTGTAGTGTTTCCTCTTCCCCGTGAAGATTGTTGAAAGACAATATTACAGAAGCTGAAGACTCAGTAGTTTTCTTCTTTTCAGTAAAACTAACAAAGACATCTCTACTGCAAACCCCTCTGCTCGCTGTGATCTTCACTCTGTCACAGTGTATAAAAAATTGTAAACAAGGCAACTACATGGAAATAACCTCTGATTCAGTGATCAAACAATGCAAAATAGAAGTTACTTTGTTTAAAAGTATGTGTGTATCCTACAGTTGCTGTGCATCATCATATTAATAAAGAACATAAATACAATCTGTTACATATAATTAAAGCTCAATACAGCCTCATCACAGGCAGGAGATTTGTTTTGTGTTGCCGTGGTGCTATAATCAGGTGAAGACCTACGCCATAAGCATTCATGCAAGAGCCTTTGTTAACTTCTTGCATAAAGTCTAAATACAGCTATACTCATTCACTTTCTTTAGGCCCGCTTCTCCAACCACTTCTCTTTACTTTGTAAATTACTTCTAAGCCGGCCACTGAAACATCCCCTGCTATCTTAGCAACACTCCTTGTTGTCATTGCTAGCTCTTTTTACCAATCTATTAACTGGCACTAGAGTCTTTGAGCCCAGCTGCAGCTATAATAGTTATGTCTTTGAGGTGTTGGTCTGGTTTATGTGTAGGGGAGGGGGGTGAAAGAGAGAGGCAGACTCTGTGTTTGCCCCCTCACCCACCCCCTATCCTGCTGCAGACTCACCTTTGACTCCCAGATGGCTACACTTCCCCCTTTCCCCCCTGCTGCTCTTTTCCAGTTCACTGCTCTTTCTCTGACTGTAGAGAGATGGAGATAGAAGAAAAGAAAGAAAGACATGGGATGCTCAATGGGATGAAGCCACAACACTATGACAGAAAGGGCATAAAAGAGTTAGAAAGACAGAGATTGGGGAAAAAAATACAAGGATTGCAGAGAGAAGGAAAAACAGAGGAAAGTATTCCAGTTGCCAGGTTTGGTCCACTCTTAGAGAGTCAGAGATTGGGAAGCAAGAAAGAAACCAGCTTGCCTAGACAACAGCCCTGGGAAACCAAGATAAGAACCAACTAGCAGTCAGTTACACCATCAATTTCTAACCTAGCTTTCACCTCTTTTTCTCACTTTTTCAGTCTTTCCCATCTTTTGGTTCTTGGTATTCACTCTTATTCTCTTTTCTCCCCTTTGTTCCCCACTACTGTTTTCCCTGTGTATTTTTGTAATAGACCTCTCTGCATGTAGCCTGTTACACATGCACACACACACACACACAAATACATTCATACACTCACACAAACAGTGCATTATTGTCTGAGACATTCATGGACGGAGACATTTATGCTTTCAAAAAACATTTACGTACAATTTCTAGGTATTGTATTATACTCTTATGTTACTTTTACTCCACTACATTGTGTTCACATGTTGCATGCTTTTTTAAACAAAAACAACCTCTGTCCAGATGACTGTCTTCAATCAGTATCAGAAGTTATCTCTATCCATACTAACACGCCTGAAAATGCAAACCTCATGACCATTCACGAACACTGAGCATGCGCGTGTCTGTGTAAACAGGAAACAAATAGCCTACTCTGCAGTTTTTGCAAAAAACACTACAAATGCAGAATAGCAAAAGCCGGTGTTACAGTAACATGCATTTGCTACTGCACACAGCAAGCAGCTAGCAAAGACAACAAGGTCAGCAACGCTTTAAACTTTTTATCCATGCATTAACCACTGGTACTTGAGGCTGAAACTTAATCAGGAGGTGAACATGTCTGTCTGTGTCATCCTTTCCAAAGATCTGTTTTTGGCCCTCCAGACTACAACACAACCTTTGAGTTTTCAAACTAAAATGGGGCCGGCAGTGTTTCCAAAAGTTTCAGATTTGGGCTCTCGTGAAGTCTGGAGTAGTGTGGATGCCAGACCACTAGTAGTGTGGATGTAGCTAAAGAATTTACACACAAAACAAAGCTTTGAAAATGAAAGTACAGCTAGAAAGCAGCGGAAATCTTTATGAACTATAACATTAATATACTGCTATCATATCATAAACCTACACCTGAGAATCAACATACCGTGTTGATTTGACTGACTTGGACTTAAGGTCGATTTATACAGACACTACACATACAGACATTAATTAGTGTATCTAATTATAGATTTATATTTTTTGATGCATCTGCCACCACCATACACACCCATTATGTTGGTGATTTATTTCCACACATCAGCCTCCTTTCATGCATCCTTGTAACTGAACAAAGAAGGCTGATACTGTGACAAATCCTCCACTTTGTTTAAAGTTTAAAAACTTTTGTGTATTGGAATCTCTGGGCTTCAGTTTCCACCAGAATCAAGATGATCCCAATCATCTCCCATCTGCTTTTGCTTGTAGTGTGTCTGAGGATATTTGCATAAAGTTGATTCTTTCTCAACTTTCCACTGTAGTGTAGCAGGACTGGATTCTGTCAAGATCTGTAAAGGCTGCAAAGCCAAGTCTTTTTGAATTTACATGTGTGAACGTCCCATTAGGAAGACATGTTTGAGAACTGAGTGGAGCAACCAACAGCTTCAGTGCATATGGCATGTGCGATCACCAAATCAATGAGCAGAGACAATTGTTACATGTAAATACTTCTTCCACTACTTATATTCACACACACACACATACACACACACACACACACTCTATCACAAGATCTTAACCACAAACTCATAACATCAGACAAATATGGAGAACCACGTGTATTTTCTCAGGCACACAGACATTCTCACCTGTACTAACATATTCACACATTGCTTGCCAAACACATTTGTACACACACCTTTATACATACACACACACAGTCACACATCTCTACTCTCACACACACAGGCCTGTGGCATATGGAACAGTTTATCCTGCAGTGTTTTTATTTTGTGTGTTTATTAGGCAAAGCCTTTTTTAGGAACACCAGGGAGGAGAAAAAACTCTTTATTATGATTTTTTTTGCCCAAGGTTAGACCAGCTATGGAGAGCATACACACACACACACACACACACACACACACACACACACACACACACATATATATACACTGGGCCCCCTTTGCTGCTACACATCAAAAAATCAATAACATGTCCCTTTAAAAACTAACAGAAAGAGACAGTGAGAGAGTGAAAGAGGGGTGCTGATAAACCCCACACACAAACACACAAAACAGCTTTGCTCTCTTTCTGTCTTTCTTACTTCTTTTTTCTGTAGCTAGATAGATAGATAGATAGATAGATAGATAGATAGATAGATAGATAGATGCAAAACAGTAAAGAAGGCAAAGCAAGAGGAATCATGTCAAATTAAAGCAACAGAGTTAAATTGCTTTTCGAAATTAAAATTCATTGACCGTCCACCCTCCACCCCTCCCTCCTTCCATCCATCCTGTCCCCTCATGTCTCTGCAGCTGAATAGCTCTGATTTGTGTACCAGGATTAAATTCCTCAAATTTGTCTTTCACTCCCTGTGGGAGAAGACCGTACTTTTTAATTAATTGATTTTCAAATTAAGTTAGCTGCTGTGTATATGCGGAAGTGTGGGTGTGTGTGTGTGAGTGTGGTTATGGCAGAATCTTTCTCTCTTTTCCTAACACTTAGCTGGCTAAAAGCAGCTGCCTGTGTGTTTTGCTGATTGTGTGTCTGTAGTTGTATCTGTGCCTTTGTGATTATCTATTGTTGTGCAGTCAAAAAAATAGATGATGCCTAAACTAAACCAGGTGGGGTAAAAATGTATGGTTTTATTGGTCCAAGACACAAATAGGCACATTGTAATTTTAATCTATGCATTTTGTATGAGAGTATCAAATGTATCAGAGATGGTGGTTGCTTTGGACAGAGCCCCTGTTTTTAGTATGTATGCTAAGCTAAGCTAACTGGCCTTATATTTATGTATAACAATCAGATAAGAAAATAAAATGTCTAACTATTCCCTTAAGAAATTTGCAGAAAAGGCAAAATATGAGCTGCAAGCATGTGTGTGTGTGTGTGTGTGTGTGTGTGTGTGTGTGTGTGTGTGTGTGTGTACCAAATGGGGGAACAATGAACAGTAAAAGGTAAAGTGTTGGACTGACCTGACACCTCCCGGGTTTCAGTACATAGTCACATCAACAAGTATCTATCTTTTAGCATCTAGCAAGTATCTTTGGAAATCTGAAAATCTATTCAATGTCTATGTAGAGACAGTGAAAGGGTTTGTCAGCGTAGGTAACAGGTTTTTATATAAATAGAGGGATAACTTCTTGTCTCTGAGATGAAAAAGTGAACTATAGTAGAGATGTGTACACACTAACATTAGAATCCATATTACAATCCAACAACCAGATACTGACAGACATACCATTTTTTTCTCATATCTGCAACAAACACAGTGCATAGTACTACTTCACCTGTATTGTTCATTTTTTATACCAAGACCAAAACCAACCTTCTGAACGAATAGCCCCTCCAGAAGTTTTTTGCTGCTAAAGGTTTATCCATAACACACCATTTCCTAGACAGGTCCTCTATATCAAGCTTTGTTAAATATGTTGAATGAATACCAATGTAATTTTACATCAAAAACAAAAAGTGAAAGAAATATAGACATCTACTGTCTATTCAGAGTATACTTTGCTAATATAGTTTACATTAGCTAACCACAAAAGTCATTAGCTAACTGTAGTTTTCGTTTGCTAATCAAAAAAATCATTAGTTCACAGTAATTTATGCTAGACAATCAGAAAGGTTGTTAGCTAATTATCTAATTTATGCTAACGGTAAAAGCTTTTAGTTGACAGTATTCTCAGCTAGTGCATTTCAAAAGTCGCTTTTAATGCTTCTGTTTAAATGGCCTACCACCGCTTTCACATTCAAATGCACTAAACATGAGGAACATACAGAAATTGTAAGCTATAAGTCACCTTCTGTGTGTTATCTTAACACTGTAAGTGAGTGGTACATGAAACTCTAGTCAGTATGCATCAGTGATAGTTGGCTTTGGGCTCTGTCTTGGTCCTAAATAATTTTCCAGAAAACATTTAGGAGGAAACTGTCATTAATTCAAGTGATCTTCATTGTATCTTTATGACAAAGGCAGGTAGCATCTGGATGAATCTCTTTGGCCCAGTCTATTCTGATTAAAATCTTGTAATATAAAATAATCAGCAGGTGAGTCTTAGCAACTAAAATGTGAGGGCTGTGTTTGATAACTCTGTGTGTGTAATGTTGCGAATGTGTGTTAATTATCAGCCCGTGTCTCTGGGTAAGGGTCTCAGTTCACTGCGTTCTGTGTCCTTATGTATTCATGTGTGTGTGTCATTTCTCTCTTTTGCAACCGCACGGCCACTTGCTTTGTTGCACAGAACTGCTGTGTTGTTGACTGCCACTTGTATTATTTACCAAACTAAACCATGGTCTCTAGCTGCGTTCATTATCGTAGCGTGTTTCCTGTGCGATGGTTGTGCTGCTGCATTCTGTCAGGCCCATACCGTCTGTTACAGTGTGTGTTTGTCTGTGTGGTTCTGTTTCTTTGTGTCTGTGCCTTTGTTTCTTTGAGTTTGTGTGGCTGTTTCTTTGTGTGTGCTTCAATGTGAACGTGTGTTAACATGTGTGCATCTTTATCTCTTTGTGTCTGAATTTGAGTATGTGTGTATTGTGCCTGTGCCAGTGTGTGTCTTAGTGTGTTTCTGTCCTTGACAGTAACACACTTCTGTGACAGTCACACATACACACACAGTGTGTATGTGTGAGGGTGTGTCTTTGTCGGAGTGCTTTGTGTCTGTATCTCCTTTAGTGTTATTAATTATATATATATATACGCATTTTAGGGATGTCTGTATTTTTGTGTGAGTGTGTATGTGTCTGTCTGTCTGTCTGTGTGTGTTACCACAGTTATATGGCAGACAGACATCCCGCTAGACTTTATTAACAACATTTACTAGAATCTCTGCTGGGTTTGTCTAAATTCAGAGATTAAGATGTGCGTACACACACACTGACATAACTGACTCACAAAGACACCAAGGGTTTGGGAAAAACAAGGAGTATGTGTGTTTGTCTGTCTGTCTCTGTGTGTGTGGTGGTGGTGGTGGTGGAGGTGGGGTTTATGCAAAATCAACAAACGCATGCACTGACACATAAAGTCTCTGTTCTCACATATTCTTGTTCTGTCATACATACTGCGTCACACCTCCCACACACACACACACACACACACACACACACACATAGACACACGACACACACAGAGACAGACAGTTAGCAATTAGTATGAAAGTATCAAATGCTTGTAGTTAGGATTTATATATGTGTCTCACTTGTGCTGTTGAATGACATTTTACACTTTGGACCACACATAAAATCATTCAAACCCCTAAGAAAGTGTACCATTTTATAACACATTAGCATGTATCTCTATCACTCTGTGTGTGTGTGTGTGTGTGTGTGTGTGTGTTTGTGTGTGCGTGCGCATGTCCAGCAACAGAACTTGGAGTCTGTCTATTGACTTATTGGTTCTACCAGACGGATCATGAGATTGATCAATTCCTCATCATTCATTTAAATGGAGGGACTCCACAGGTAGACATTACTTCAACCTGAGACAAAAAAAAAGACTGTAATGGAGTGACTGATGTTTGTGCATTGAGTAAGGAGCTGGTGTGGTAGATAGAGCCTGGTTAATGTTTTTCTTGCAGTTCTGATCAGTCTCAACTATGGAACGTCATTTTAGTGCTTTGCACATAACTCTCAGTTAAACCAACCATTTGGTCTTTTTACGGATGAAGCAGTTTGTCATAATTTGTTAATCTGAACTTTAGAGGTGCAGGTTCGTTAGACAAACTAAGACTAGCTGCTGCACATTCACTGTACAGACATGAGAGTGCTATCAGTGGTTTCATCTAAGCCTTTGGAAGAAACCTAAAAAGTTTTTCCCAAAATGTCATATTACTCGTTCAAAGAAAAGTGACTGAGAAGAGCCAGAGATATAGTGTCAGGCAGCTAAATAGACTGGAAAAGGGAAAAACAAGGAGGCAGAGAGAGACAGTCCAATAGACACAAAAAGAGAAAGTCAGAAAGTGCCAGACAGAACTGAGAAAAAGAGAAAATAGAGGTTGAAATAAATGAAAGAAAACAGAAAACTCATATCGTGAGAATGGGAGTCTGAGGTATCTGAAATGATGAAAGAGAGTCACAGGAGTAAGATAGAGTGATGCAGACAAGAATAGGAAAGCAGAAAATACTGCAGATAAAAAAAAGTCAGAGGCAGTGATTGTTGTCGTCAGCAGCTCTCTGACTTTTGCTCGGTGACCACAGGCCTCCTCTGCACTTCATTTATTGTCGGTCTTTATTTGATTTCTTTGTACCACTGTCATTTTCCCCCCTCTGTGTTTGCCACCCAGACACCCTGCCACTTTTGTTTTTCCATTGCAGCAACAAAATGGCCTAGTTCTTTCCTCTGAACTTGAATGAAAGGGCTAGGGAGTGCCTTTCTCTTCTTTTTGGTGCAGTTATGAGTATTAGTTTCAAGTTTTTTTTTAATCAAGATTTTTTTTAGTATGAACTGCTCTGATTTGACTGGCAACTATTTACCTTAGTGACTTGATTTCAGAAGATGTTTTTCCTTGGATGCCTCAATATGTGTCCTAATTTTCATATAATGTGATAGAAGAAAATTTAGACATGTCTTGAATTTGACATGTCCTTTTTAAAACATGCTGCCAATCTGTCTAAACAGCCAGCCCACCAATGGTTTTGGTTCTGTGCAGATGTGGCTTCCATTTACCGGACTGAAGACATTTTTCCATTTTAAATTTGACTACTGAGCTTTTGATACAACGGCTGACAGCATGTGTCAGCTACCAGCGAGTTTCACATTTATTCAGAGGCAGGTTTGTTTATGTTGATATTATTCAAAATGGTCTGCAATTTGTGATGGCTGGAAAGTTGAAAAAGCACCCCAGTGACAAAGCTACCTGCAATGACAGTCTGTGTGAATAAATTACAGGTTCTAAAAGCTGATCTTTATGTTTCGGCTTGAATAATATCAAGCTGATTTTACTGAGTCTCTGTGATTGTGATGTGATTTTTCTTTGCAACCTCTGGGCTGCCTGCCTGCAAAACCCTGTGGTGAAACTTGCCTTAATGAGCTGCTAACCCACCTTATAGAATTTTGTTTGTATGGTATTTATTGGCTGTCACATGGCAGTGTAAAAGCAGCTCCAGAGAATTTTCCACTCTGACAAAAATAAACTGCTCAGAGAACACCGAATCCAAGTTCTTTTGCAATTTAACAGTCAAATGTCTAAATCCTGAGTATCCTACACAAAGCGTTTACAATCTGCTGCTTCCAAAGATATTTACCTTTAATCAGCTGCATCTCACATCCCAAACCTCTCCTTTTCCCCTGCTGCTTGACAGAAGGAATTTATCCTTACAACATCATGCGCCAAGCTCTCTGCTAGCATTGAATGGCCAGAAATTGCATTTAGCAGGTCACATTACACTTTAACATGGTCTCTCACTGTCTATTACCCCACCATTGATTCCAGTTAGGCTCACATTGGAAATGGATAACATGTAAGTGAGGCTAGAGTTTGAGTGGAGAGTTTAATCTTGTCTTCACCAGTCCTGACAGCTTGAAGCACGTTGAGCAATTGGCTACAGGCCGGCTGTGATCTCATGACGAGGTGATATAATCCCTGTTGGTCATGGTGTCTGGGCTGCCAGTTGTTTACCATTTAGTAAGCAGCAGAAGAGTGAGATGAATGTAAATGCCTGGCTTCTGTTCACTTCTATTTTTGAACAATCATTGAATTTACATCTAAATATATACTCAGGAATATATGAAGGCAAAAGGCACAACAGTAAATATGGTCTCCCTCAAGAGCATGAGGGCACTTCAGTGCTTTTCCACTGCACCAGAAAATGGGTCCACACTGTAGAAATAGTGTTTTCTCTCAGGTCTTCACAGGTCTGAGCTGTGTAACTTCTACCAACAACACAGTATGCTTGAACCCAGCTGGCAACATTTGTGTTTGTACCCTCACTGTCTGCCATCTCTCCACTCCGCAGTATCCAAGAGAAGCACAAATATCATAAAACTTCATTGAGGTGGAAAAAGAAATTGCTTTTCAACCAAAATGTTAAACGCAGCCTAACCAGAGCGAATGGTGAAACTCGCCAGCTGCTCTGCATTTACTGAGCAAGATGATCCACTGAGGTTCTGTGTCACATGTTCTGTTCCTGAGCTCCTTTGAAGATTTGGTATGACTTATTCATTTATCTCAGAGGATTGACAATGTGTTATATATAACTTGCTGCATTTAACTGTGTTTGATGGTTCGTTAATCTGCCACGACCTGTGCTTCTCTTGCTGTTGCAAAATGATACAACACACAAGTGATTAAATATATTCTCTGTTCATAAAACTTTTATTTGTTTGTTTTACTTGAGCTCTGCAGTAGCAAACACTTACCGTTATGTAAATCAGTCCCATGAAGGATCCTCTGCACAAGTAGCATCATGTGAAGTAACGTGTCTTGTGTTTGTCAGCAGCAGCAGTTTATTGGGAATAACTAGAAGAATTTGTATCATGTGACGCATGACAGTGACAGCCAGTGGGGCTTTAAAAGGAAAAGAGTGCCACCTACAGAAATTATTCTACACAGGATTACATTCGAATTCCAGCAATCGAATTTAAATCATTGGACCGGTCAACCCAACTGTGGTAAAGATGAAACTAAGCCAGAGGATGAATTTGATTTACCTGTCAGCTTATGTTGCTGCCCCCAGCCATGCCCATGAGCTTTGTTTATCAACAGAAAGAATGAAATTGTGAATACAAGCAGCCACAACAAATTTCCTTCATCAGATTTAAACAGTACAAACTGGGCTTCCAGGACAGACCGTGGAGCACAGACCATTACTTGAGCAGGACACTGCTTCTTATGATTTAAAGGATTAATTTGAGGTAATTCGGGCACATTATTAGGAAACCCTCTTGTTACCTCCATCTGGACGTTCTCTGGGCATGCCAACTTTGGAGAGTACTGTGCAAACCCAGTGCATGCTGAAGGGGTTTTACATCCCACCCGGACCACCTCAGTGAGAAATAATTTCAGGATGTAGTTGGGACAAGGGATATCTGGGATATGTGTGTTTAGCCCAATGCCACCATAATTTTTTAGACTGTCAAGATGATAAAGGACTCTGAAGGCCTGAAGGCTGTGTTCTTAATTTACAGAACTATGTTCCACACTCCACCTGTGCTCATCAGCTCTGTGTAGAAACAGAAAGCACATGACAGTTGAGTATAAACTGTCAGATTTAGTTTACTTAGCCTCCAAGCTTCCTTTGCATCTCAGATCAACTTTAAGGGCCAGTTTATAATGGACGCACATAGATCTGTTAATATTGTGCTGGGTTTGTCTGCATGCATAGACATCACAAATTTTAGGCTGCAAATGTATAATCCACATGGATCCTCATTGACATGACTAGCTGGCAACATTTACACCCTCTGGACTGTACGTCTACAGGAAAGTAGGAAGCATAAGTTGAGCTTTCGGGACACTGTGTAGATGGTGTTTATTAGCCCAGCTGAGCCCAGGAGCTCAGGATAAAAATGTTGCTTCTTCAGGGTTTAAAGAATCCAGTTGAGTTCGATCAGGCTTCTAGAGGTTGTCTGGACATGTCCAATTGTTGAGGTCACAAGGCAAACCCAGAATATGCTCAAAAGGTTGACCAGAAAGAACTGGATGATGCATCTAGAGGGTTAACCCAGCTGCTACTACAACCTGAGAATGGATAAAAGGATGAATGGAAGAAACACAGTGCCTTGGCTAATCAACTATCTACATGCACGCAGTCTTCCAACAATTGTAAAATCTTGTCACATAATAATATAAACAGTTGTTGTTGTGTTTGATCATATGTCGTCTTTTTACCAAAACCTGTTACAACACCTGCTCAAGAACACTTTTTTTGGACAGTGCACCTGCATGGCAAGCTACCTGAAGTTTCTTGCTCAAGGATTCTGCATGGCCCTAATGTTCCATCATAAGCTCCGCAAAGCACAGCTACAGTCACAGAGCAAACACCACATGCAAATCCTTACAGGTAAACATTCGTAAGAAGATAACTTCAAACCAATACACACACACGCACAAGTAAACTCAAACACCCTCCTAAGCTTTGATGCAAATTTTAGCTCAGTTCCTCTACTTCGCTTCCCCTGACTCACACACACGCACACACCTGTCCTCCTCCCTTAGGCACGTCTTGTAGAGAACCATCCCTCTCCTCTCCTGTCAGTGGAAACAAATGAGCCGGGGCATGTTTCTTAGTGTGTGTCTGAGCGTGTGTGCAGGGCAAACTTCCTGTCTGTCTGGCCTTCCTCTCTTTTGCTGTACCCCAAAACATACACACACACAGACACACACACACACCTGCTCCGCACTGTTACCCTCTGACAGATCACTGACATGCTGTCTCTAGGCCATTCTGCACTGTGTGTGAGGGGTGGGGGGGGGGGTTACAGACACCCCCAACCCCACCTCCCCCACTCACGCACCCACCCCCACTGTGTCAGTCTGGCAATTGCTGTCTCTCAAGGAGCTAAGCCAGGCAGGGAAGGGAGGGCTAGGGCCTTGATGTGAGTGTGTTTGTTGTCAGAGAGTTTATTAATAAAGATGACCTCAGCCAGAGCTGCTCAGAGGGTGTGTGTCTACATGTGCGTGGGTTAATTTTTTTCTTTTTGTCTTTCTTTCTTTTTTTTTTCTCCATTTGACTCCCTTATATCATCAAATAATTATTACTTTCAGATGAAGAATTCCATTTTCATTCTCTCGTCTTATCTCCTTCTCCTTTGTCATTTTGTGGCAACAGTCTTAGGTTGTTGCACTTGTTTTCATGGACTCCTAATGTTTCTTTGCGTGCATGCAAGTCATCCGTCTGTGTGTGCATGTGTGTGTGGGTGTAATGGGGATAATCCTTCTTGATCTAACTCCTTTGTGTCTCAGCGTCCGTGGATGTGATTATGTGCTTCATTATGTCAGGCAAAACAGGTTGAGTCCACTGCGTTGCACGTGTGCAGACGTCAGTCACCTGCTGTGTGTGTTAGGGAGAACAGATGTCCTCACAAGAATAGAAAGATGAGTAATTTCTGTCAACGTGCAGGGCATATCTGCCTGTCGTCACTGTGACTGTCCCTCTCTGTCACCAGTTGAATGATACAACTTCGTTTATAATTAAAGGGTCAGTTCACTTAAAGTACATAAGTTGTATTTTCCCTACTCTAGTGGAGTCTGTCCATGCAGTCTAGCCTTTGTCCAGGTTATAGGCCTATGTTGTCAGACTGACATTTCTGCCAAGAATTTCAGTGGAGCTACTTTCTACTCAATAAATGCAGACAGCTGTAATTCTGTGAATTATCCAGACCTGGGTGATGTTTCTGTAACAAGGTGTATCTGTTGGATTCTGTTCACATCAGCTCCATTGGTGCTTAGGGAGAACCTACAGTCAGGTGCCTGCATTAGGACAGTAGCAGAGATGTAACTGTAAGCTAAACCTGTGTCCTGTGTTTCTCTTTGACAGTCCCCTCCAGGTTTGGACCACTCGGTGGTTTCCTACAGCGACAGAAATGTGTCATTTTGCATCACCTTGTGAGCCGATGCCATCTGGCCTAGTTGGGTGTAACTAGCGTACTGTAACTTTTAAACTGAGGCACTCGCAACCAGTATAACACATGTCCAACAACTAGTTCTTTAAAAACTGATGCAGTATCACAATGGCCCCAAAACACAAGCATCCCCTACCTCAGCAGGTGGCTGAGGTAGGTTATATGTGTATTGTTGGAGGATTTTTTTGTTGTTTTTGTCTCTCAGTCCATTTCACCTCAAGTAACTGCTCAAAATGTAATCATCTTAAGCAGCACAAGACCTCCTGATGGTTTCCCATGACATTTTATATTGTGTCCCAGAGTTTTTCCTGTGTCGATGTGTGGCAGGATGGTTTGGACAGGATTCAAACTGCTTCTCTAGACTTAACTGAATACTCAGGTTCAAATACAGATTTTACAAATAAAACAAAAATTATCTGCAGGTGCTGACAATGTTGCTGTAAAAAATTGACGGTTAATTAAGTTCAGAAAAGTTGATGGACTGTAAGGAGTCACGTTAGGTTGAGGTAGACGTCAGTACTGGGAGGTGATCTCATTTGTTTAGCTGTCAAACTCCCCTCAGTATATGTCCCTGAGGGCTGGAGTAGAAGTCTGAGTGGGACAGCCAGCCACGCAAAGGGCCCCCAGGGGTCCAACAGTTGCCATGGAGGGGGGTGGCGGCCGTATTTTGCCCTCGGTCTACCCCACCATAATGAACACAGAGGCCATTAGGGACAGGGTCCTCATGCAGACTGGGAGAGCCACATAATGAGATGAGCTCATGCTGTAACTTTCACCTACAAACACAAGGACACAAGCACAGGCAGATGCAAGAATGCACATGTGCCCAAATTAAGATAAACAAACGCACAACACCCAGTGGGGAAGTGAGGATGAGGTACATGTATGAACACACACACTGACCCTCACACACAGATGCATGTACTGACCTACAGCGACATCAAAACAGTCACATTTGGTTGCTTCACAGTCTGAAAACAGAATTCCTCCACGTTTTTTACGCAATGTAATTTAAGACATCTAACTGAAATGAAAAATAGCAACAGTTCTAAGAAATAAAAAAATGAATTGATTGGATTGACTTGATTTGATATAGAAACACTCCCAGGGCAGCATGCTCTGTAAACTCAATCAGGTGACTTTAATCCCCCTCTGGATCAAACACTAACTGGCCTGTTACCCTGTGATCAACTGCAAAGATTTTGAATCGCTTTTGAATGTCAAAAGAGGTCAGCAATAACACTGTTGAAAATCACAAGTCAGTAAAAACAAAAACAGCACAGTCAAATCCCCTACGTCTGAAATGGAAGCTGTTCAGTACGACCATGACCCTGCCTGGATCAGACTGTCCCTCCACATTGGATACAAGGGCAAGGAGGAAGTGGTAGCCACCAAGAGACCAATGGCAACTTTGGAGGAGTTGCAGGACTTTATGGCACAGAGAAGTCCTTGAGTGCATCCAAAGTACACCAGAAAATATCAGAAACTGTTCTGGGGATGTTTTTCTCCAGCAGTGACTTTCAGGAGAGAAGGAAAATGGATTGAGGGGGCAAAATACTGCCAGAAAGTCAAAGATGATTCACTTTTCAACATGACAGTGGTCTGAAGCATACGGATCAAGTTGACCGTACAGTGGCTGAAGGAGAAAACCTGCAATGCCCTTGTCGTGTCAGAGCTCAGACCTGGTTGAGAATCTGTGGAGTGAGTGGTCACTATCCAGCCTGACTGAGTTTGAACAGTTCTGGAAGGAAATTGGCAAATGTTGCGCAGTGTAGCTTTGCAATGTTGGTAATTAAAGCAAAGGGGGGATTCTATCGCTAATATTAATTTTACTTGGATGCAAGATGCATGAGTACATTTTTTTTTGTGTGTATGTGTTTCCATTTCAGGCTGTGAAACAACAAAATGTGATTGTTTTGAAAGGGGGTGTTTCATGTCTATACTCACTGTATTACTCTTTAACCTTCCTCTCTGTCAATAATCTTCCACTTATGTAGGGTTCCCCAGCTATTTGCTATTTCATCTGCAGTGCCGACCCCCAGCCAGTTACATTTTGTTGGACAGACGGCAGCAGCAGTGAGAAGAAAGCTAATGAAACAGGATATCCCTTCCGCTGGTTACTGCACAGGAGAAGAAAAATTCACTATGACCTTGAATAAGTTTGTAAAATCACAGCATATGCAGACGAGGATTGTATGTTTATCCAGTTTCTTATTCACTGGTGGGCGCCATTTTTCTTTAGGGTCAACACAAGACCTGAAAGACCATGCACCCCCCCCCC
>CM076654.1:21347361-21364046 GCA_038496675.1 Rachycentron canadum
CCCCCACCCCACCCCCATAAGACCAAGGCCGTGACACAAGATTTACTTTTAATGCTTCTTTTATTTCACCACAAAGCCTGAAAGTCAAGAAACTTAACTACTGCATAAATGAGTGTGCCAACCCTCAGCCAAAGAAGCAAAGAAAAGTGTGTGTATTTGCAGAGGAGTTTCATGATGGCAGGCATACTGTATGGCTTCAATGCAAAATGGAAGACAAAAAAAGAGATGGGTCAGTGTGTGTTTTTAAAGCCACAACTTAATGCTTTGTTTACTTTTAATATAAGACATTTTTTGCATCATCAAACTTTTCAAAGCATTGTTTGCGTGATACAATATTTTCTCTTAGCCCGTCACTTGCTAACGGTTAAATGTATGTTACAGGCAGTTTTGGGCAGCATCAACAGTAAAGCAGGCATCCGTCACTACCATTGTAGTAAAGAGGGAGAACACACAGAGTTCATTATGTTTCATTCCAACCTTGCGCTATGGTCATGAGCTTTGGTTAATGACTAAAAGAATTAGATTGTGGATTCAAGCTACTGAAGTTTGTTTCCAGGGTGTCTGGGCTGAGCCTTAGAGATGGGACATCCAGAGAAAGCTTGGAGTAGAGCCACTGCTTCTAGCTAGTTGAGGTCTTCAAGGCTCATCCAACTAGTAGGAGACCATGGGGTAGGCCCAGAACACTCACAAGATATTAAATATGTCATCTGATCTGGGAACACTGTGATTCCCTGGGAGGAGCTAGAAAAAAATTACTGAGAAGAGGAATGTCTTTATGGATGGATGATACAAAAACATTTAGCTTTATATTTGTCACTGATTGACTGTAGGGGCTTTTATTTTGCAACAGCACCTTTTAAGCATTCAGACTCTTACTGGGTATTTAACTGGATGGAGAAGTAAACTTGTGAGGTGACATCCATAAAGTGTGTGTGGTGAGAAAAGCAGAGATCTGAAGTGAAAGTAGTCTGATGAAAAGCCCTGCATGGAACGTTGCAGGTTTTATTGGAGGGCACCTCAGCAGAAGGGATTTGTTAGGCTTTACCCCAGTATGAGACAAATATTAGGATAAACCTCCTCACTGCCCTGGGCCTTGTTGTGAAAAGGCCAGGGCCCAAGCCAGTGCTTTACCATCACATCCTCCCACTTATGTAAACAGATGTCTCATACAACACACACACACATGCATGCATGCACACTGAGGCCTCACAACCGTGTGCACTCACCCCACTCATTTTACAGGGCTTTGGCTTCTCATACACATACACTGAACACTCAAAAACACACTTATACCAATTCAGGTGAGTGAACTTTCTGGGTTGATTTCATCACTTTTCACTTTCAAAACAGATGAACGCTTGTGGAGTAATGTGCCTTTGATATAAATCAATTGTACATATGTTGTGGATCTACTGACAAATGTGAGTGTTTTACATTCTTTGTGCGTTTCTCCCTCAGTTCAGCTCACACACCAGGTGCAGCTCAGTATTTGGTGTCCACTATGGCTCCTGTGTGGTCTGGCATACTGAGAATAATAATAACAGCCCCTCAGCTCGAAGCAATATCAGTTGCCAAAGCACCGACGCAGGCTCTTCACCTCAAACAGGAAATGAGTGGATGATAGTGGGAAGGTCCCACTTCACTGAAAAAAATTTCAATCACAATCACTTTATCTGTCGACACCGACAAATGCGGAGGGGTTCTCTTGTTCTGGTACAGAGACAATAGGACTTGAAACCATTCATTCACTCTGGCAGAAACTGCGGTGGCTGCGTTCTGACAGACGACAGAGCCTCAGGCTTTGATAACAGCTGTGCTTTGGGCTGCACTTACAAAGTTTGCAACTATCCAGCAGCACTGGTCATGTTAGAGAGGTCATGAAGTGTAGCAAAAACGTAACTATCGATCTTTGCAATAGATGCAACCATTCTCAGTTCTTTTCTGACTGAGCAGTGGTTTCCAACCTATGGGCTGCGGTCCACCAGGGGGCTGTAAAGATTTTGTAAACAGGCCAACAAATCATTTGAAAAACAGTACATTTATATAAATAAATAAAACAAATTTTAACTGTTTGAACCATGATAAGGAAATTAAAAATTATTCTGCAAAGGCAACATTTGGCTTCTTGAGCTTTCAAGTCATTTGGAAGAGGTTGAGACCTGTTGCAGAGAAATATTTTTATTTTTTAATCCTTATTGGTACCCTCTTGATTAAAGGCCCCTTTATAAAGGTGTTATAAATTATAATGATGGCTTTATTAATGATTGTAATGTTGCTTTTATTATATTGCTCAAGACATTTTTCACAATGTGGACACTCAGAAGTTATTATTAATTAATTTTAATGAACCTATAAAGCTCTATTAAATCATCAATTAACATTAATGAAGTCATTAGTTACAGCTTTAAAAAGTGGCACAAAGTGATCAAATTCAACATATTGTGTGAGCAGTAATATCAACCACAACTGTTAAAATGTCAGTATTGATCTTCAGAGCCAGCTATCTCTCAAAGCCTATAAAGGTAGAATAGTAGCACACAATGTTTCATGGACAGGGCAAAGCATGAAGAAGACAAATGCTACACCTTCAGCTGTATAGCAGCCATTTCTATGGTACGCTGAATAATCGATCCCTCAGTTGAGTATGGATTGACGACTCTCATGAGGGATCTCAGTGGGAATTGACTCTGTCATGCCTTGGCACTGATAATGGGCCCAGCAAATGGCGGCCATCTCTAATTTTAGCCTGTAAATCACAACCCGTGAGTAATGGGCTGCACTTAGAGGGGTCAGAGTTTACAAGTGAATCACTCTGGAGGACGAAGTCAGTAAAGTCAAGCTTTTCAGCTCAGTCTCTTTATTTTTTAAAGGGGTGCTGGTGGTTCTTGTGTTGGTGGTGTGGGTGGGGTGATAACTTGGCATTCATCGCTCAGATCCAGCTCTGACCTTGGCCAGATGTCCAGCAAGATGGATCGTGTGTGCATATGTACGTATGTGTGTGTGTCGTCAGCCAGGTTTTCGGAAAGTGCTCGGTTCTAATAGAGACTGGCAGGCATTTTGTTGGGCTTTATTGCCACATGCCTCTTTCCATCCTGCTGCTGATTAGAGCTGCCATTGCTGGCACACACACACACATGCACACACTCTGATGGGGCAGACCCACACACTTTGGCACACACTCAAAACTCAGGCCTCTGCATGTGATTAGCATCCAATTGCGTTGCCTTGTGCAGTGATCAAACGGAGCGTGGAGTTGTGCTCTTGTCGAGGCCGATTGGAGGAAGTGACGGTTACATTGACGCTCCACTTTTATTTCACTCGTCAGGGTGCTGTCAGCTTAGACAATGTCAAATTTGGTGCAAAGCAATTAAAGGCCCAAGCTCATATAGATACCAACACACATCCAGACACTGGTACACAAGTGGGTATGCCGCATACGCACCCACATGTTCGCACACACATGTATTTACAATAAGCACGCAGGCGATTAGCTTAGAAAGTGCAGGTTTAAACTGTTAGTCATTGCTGATTCACACGCGGCTGGCTGGCATCCATGCAGCCACTCACTGTGCCTGTCAAACACACAGGCAGCCAGCACCTGGAGGTGTGTGTATGTGTGTACAAGTGTGTGTGTGTTTGTGTGCAGGTGTTCTTGAAATCCTGATTTTTAACCAGACACCCCAACTCCACTCCGCCCCCTCTTCCTCCTTTTTGGCCTCGCGTGTGTCTGCCTGCGTGTATGCTTGGGGACTCTATGTGTGTTCCTTGGTTTGTGTGCAGGCGTTCATCCATATTTATGTGTGTATGTGTGTGGGTTTGTGTGTGTTAGTGTGTAGCCTTGCAGGGTTTTGGCTGCTGTGTTCTCCTGGATGGAACCAATGGAAAGCTGAGGTCTGGATGACTTACTTATTTAGGAAAAATCTAGCAGAGATGGCCAGTATGCTGCTGTGCTGTCACATAGTCCTGTGTGTGTGTGTGTGTGTGTGTGTGTGTGTGTGTGTGTGTGTGTGTGTGTGTGTGTGTGTGTGTGAGTGAGTGTGTGTGTGTGTGTGTGTGTGCCCATAGGTAACCCAGCCCATGGCCTCAGTAGCAGCAGTATATTTCATTTTGGAGAGACATTTTTCCTAACAGCCTTTAAAGTTATTCTGAAGCCTTTAAAGCTTCAGCAGACAGGCCGTCGGTTCAGTCCCAGGTGGAGACGCTCACCGAAGGGTTAAACGCTCTACCAGAAGCATTTAACACACATGCACACGCTCATATGGTAAGTTAGCCACAGTCATGAGGCTCCTGATTAAGTCTGAATTCACTTTTCAGCACATTTAATTAAACTAATTCAATTTCAGAGACCCTACCACCAAATAGAGTTTCAGAATTACGTAACTTGCCTTTTATTTTCTTACAGGATTTATCCAGTCTTTGGGTGCTCACTGCTTTTAGAAAAACAAGTCAATAGCTAGTTACAAATCGTTACTGCCCAATTAAAACCATGAAGGATTAAATTATCCTTTATGGGTTGAGAACATTTTTCCACTTCTCGGGATAAATAAACCATTTAAAAACATATTGGATTGTTTGAAAACTACCTTGTCGCAAAATTAAAACATGGCTGTTTTACTTTATTTTCACGAGTGTGTCAAAAAGTCTGAATCAGGGAAGGTTTTCAAAGATCTCAGATTTGATTTTTCTACACACAAGTGAGGTTGTTGTTTTGTTTGTTTGAGTGTGTGTGAGTGTGTGTGTGTGAGTGTGTGTGTGTGTGTGTGTGTGTGTGTGTGTGTGTGTGTGTGTGTGTGTGTGTGTGTGTGTGCGCGCGTGTGTCCAGTCAATATAGGCAGATGGACATCACAGCTTTTCCAGTCAATATAGAGCAGCACTGTGAGCACAGAATGTAGCTGAGTTTCCAGTGCCTGGTTTATTGACGGCAGTGAATGAACTATGATGGTGTCAGAGGTTTTGTTGCTGCCTTTGTATGCTCCCTGTGTGTAACAGTAGCAGGCCCATACATTACTGACAGTATGCGCTTGGCCCACGGCGCTCTCATTGTGATAAGTGAGCTGCTGATGCTGACATGAAACTTGGTCTCTGGACACAAACATGGCCGTGGACACACACACAAACACACACGCAGGCTGCAACTTGGCAGTTAGTTATGTGATCTGTAGCATGAACCATGGGATCCAATGAATATGAGCCTCAAGCACTCAGGTGTGTATGTGTAGAAGTGTGGGGTCAGAGAGTATGTTTCTTGATTGGCTCAAGTACAACAACAACAACACAATTAAACAATCAAGTAAATCCAGGCACATTTTTCACATGAAGCCCAGCTTTGGTGTGTATGCAGGAGGTGTCAACTCACTCTGCTTATTGTCAACGTTTTCCTTTGTTTTTTACCAGTCATGGTGTTCAGGTCACTTTAATATGTGTTTGTGTATGTGTGCACTTTCACCTGTCACTCATTACCCTTCTCTTCTTCTTGTTTTTCTCCTTTAGCCCAATGTGACCTTCATCTGGGTTGTGTGTCTCTACTCAACATTCACGAAGAAGACAGAAGCAAAATAAAAAAAAAAAGACTGAAAGGGAGATTAAGAAGAAAGCACACAGACGCACGAGGGAGGAGAAGAAAAACAAGTAAGAACGTAAAAACAGAACAAAGGGTGGAGAAGAAAAACAGAGCAGCATCTTTTCTGCCTCCTCTGAAACCTTCCTCAGCAAACAGCAAGACTGGCAGAGTGAATCAGAGGAGGAGAGCAGAGGAAAGAAAGGGAGAGGTATGGTGAGGCATGTACAATGTGCAAAGAATCAAAAGAAATAAGAAAGTGAATATGAGGAGGGAAAGGAAAACCTTGCAGGAGGGGTGGGGGGTTGGTGGTTGTCAAAACAGGATGTGGAAATTACAGACATTTTCAGGTACTCCCAGAAAGAAATTATTCTGGTGCAAGACAAAGAGAAAGAGCAGAGCGATGCATGAGCTGGGAGTTCAGAGAAAAACAGGCAAAAGGAAAGGAAAGGGAAAGAAAAGGTTGAATTTGGGTAGGATATTGGATTTCAGATATCAGAGCATTTGGTTAAGAAAGATGCTGAAGGTTACGGGTGTGAGAATGTGTGTGTGTGCGCGTGTGTGTGTGCGTGTGTGGGGTGTGTTCACACCTTCCTGATTGTGTATGTGTCAGTGAAAGTGTGGCATCCAGATTCTGCCTGAAGCGGAAAAGCAGAAAAGACGAAAGAAGGAGAGGGAGAAAAGAGAAATGGCCGCACACAGAATTTCAAGTTCAGGTTTACTGAATACTGAATCTTGTGATGTGTGACTGAGCACAAGGCCATAATTTCCACTTTTACATTATTAGTTCGACTTACTCACTAAACTCTCTCTAAACTTTGTCAGATGAGAGAAGATGTGAATAACTGATGAAAAATATACATTTCTGTTATGATTATTAATCTGCCCTCAGTTTTGCCTCTCAGGCTACATCCAGGCTGTCCTAATCTGAATAATTTGGGGATGTATGCAGCCCAATGCTAACATGATCCATCACAGATTAATTGCAGGGACACTTTTTTGTGGAAATTTGTTTTGCTCAAATTTATTTAGGAACATTGACAACAACAGTTCTCTACAAGACTGAAAAGGTTTTAGCATGAGGCAATTGTCCCCCGAGTTGCCATCTTGTTGAGAGTTAGATGAAAAGATCAATACCACCCTCAATACCACCCTGAAGCCTGGGTCAGCTGGAGCAAGTCAGTTCTTATTTTAGCATAAAGACTGGAAATAGGGGTAAACAGTTATCTTGGAGTAACAAAGTTGTGGTTTATATGCCAGATTGGATCATTAACAAATATTCTAAATTTGATAATACAATTGAATTGTGAAAAAAAGACAGATTTCATTGTGGGAAAAAAGCAGGGCTATGGCGGCTGTCTGCCTCACAGCTTCTCGCTGTTTGAATGGTTCAAACTTGTGTTTTTTTGGCCAACAAGCACTGCCTCATATTAACAATAGGATTTGTCTTTATGTGAAGCATCCAGGTTAATAATAAACATACAGATCACATTCCCAAGCCAAATTTGCAATTAATGAAATTAACAAAAATGATATATTGAATATAATTATGTTACATTTGCATTACGTTATTATGACAGATCATATGTTTATCAAGAAACAGTAAGAGTATATTTTTTGAAAAATCAAGTCACAAGCTCAGAGGACAAGTCCTGTACTACAGATTTGAGTGTTATAATCCACAGCCAACACTCCATTGCTGGCCTCAGTTCTAAAACCAAACCTAAGCCTCACTGTGTGTGATATGTATGTGTGAGAGAGCGTGTGTTAGTAGGTGGCCCTCTCATGTTTGAAGTGTGCGATGAAGGGCTCTCTCATTTACAATCAGCTGTCTGTTTGATGGAGTGACTGGGAGCTCCAGCAGACTTTAGTAAATTGCCCTCGATAAAAAAAAGTAATTTGTATCCCAACTTTCACAGACAGAATACAGAGACATATGGGCTGAAGAGGAATGCACTTAAACACAGACACACACACACACAGATACTGTGTGTACTGTGATGATAATGACGACCAAGCTGTGCACGCGCACACACACACACACGCACACACACAGTAACGTAAACACAAAGGTGAGAAAGAACAGCCTCAGGCAACACTGCTCTGTTCCTTTGTCCATATTTCTTTCTGCAAGTGTGTATTTCTTTCTCGTCACAATACACTTATCCCTCATTCTCTCTAATAACTCTCTCTCTCTTTCCCTCTCTCTGTCTGTCTCTCACTCTACCTGTGTCTTTCACAGTGTGCATTTATCTCTGTGAGGATATTGGTTGCCGATCATAAATAGCTTTTCTCTGACAGGGTGCCATCACAGACACCAAGAGCTCGGGGGAGGAAAAATGGGGAGCAGGAGAGAGTGGGGGAGAAAGGTGGAAGAATGGGGGATATGACAGTTAGAGAAGGGAGATAGAGAGAGCAATAGAGACAGGAGGAAAACGGGAAAAGGTAAGAAAGATGGGGGAGGTTAGGCACTTCAAAGTATAGCATGACAGGTGTCAGGTATGCAAAAATAAATGTACTGAACGTATATGCGCACCCCTGTACACACCCTATCAGAAAGCAGGAAGTGCAGTGTTCATACACGTTAACACAAACCTGCACACTGAGATGAGATGCAATACGACACAAGCTACTACTGTAAATTCTCAAACAGCGATGTGTGCTTTCATTTATCTCGGCTGCTGAGAGGAGCAGGCAAGTATATTTTATCTTACTTTAGTGACTATCTCCCTGTTTTCTCATCTGCTCCTGTTGTAATTTGCTGTTGCTGATGTGTCCTCTTAATGCAAACACAGAGCACTTAAATGTAATATAATGTACATTTATAGCACAATTTTTTTCAGAATAACAAAAGAGCTACTCTGTTGCTCTGAGTTTTTCTTATGTAACAGATTTACTGTTTTAATTCACTGTGTTATTTTCCACTCACTTCCATTTTGCCATTTTTTTTGGATTGCTGTTAAGCTACTCAACACTTTCTGCAATGGTTTTTCACATTAAAAGTCTTTCAGTGCCCAAAGGGGCATAAAACCTTTAAGGCAGCTTCTCTCTGAACAGTATAGTAGCAATTGGAATACATTAGTGAATAAGACCAGCATTTTGTTCAAAGGAATTGCTTTACATTTAAGGAAATTCGCTTTTCCACTTAGTTGACAAGAGTTATATGAGGACATTTTTACCATGTTCATGTATATAGACTAAATATGAAGAGTAAGCAGGCAGTTAGCTGAGGTTAGCATAAAGGCCATAAGGAAGGGAAAGCAATAGGGCACAGTGTCTGGCCAAGAAATAGTTCAGCACA
Source organism: Rachycentron canadum (assembly GCA_038496675.1). Classification (NCBI taxonomy): domain Eukaryota; kingdom Metazoa; phylum Chordata; class Actinopteri; order Carangiformes; family Rachycentridae; genus Rachycentron; species Rachycentron canadum. The sequence continues at coordinate 21,356,220 of CM076654.1, forward strand.
TAAATCTGTGTAAAACTGTAAAACCTTTTGCAATTCTGTTTGAGTGTAAAACACACATGAAACGATGTGTAGTCAATATTTAGAGGTGTCTATATGTTTCAGTTGCTCACTTCAGTTGCTTCTAATTTCTCTGTTACATTTTTTTTTTTATCCTTTAACACCTCCTCATATTAAAGTCATATTAAATTTCCTTTTAGGCTTTTAATGTGAAGCATTCACAGGAAGTGTTGAGTTTAACTGATGCTACTATTGAGTGATGCTATTAATCTGAATGAAAAACTACCAGAAGTGATTTGTGAATCCATTCATGAACGAACACTTGGGTTGAACAGATTATGACATTTTGAATACATGTTTTTATGAGGTAACTTATATAACTGTTGTGGCACACATTTGGGTGACACAGACATATAGACTATTGGCCAAGTACCCAGTCATACACACACACACACACACACACACACACACACCCTCCAAGTGTGAACCTACTGCATCTTGCATTCCTCTATTCTCTCTCTCCACGCAGCAGCAGTCCTTGTCTCTCAATCGATCCCAGCTTATCTTCCGGTAAACCTGGACCTCTTTTCTCTCCTCCTCGCCTTGCCACCTCCTACCCTTCCTTCTCATTGCTATCGATCAGTCTGTGTGTTCAACAAAGTAGAGAGCAGGCAGTGGTTAATATAGAGCCAGGCCGGAGGAGCGTTGCTCGCGGTTTGCGTATCACCTTTCCCTCCTAATGGACCCAATAAGGCCCTAATAGACCCAGGGTAAGAGCATTCTCGCCTCATTCCTCTTACCTTTCACTTCTCCTTTTTTCAATAAATATCTGTCTCACTGTAACTCTGCCAGGTGCATTTTTAGCTGATGGCTATTAATTTAACAAACTCATCTGATAGCTGTCATTGGCAGATTTTTTTAAAAATTTGTTCATCCAGTGAAGGATTTGCTTCTGCTGAGTATGCACACGCTTTGTCAAAAATGTCCTGCTTTGCATTTTTTAATGCACATTCATTCTTGGGATCTGCCCAGTAAGAACCACAGTCTGCTAATTTTGGCCAGTGGGATCTGCCCAGTACTGGAAGTTCAACCCTTTCATCATCTCCTTACTTCTCTCAGTCACTGAGCATGTTAAATCTAGCTGTGTTAAGTACCTTGCTGAAGGGCACCTTCATTGTTGACTAGTTGTTGAGTCAGGGGAAAGTGTCTCCTCTCGCTGTTCTTCTCTGCAGCTTTTGCCTGCCTTCCAGGGATTTGAATGGCTTATGAATAAAAAGTAAAAGAATAAAAGTGGTATTCAGGGAGATGAACAGGGATGCACAGTTCCATGTTGACAGTAAGACAACACTGTTTCTCATTATAATATTAGAAAAACAACATCTATATATAAGATGAATATGCCTTAAGTTCCATGCTCATATTTCTGATGCTAACACAATTCAACCATATAAACCTTATAATAATAGTCTGACAGTTAAAGTTAAAAGATCACATGATTCTAGGTTTTGCTACTATAGCCTTTGCTTTAGCCTTTGTAAGTATTATGTGTCCAGTAGCTAATGGTAGTAAATGTGAGAAAATATTGCTGTGAACACTAAGTACTGAGTGAGATGTCAATATCTTAGCTATAGATGCTCATAGATACATCAAGAGTTGCTGAGCTAAAAAGATTGGAAAATTGGTCTAATTTATATTTGGAGATTAATTTGAAAGCTAGCAACCCAAAATGACCCCTTATCTGAATTCTATTTAGTGATGTTCACATGTTCCCACACCTCAGTCATCATTCCATTTAACAATATTGTACAAAATAGCCAAATCTACCAAATAAGATAAGATAATTATTCTTTAACATCTGTATGCTATAGCTGCCAAATCCCAATCTGTACTTGTTTTTGTCTTATGCTCACAAGGTACACAAATAATCAGAAAGAAGTTCATGTCACGTTTCAACCATTTACTTCAGCAACAATACACATTTTAATTTGGGGATGTGGCTCTGCTCCAGATCAAATCTGAGTAAGCTCAACACAACTCATAAACCCTCAGTAGAGCAAGGGATACATCTGATGAACATAAAGATTTACTGAAAGAACCATAATACATTCAGATAAATCCAGGTGCTAAAGGAGGCTGGACAGGCGGAGGGAGTTACATGGGCTGAAAACTGGTAGTGGTGTAGCAGCAAGATTGAAATGCTGTGTCCAGTAGTAGATATAATTTGTGGTCATATATTTAGAACAGCATGTAATATGTGTGACATGAGTTTTACAAGGCTGCTTTGAAACCAATTCAAACAAGATAAATAGAAAAAACTTACTGTATCTTATATCCCTGAATAAGAAACTTTACCATGAAAGCCTCAGCCCACAAAGCTGCTCTGACCCTCAACATTTACACTACAGTCAGTTGTGTCTGTTCCTTTCAGTCCTGTTTTTCCTCCATTGCCTCTATCATTCTATTCATCTCACTGTCGGTGTAACCTTGCCTCTTTCCCCACCTTCCTGCCATTGATGTGTGTGGGCTGTTTCTATAGGAGTCCAGCTAGGTGTGACCTTTCCTGCCCTGTGGCACCTCACTGGGATCCAGGGCTCAGGGCTCAGCGTGAACTCCTGAACTCATCCCGAAAGAAATGCTCAAAGAACAGCGCTGAGCAGAAACAAGAGAACAGAGATAGTGGGAGGGAAAGCGAAAGAGCGCTACTGGACAATTAGCCCCCCTAGGAGCATAGTAGGCGGTCTCCCCAAGCCAGAACACACTGTGAGCATTTGACAGAATGGCAGCCAGCGAGGAAACAAGAAGAAAGAGGGAGATAGTATGTGTGTGGGCGTGTGTGTCATAGTATTTTGCATTCATACGCCCAGCGGTTGTTGTTCCAAAATGAGACGGTACGTCGGGTGCCCGCAGGCGTCAATACGACCATTTCTATTATTCAGAGCTGATTACAGCGCTAAATCGTACAGTGGTGAATACTTTTTAATGAGCTCTGAAATACAACAGAGAAAGTTTGTCAGCTATTTTGTTTGTCTGAATCTGGCTGGCGGGTAAAAGAGTGTATTTGATTAGTGCACTGGTGTGTGAGGAGCAGGTGGCAACTTATGAGTGGTGAGATTGAGTGTGTGCATCTGTGGGTGTACATATGACACGTGATAAAACATTCCTTTAATGTTTTTAATACATGCACAGTGGATGTGCATGTATTATCGTCATGAGTGTGCGTGTGTGTGTGTGTGTGTGTGTGTGTGTGTGTGTGTGTGTGTGTGTGTAAATACAGACAATACAGACATAGGGGATGTAGCAGTCTGCATACGTGTACAGTTATATTCAGTGTGTAGCTATGTGTTGTTTGCCTGCTGTTCATAAGCCAGGCACTTGCCCTGAGCAAGGCTGATCGACCCGTGACTACATGGTGATCATGGACTAGTGCACTCATATATGTGCATTGATGATAGGTCAGAGTGCTATCCCAGGATCCCCTGGGCCTGCACACAGGGCATGGCGGGGCACACTGCACGTGAGTGTTACTCATCAGAAAACAATATACGCTGGGCTGAGGAGGACAAGGTCAACCAGAGAAAAAAGGGAGAGGGAGATGTTGAGGCTGTGAGAGTAGAAAACACAGACAATGTGTCTGCTCGCACATAACTAACCTGGTTATAGTTGGCTTTCTGCTGTAATCACATTTCTTAAATGTCAAGTACACCAAAAATCTGGTTTCCTCAATCAGGTTAAAGGAATAAGAGAACTCTGTAGCTAGATGGTGAACCTCTTACCGACCTAAATGTATTCTTACCGTAGTTTTTCACTTGTCTGTTTGCCATATGATATCACAGAAACAAGCTACAGCAGCCAATGACATCTTCGCAGATGTTAAGACCAACCAGTCAGCCCAGTCCAACAGTCCATAATCTTTAAATGTGATTAATCCTAACAAATACATCATCTTCAGAATCAGACTGTATTTTCATGTTCACTGTTTGGAGATTTTCACTGTCCTGTTATTTTATCCTGGAGAATCAGGAGTGACTTACATATCCATCTTGTCAATGTCATATCCAGTCAGAAACAGTTACCCCAATGTTTGCCATGACCATTGAATAAATGTTCTGATCTTGTTGTTTTATTATGATTAACCTCTACAAAGCATTGATTGGCTCACTTGTTTTTGCTTATTGTTGTATTTATCAAGACAAATATAATTAATCAGTACATGGATGTTAAATCATGTCATTGAGCATATAAAGCATTTAAATTTTGGGAAAATTAGTTTTCACTTGACTAAGTCTGCTAATTTGACTGACTTTATCAGCGAGACTGATGCACTGATGGAATTTGTTGCTTTAGTCATTGGTTGGAGTTAATACCATGGACGTCTAGGATACAGGGTTGAAAATCACTGATTAAAAACCATTTATGAACAGTTACATACAGTTCAGTTATTAAGTTCTGTTGGATTGGTTATCACTTAATATTGGCTGCAAAACAGACTCAGATACTCAAATATTTGAACTTAATATATTTGATATGCTGTATATCTGATATCGATATATCATATAAGCCTATACAACAATATTGTGAAAATGGTGTTTGGCTCCACTTCATGAACGTTAAGTCCTATATTGGTCCTCCTTGTAGTGCTGTTTTTTGGTCTTCACCACGCTTTCCCTGGGTCTATCTGATAAGATGGTCCTTTATTATATGTCATCTTATCAGATGGTCATTTCAGACAACCAGACAAAAAATGCAAAAATACTTTGTCACAATGACCAACAACATTACATGTAAGTAATGTTAATGTAAAATACGTGTCTTCACCAACACTTTTTTTATAGCTGGTGTAGCTCTAAAAGCTGATCAGAAGCTCTGCAAACGTTTTCTCAGAATAAATGTGAAATAGCTCCACCCCATCAACTCCCCAAATGTCTGAGCGTGATCCGCCTCCATCATGTGTGTGTCCACCACAAGACACCAAAAAGCACAGATGGTCTTGCTGTCTGTTAAACTGGACATCAGTCTCTCTGGTTTCATGTAGCCTGTAGTTCCTCTTCTATCACTTCCTCAGGTCTGAGCAGGTGTTTGGCCTGCAGTTAGAGTCCAAATCAGATCCATTTCATCTGTAATCAGCTGGAGCCCCTGGCACTGATGGAGGAGATCAGAGCACCGATCAAAGAATTATAAGCCAACCACGCCTGACCAGCCGACCATGACAAGGACAAGGCGGAGGAGGGGGATGGGGGTGGGGGACTGAGCAAGATCTACAGTAGGGATGAAAGGAGAGAAGACGGAGATTTGAAGGCCTGCATAATCTCCCAGGGGAGAGACATAAAAGAGCAGGGTGCTGGGTGGAAGCAGCAGCGATGGAGCAGGTGATGCTCCGCTGCAAGCTCTCATGGGATTTTTTTTTTTTTTTCAACATTTCCATCAATTTGCAATAGGTTGTTTAAAGTCAAATGCTGTGCTCAGTTCCGCTTGAGTTTGAGGTAATTAGGACGGGAAGTGAATTCCAATCACCATGTGAAAGGAAAGTCAATGACATTAACTTGATGCATTTGAATTGCTTGATGCCCTGCCGCTGGTTAGCAAGTCATTAATTGTATGCAAATATAGGAAATCATGTGCTCAGGTGCATGAAAACTGATGGGTGGCTCACATATTGATGAAAGAAGCTTGAAAGGGCACTTTTAGAGGATTTTTTTAGGGGAACACAATACAGCAAGCCCCATCACAGTCTTTCACCATCATCTTCTACATTCACACACACACACACACACACACACACACACACACACACACACACACATACACACACACACACACTGCATGCAGCTGATCAAACCGCTCTTTGATTATCAGTCTTTCATCTGTGCCAGCTCAACACAAACACACTGCACAATCTGCCAGCACAACCCCCCCCTTACACACACACACACACACACACACACAGCTCTTTTATGTGATGTGGTCGACATAAAGACTCAACAAGCCCATTTGTAACATCTGTATTCACAGATATGCTAGTTAATGCTATCACTTAGATGCAGATATTGCTTTAAAGTGTGCGTTAACGCCATGCCAAAAACACACGCTCTACCTGCTTTCGTTGTTCACCTGTGTCTTTGTGGCGAGACTCTCAGACACTGACTGTTCACAGTGTGGGAGAGTGAGGGCCTGTTTCACTGTCAATGGAGTGTCCATGTCTGCTTGCTTCATGTCATTGCATAGGAAAAAACTTCTCAGTGAGATGTAGATCTGTGTTTTTTTTCCAGCCCTGCCGCATGCATGGCACTGTATGAATAAGTGAGAAGTAATAGCTTTAAAAAATGCTGAGTTTGATATTGACTTCCCTCACTTCACTTTACATCCCACAAGTCATTTTCTTTGAGTCAATTTTGCAGGGAGTGCTGTAACATGATATTTTATCGCTCTGATTTCATAGCCATTTAGCTCTGGACATGAACCCAGAACCTTGAAATTTCATCTTTGATGGCTTGCCACCACTGGAGCCATTGTATGTTTTTACATTCATATTCCAGGCATTTTGCTACAGCTGTCATGCAGAGTGATGTGCAACATGTGAGCACAGATTCAAATCACCAACACTGCTTTTGGTAGACCTCAGTGTTTTTAAAGGCTGATCTGTAATCAAAACGTTTCAGCTGTAAAAATTCATCTAAATTGGAGAGATCTTCTCCCAAGGCTCCCTGCTTGGTTCACAGACTCTCTGATAACATTTTGAACCCTCCTGAATACATTTGAATCACAAAAATGAAACTTGGTGAACTTTGGTCACAAATTATCATTTGGCAATGAATCTTGGAAAAAGATGTGTTTTCAACATTTTTTTCTTAAAGAGCTCCTCCTGAAAGGAAAGTTTAGGAACCACGTTCTTCTATTTCCGTGACATCCTGTATGATGGAGATTCCAGTTGGAGGATACAGTTGCATTCAGCATCAACTGATAATTACAAATAATTGCTTGGTCCTAAAAGTCCTTTTTAAAACAAGTTAAGAATCTCAATGTAGTGAGATCATATGAGCCCGTTTCCAAAAATGCCATAGTTTGTGTAGTGGGGCTTCCATATTCTGTTGTTTCAAGATATCGAGAACAAGTATAAGTCACATTTTCTCCTATTTACAGCACTAAGAGCTAAATGCTAATGTATGTCTCTCAAAGGCAGTTATACATGTGAAGGTTTAGCAGGTAGTGTAACCATATTCAAAGGTTAGGGTTAGGTCCTCTGGAAATCCTGAAAATCTGAACTACATTTCATGGCAGTCCATCCAATAGTGTCTGGACCAAAGTGGTGAATGGACAAACCCACATGCTCATACTGCCAGACCCCAATCATGAATAAACAGAAGAATAGCATACTGCTGATCATTTTACATACACATCATATCTGAAGATAGTTTGTCATTAGTCTTGGTTCCAGTACTGAGTTTCAGTATGATGCTCTTAATGCAGTTTCAGACCCTTTTCTACTCTGACAAGACTGTTGTTCTGTCAAGAAACACCTTTCTTGTATTTCTTCAATGATTCAATGTTGGAAATCAGCTGTCAGAGGTATCAGAAACTCCAACAAAGCCAGGCATTAATCACCAGAGCTGCTCCAACTCCTCACTATAATGATTTCAAGGGGAAGGAAAGACGGTCCTGGAACCGCTCTCATCCAGCTGTCCACAAGGTGTGAAATCGTTTGATCCTGCTTGTTCTATTTAGGTGAAAAAGCTTTTGTGTGTGAGAGTTTACACTTGTGTGTTTGTGTGTGTGTGTGTGTGTGTGTGTGTGTGTGTGTGTGTGTGTGTGTGTGTGTGTGTGTGTGTGTGTGTG
>CM076654.1:21364386-21378726 GCA_038496675.1 Rachycentron canadum
GTGTGTGTGTGTGTGTGTGTGTGTGTGTGTGTGTGTGTGTGTGTGTGTGTGTGTGTGTGTGTGTGTGTGTGTGTGTGTGTGTTTTTTTTTTTTAATGCTGCCGGAGCAGTAAAAAGTTTAGTGATAGGTGAGGGAACATGGTTGCAGGCAGGAGGGAAGGAAGGAAGGAAGGAAGGAAGAGAAGCTGATGGTAGCTGCTGTGTTTGTTTTACAGGGAGGCAAGGGGAGATGAAGGGCGGGGGCTGTCCTGCAGTCCCTCCCTCCGAAAATGTGTGTGTGCAGAGGGAGGGGGCAGTTACGGGTTAATGGACATTAAGTCTGTCCCAGTGTGATAGTCAGGGTGGAGGGTGGAGGGCGGTGGGTGACGTGCCCTGGCTCACTTTAACCGGCAAAAGGGTCAGAGGTCGAGGTTTAAAGTCAAACAGTGCCTGCAAGGACTAGCAATCAGCTGGGACGGCACCAGAGGACAGTGTGTTTGTGTGTGTGGTAATATGGGAGGATGGGAGGGAAAAGGCTGCCAGGAAAGGAGAGGTGGGGAAAATGAAGGGCAGGAAGAGGACAGCGGGAAACAGAGAGATGCAGCAGTGAACAAAAGAGGACAGACAGATGGGGGTTGAAAACATTTTTCATCTCCTCCTTCCTCTCTTCCATCCTCTTCGAAGAAACAATCCTGCTTTGCTTCTCCCTACAGGGATTCGTCTTACCTCGAAGTAAACTCTGGCAAGAAACCCACACACTGAATACATGCAGGCTAAAAAAGACAAACATGCAAATGAAATGACACAAATCGACAGACGTAACCAAAAACACACCACTCAGCAACCTAATCAGAACATGTGGCCTATTTCTCTGTATGTTTTAATGAGCTCTCCATTGTGGAGTGCTGACTGATATTATTAGGCTGCCGTGTCTCAGCTCATTAGCTAAACCAGGCTCAACAACAACACCAGCAGCTAAAAGATGATTTGATACCGCCTGCAGAGTTATGTGACACCGCAGGACCTTAAAGAGGCCATGGTGAGAGACAGAGCAAGCAAGTTAATTTGGTCGTCAGGGGAGAGCGAGGCTGAACCTCACTTCTCACAACACGTGGAGGGATCATAAGATCAGTTTGACAGAAAGAAAATAGAAAAGAAAAATAAAATAAGAATTCATCATAGACTGACTTCAGCCGTCTCCCCCGCCGTTCATAAAGTTCCCTGCGGGGGTAGCTTGAAGATTCAGTGTGCAGTTTTAGTGGTGTCAGGAGAAGTAGTCAACACTGAATGGAAAACAATCCTGGCACTAGCTGCGCTCTTCTTAGTTGATTGTTATTGCTCTATAGTGAATGACTCAATTTTCTATATTGGCATTGTATGGAATCCCTCTGCTATTTGCTAATAAGTCAGCTGAACATATCAAACTGAGTGAAATGAAGAACATGTCTTTTCTGCTTTTTAAATAGTTTGTTCAGGTGGTGTTCATGCTGTCAAAGCTAGAAGTGCTGCACACTATCTGTCTGTTAGCACATTTACTGTGAGCTGACTGCTGTGGGTTATGAAAACTGTTATTACACTGTTATATTGTGGACAGTGGTGAGTCACAGGTGCACTTTTGAAGTAGTTGTATGTAAATTGACTACTTCCACTCATACTTATACTAGCTAAATATTATTTGTAACACTGCAGATGAAGATTTCACATGTTTGACTTTTAAGATATGACCCTTTGTTATACCACCCAATTGTAATGCAAACTTTAACTGAATTTGTAGAAAACTCAAAAAGGGAAATGCTAATTTATTTCCCTTTCCATCCACTAACATTGTGTAAATATTCATAGGCCATCCCAGTTTTCCATTTCAGTCAAGCATAAATACTTTTCTCAATATTTCAGGATCTCTTTCAGTTGTTTTTTAATGTGCAAATTGAAAACATGTATTTAGAACAGTGTTGTATTGCGTTGAATACTACACAGTTATTGGCACGACTGTTGTCAGATTCCTGTGGGGATATTTTGAGAAAGTTTTCTCATTATTATTGAAGTATTTGGAGATCATAAGGTCTGGCACCCATTCACTTCCACACAGACAGATCTTTTAGTCCCTACAGCTTTATTAGCAAGCGCTGACTTTAACTTGATGTAATGGATGTCATGACTTTTCTGAAGCTGTATAAGGGGGGGGGAAACCGCTTCAGGACCAGGGGTTTTTAAAACAAACTTATATTTTTCTTTAATTAGCTGTCATGATTAAATATTCAAGGGTGTTTTCGGAGGATACAGATAGAAAGGATATCTAGGCTTCTGAGAAGTAGCGTACTGGTGCCTTGTGATCACGTGACCACTGCTTTCAGGTCATACCCATCCCTGAAAAGTCTTACCTCTCTCCCTCTGTATATATCTCCTTTTACCTAATACAGACAAAGAGTGTTTCAGGATGTCCCTCCGTGCACTGGTTAAAAGGGACAGTCTAAGCTTTCTGCTCCACCTAATGATATTTCACTGACTTTACAAAACATTGTTTCCTGAACTTGAAACTTACCATGCTATCGCCTACTGCTTTGGCAGTGTTATATATGATAAATAGTTGTTGCACTAACACAGAAGAGGAAAGCCAATAAAAGAGGAAGTAAGAAATGAGGACAAAATAAACGTTGAGGATTTTTAAGCTTTTCTTCAAACAGACATGAATCTCCATCTCCTTCTCCTCCTCTTCCTCCTCTTCACTTAATCCAACCTTCAGGATGCCCACTCCACTTCATTATATCTCAGCACAGAGATGGAACAGTGCATTTTGAAGGAGACAAAAAAATGAAAAATTGCAAGCCTCGTGCAACATCTCGAGATGTGTTTTTTTATTCTTTTTCCATAACTCTCCCTCCCTTTTTCTCATCCTTTCAACCCTTCACCCCATGCTCCTTCCCTCCATCTCAATCTCTTCGCGGCTCACTCAAGCGTTGGCCGGCAAGGCCTCCAGCATCGATCCAATAAAGCTGGTAGTCGACACTGCAAGGCTTGGAGAGCTTTCACCCAAACCCAGCATTTAAGCACGCACATTTAACAGCACGTTGCCATGATCTGATCTGGGGGTGGAGGGTGAAGGAGGAGTATTATTTTCCTCTCAAAAGTGCAATCAATAACAGTCACATTGGTTGGAAATGGGCACACAAACACACACGCATGCATGCACACATCTCCAAATCTCAATTACCTCCCCTGCCAATCCACCAAATAGACCAAATGTTTGTTTACCGGTTCTGGAATTCAAAATTCACATATGGGAATAGGAAGTTGGGGGGGGGGTAAAAAGTGCTGCACATACATAGGTATTTTTGTTCTTTTGCTGGGTTAAAGTAAATACAGTTTGACATTTTGTGCCTGTTTAAAAGTCAATGGGTTCCCTCCTCCAATGAGCACACATCATCAAAGGCGTCATTTCACTCACTGATACGCAGCAGCAGCAGGTGCAGAGGGGAAAGCTCACAGATGGCGTTTGTGCATCTCTGCATGCATTTCGCTTTTCATGAGCATATTTAGTCCTCATAAGGATACCAATATTAAGAAATATCCATTCAACCCTTTTTTGCATCAGATGGATTGAAATTCAAGTTTATAATTACGTTACATATAGTGAGTTGGAGTTAAAAAAATATCCACTTTCTCCTAGTGTTGCTAAATCGTGCAGATAGTTTTGTTTTCATGTGCTGAGGTTTTGAGATATCAATTTTTGAGATTTCTGCTGCCATTTGAATACAATGGAATTAAATGAAAGTAAAATAAATGAAAATGCTTGTTGCACCCGTAGCATTTAAAAATGACATTTAAATTTCACATTGTCCTCTCTTTTCACATAGTGTTCCACAGACCACACCATGAAGAGTTGTAAAAGGAACTACAAACTGATAAAAAAAAAAAATGGTTCCTAAAACAGCATACAGACTGTTTTATCAGTTATCTTAAAGATTATCAGATTTCATATTATGTAACAGTGCAATGGTGTAATCAGGCAGAGCTGCTTCTGATTCAGATTTTTTAACAGACAAATCCCACAATGGTTCTTACTTTTCACAGTGATTGGCTTCGTGTGAGGAGATGTGAAAGGGAGGCAGGATTTGAACTTCTCTCTCAAGTTATCTTTTTTACTTCTTCACACAGCTTCTTTGCATATGTTTAACCCAGTCAAACGCCACAAAAGCCTTCGATAAGAGACTGTCTGGAAGCACACTCTGTATTTGTACTTTTTAATTTCATTGAGATCATGGAGGCAGCCTGGAGGAGGATGTGATGGCGGGCTTTTTGTCCAGCTGTAAGGTGTGGTCACATAGAACAGGAACACACACTTTTACCTTCTGATGTTGTCAAAGGACACCTCATTCAACCTAGTTTGAAGTGCATGAGGCCTTAACTGAAGCCTCTTTTCCACTGGGTAAAAAAAAATTGCTAGGATCCACAAACATTGGGCTTTGTAGGCAATGGGAATGCAATCAGCATTCACTCCAATGTCAAATAACTTAGGTATTTATTGGCTCTGCTTTGCTCAACAGCGATGTAAACACGACATCCAGACACTTTATAGGGTGAAGGAGACACGGCAGTTCCGTTTTACCAATCTGTATTGGGGCTAGCAGCTCACTCTTTGCCTCATCCATCTATGTGTGTACTCTGCTTCTGATAACATCAATCTGCGCAGTTGTGTGTGTCCTTTGAGGCAAACTCGACAGGCAATGTAAAAAGAGTCAATCACCTTTTTTTGCAGGTTTACCCATGTTTAAAAAAACCCACTTAGAGAGTAAAAAGGGTACAACTTGCTGTTGAATTTTTATCGCTCTGAGCAACACAAATGAAATTTCATTCACTTCCACTCTTTTCAAATGGCAGCAGAAGTCTCATGGACACATATCATAAAAACTGGGCAGATAAAATTGGAATGGTTAGATGTCATGAGAGAAGTAAGAAAATACATTTCTTTGTCATTTGGGTGAATCTAATTTATTTACGCAATAAATCTGAAGAACAAGCAGAACATGTGATTTCTTTCTTAGCTGTGTCTCTGATTCTGTCTCCCACTGGGTTTGTTAGCATAGGTGGCTGACTAACAAATCCACTGATGACAGCCATCTAATAATAATTTAAAAAGTTATTTTCACACTCACACGCGCCACTAATGAAACTACTGATGAAAAAGAAATTAATTTATTTAAGGCAGTTCATGGTTGATTTAACAGTTACTTGTTAATAAGTGACGTGCTTCATCTGAATGTCACTCATTGATGTCACTGAGTTCATACATATAGTGTGTCTTTGTGTGTATATGAGCATTGTTTTAATGCAAAAGTCCTCTTCTTGCCCTGTGCATCAGTTGCACCTGCAGCACAGAAACAAGTCAATCATCCTGTGCTGTTATTGGACTGTAATGCTGCTCTGTAGCTGCACACTTGACATGTTCATTAGGTATAAACCAATTCATTTACAACACAGTGCTATTGGATTGTCCTTGCCTCGACATTCATTTCCCAACACATTGGTGTTTGATGCGTTGCCAGCGCCAATTAACTTTGATAACTCGGCCCCAGTTTAATATACTGCTGCTGAATTGGCTTGACAAGAGTGCAGTGATAAGCTATTTCTGAGCTTTTTTGAGGGGCAATTGCTGGATTATCGCTCAGAGTGAGGGAGGGACAAGGAGAACTTTCCTGCATAACCCCCAAGGCCAAAAGTCATTAAAATGTTTGCTTTGTTTTTGTTGGCGGACAGTCAGAGGCACATGCACTGATTATAGCTATGTCCTTGTTGGATTTAATGATTTGCATAACTCATTTCTGTTTTACATAAATATGGATTTTGATGGCCGTGTCCAGTTTTATAGACCTACATGTTTTCAAAGCGTGAAAATTATCTTTCAGTACAGCTTAAATGTATGAACCTTTTTGTGTGGTGTCAGGAAGGATTGAGATCTCAGAGCTCCTGGTATCTATTTGAAGAGACTAACATCAAAATCTAATGTAAAAATAATGTACAGAGTTTTAATGAAGGATTATGCAAGTCATAACAGGATTAAGTAAGTCATAACGTTGTTAGGGAATAACAGGAAAAAAGAATTATTTTATGAAGTGAGATTTTGAGACAAGTTGGAAAGTCCTTTGAAGGTCAGCAGCCTGGAAAAAAGAGGAAGTGAGAGTCATTGGAACATTACAGTATGATGTGGAGAAAGTAATAACTAAGGAAAATGATTAAATAGGGAATGATTGTGATTTTGATAGTAAAACACTTTATTTTAAAGCTTTAAATGGACTGTTGTATCACGTACTATGAGAACTGCATATGATTAATGAACAAATAATCTGCAATAACGAGGCAGTTGGATTATTAAGAAGGACTACTGACTAGATCTGCTATCATTGAGATGTATGTCAAATCTGGTTTAAGCAGATACACGAACTTTAAGATTGTGTGTAAGAACACACACACAGACTGCAAGTTGGTGTGTGAAGGGAGATAGAGGGGGATAAATAGGAGGAACTCAGAGTAGTCAAGGTTCTCCGTTCTTCGGTTGACACATGGGAGATGCTGTCTACAAGCTACCAACTAGAGATGGAAAATCTACAGCTGAGAATAAGGGATCAGAGTAGAAGTGAGAAGAATGAGAACCAGCTATGGATGACCATTGGGTCTCTGAAGCTCTCAGGACCGTGTGGCCAAGAAGGAATTGTGATTTAAATAGAAACTTTTGACTCTGTACAGAGTCAGAGGACTCCAAGATCATCACAGGATGACAAAGACAAAGAGTGAGACGTGGCCAAGCGATCTAAAAAATATATGTAAACCAACTAGCCTCAGTATATTCTAGATTGATTATATTGATTATTGATTGATTCAAGTATGAATTACAGCTGATTGGTTTGTTCTTGCTTAAACATTCTTTAAATAAACTTTCCTGGCAATTACATGTAATTTTGTATTCATTCAAGAATAATATTCCTTATATAGACAATGAAAAGTAGACTGTGTGTTGATTATAGTAAGTGGTTCTGATAGGTTTCTTCAACCAATTAATTACAACAGATCCTTGGGGCTTACAAAGATCATTTAGAGGAGAGCTGCCATTAACAGGCGTGTTTGACTACTGGCTACTCTGCTAGGTGTGGTATCAGGAGGTGGCAGGGTAGACCTCTGGAGGTAAGCAGTGGAAGCTCCTCACCATCATCTTAAATAGCCTCAGAAGCTACCGATAGGATCATAATCCTGTGTAGTTGAAGGCTCAGACCCTTAAAACGAAGAGCTGGTCCAGATCACTTGTACGGGGGTTTACCTGGCGATCTAACAGTGTCTCTTTGAAAAATGTGCATGCCGTAAACACTTTCGTGGTAAAATTGTCTCTGATAAAGAAAGTGAATTGCTGCTTCCAGCTAATCTCTTGGTCTTTTCTTCTCTGCCTGGCAGGCTGCCAGAAGCCCAGCTGTTCCCTCGAGTTCCTCTGATCAGCCGATTGATCCCTTGATCCATCGCTCAACGCCAGTTCCGACGAATGGGAGCTGACATGCTGGGAGCCATGGGCGGGACGAAGGTCTTGCTCTTGGTGATTTTGGTTGGATGGGAGACATCAATGGGTCTCAACTGGAACCCAATCCCACGCAAGACTGTTCGATACCCAGGTGAGTGAGCAGTGTAATAACAGATGATAGAGGAGTTCAACCTCAGTGGCCACTGAAACATTCAAGTTAAAGTCAGACTTTAAAATGCCCCTTAAAGTCACAGTGAAATGAAAAATGCATTTTCCATGCTGTGTCTTTGTGTTATTGTTTATTTCTGGTATATGATAAGCAAAGATATCCAGTCACACAAGTTACATTTGACTTGGTGCTTTTGTAACCCATTTCGAGATCAGTCATCAAAAACATTTCTTGTAGTGAAGAGGAAAGGGGATTTTACAGTAAAAATACACCAAAAATATTTTAACCATATCTGGATAACTGATTAATTCATTTGGATAATTAAAGAATTGATTAAATACTGTGCTCTCAAAAGCAAAAGCTAGCACCCTAACCACCCTGAAACATACTGGCAACGCAAGGCAAGGCAATTTTATTTGTATAGCCCATTTTTACAAACAGTTTGTCTCAAAGGGCTTTACATAGCATCATAACAACATCCTCTGCAATTAGATACCTCACATCGACTGAGGATGCAATACTCTGTCAATGTCTTAGGTTACCAGGCTTGGAAATGTTTTAAATGGTGACATGATGGGACCTTATATGGCTGATTTCATTGGCTGACAGCTGTTTTACCAGGTCAGACATCTGATACAAAACCAATGAAAATGTATTCCATTACAACAATCAGGGAAGGTTTTTCCATTATCTCAGAGGTGGATGATTTTTGATTTTTGTCCTTATTGACCCTCAGCAAAACAATGCATCAGTCTAATCCTAGTGCTCAACTGTATTTGCACTATTTATCTTGGCCCTCCTCTCTAGTCAAGCCCAGCTTTCTTCACTGAACAATGCCAATTGTTGCAAGATGAGAAATAGTCTTTTTTAATCCCTCAAAGGGGAAGTGCTGCATTCTCTCTCTTGGGGATTATGGAAATACCATAAAGAGAGGGAAAAAATATGTGGAGAAATGCTATATTTTCTTACCTCTCTGTACCACCTATCCCACCTTTCATCCCATATCTATCTCTCCCTACCATTCTCTTCTTCCTCTTTCTTTTTGCTTTTTATCCCTCCTCTCCCATTTTTTGCTTTGTATGCTGTGGCTCATTGTATGAACCCAAATGCTCTCATGGTGTTTTCACAAAGAGCTCCGATTTCAGCCACTCTCGAGGAGAATGGCACGTGGTGGTGGTGTGTGGGGATATTTCACAAGCTGCTTTCTCATACCACTATTACCCATCCCCCACTCTTCCCCATCTCCTTTTTTCCACACGGCCCTCCTTCTTCCTCTCATCCCTCCATGCTACAGGCATCACTGGTGTTGCGGTGAGATTTGAGGACAGAGAACAGGGGAAAAAAACAATCGATAGGGCATCAATAGTTCCTGGTGAAATGCTCGAGTGTGACAATGCAAAGCCAGTGTTGGCAGAACGGAGCAGCCCAGCTCTCTGCTGCACTTTAGCCAGCTCTCAGTTGTAGTAAAGACTCACCAGACAGGGCAAACAGGGTCAGCTGCACACATATGAAAGGAAAAAAAAAAAATCATATTTTCAGGATTTTTCTGTAAAATGGCTGAATATATTTGCCTGTAGAGAAAAGATAACGTCCCTCACTTTGAATGCAGCCTTACTGTTTTTCAGAAATGTCTCACAAATAAAGCCTTGTCATGAAACACAGGAGAAGGCAGATCACGTCACTTGTATCACACTTGATTCAAGTGAGGCACTCGAGTGCAGAACGATTCTTGACACAAATTGATTTGCATTGGAAACAAGTGGGATTATTTTAGCCGTTGACAGATTTCTCCACTTAGTTAAAGAAAAATGAGATTTTCAGGCTCAATACTGGTTTAAATGACTTATATGGATGGATTCTTGCTACAGTGCTGAGGAGGAGATATGAAAGAGACAAAATGGAAAAACAATGCTGCAGAAAGAGGGAGGGATGGATTGGAGGGGAGAGTCCAAATGAAAAGAGAAAGAGGAGATATATAATGGAATGAAAGCAAGCAAGGGAGAAAGGTAGAGAGAGACTGGGAGAGAGAGGCCACTCACTAACTGCCTTAAAAGGACAGAAAGTAGCTTCAGACAAATGACAGAGAGAAAGAAAAACACACACACACACACGCACACACACGCACACACACACACACACACACACTGAAGGCCGTTTACTGTTTCATTTTGCATGGAAGCATCTCCCTGCACAGACACACATACACAACACCCATATTAACATGTCTGTGTGTGTGTGTGTGTGTTTATGTATGTGAACTGCTGTTTGCATGCAGTGTGAGTTTTCAAGTGAGAGAAAATGGGGGTGCACAGAGGGCGTGTGTGTTTATACCTATTTGTGTTGAGAGAGTGTATATTTGTGTGTGTCTGTGTGTCTATGCATGTGTGTGTAGCTGTGAGTCTGTCTATCTAATCCCCTTTGTTTATACGTGTGTGTCAGTGTGTACTGCTTAGGCTGGCAGTCTGAGGGATTTGGCGCTCCGGGGCAGTACAGGAGATGCGTGTGTGTGTGTGTGTGTGTGTGTGTGTGTGTGTGTGTGTGTGTGTGTGTGTGTGTGTGTGTGTGTGTGTGTGTGAGCATGAGCTGGATGGGTTATGGTGGGGCAAAGATGGCTAAAGAGATAAATTTTCCCCCACCAACACCACTGCTGCCGCCCAACAATTACATGAGGTTGCAGTGCATCTCTCTTTCTTCCTCTTCTTCTCTTACTTTTTAAAAGTCACATGTTGACATTTTAAATCGTAGCCTGTTGTTATACTCGTCACATTTATGGAAGGAAAAAAAAATCACTTTTGGCTCCTAATGAGACATTTTATGTAGAAACATTATATACGGCCCTCATAGAGCTCCTAATGAGAGTTGTAATTTACATACTTTTCATTTTTTGCTCATATTCTCTCATTGTAATTACTGACAAGGTGCGTGTGTCTTGATTTCTCTTCACTTTTATGTGCATTATATTTCATATTTATGTTCATATTGTACAAGTTTCTTATTCATCTTTATTTGCAAAAGGTCTTCTCATCCATACATTTTCCCCAATGTTAGGGATAAGTCTACATTTTATTGTTAACTAAAATTAACAATGTGTTGATCCATCTTTCAGTACGCTCTGAGTTGCCTACCTTGTTTGTGGCAGTCAGCCCCAAATCCACTGGTTCTCAATGGAGACATAAATCTTTAACTACAGGTCATAAATTCAGTAATTTCACTGTTTTTCTATGTTACAGAATACATAGTGCAGTTCTTGGGGGCTATTCCCAGTTGGGGATTAATACTCATTTGAAACATTTACAGCACTGGACTATGTGTGGGATTAATGTTAAATAAATTAGCCATATTAATGGTAATGTAGAACTCTTCCACTAAGTGAAAAAGTGTGGTAAATGGAAAAAACTGAGGTCTATGACACAAAGGAATAAAATATTATCAGGGATTTGCAAACTATCAATATGTTTCAAGTCTGTGTATGAAATCCCAAAACTTGAAAGTCTTAAATAAATCCTTATAGAAAAACATTGGCAACATAACGCTAATCTAACAGCTAGCCACCTTTAAGTCGTGCTAATGTCAGACATGGATGATAGTTTGTTGATTTTAAAAAATTGCATGCATGCTATTAAACCTTAATTTTTAAAACATTCTGTCACTGACTGTGTCAAAGGCTCATTTGTTGGCTGTTTTCATAGTTAGTTGTTGATGTTCATGTTAGTTCTTCGCTCTCAGCGAAGAGGTGGCTTTTTCTATAACTTTCTTTTAGCCATTATGTTGCTGTTCGTTTTTGTTGACAACAGCAGACTTTTGTATTTTGTACATGTGATAATTCCAGCAATCATTTTGTCTGTGTGTTGGTGCCAAAGCACATTTTTCTCTCCTGCACACACAACAGGATTGTCAGCTCTAGAACTGATTCAAAGTACAGTCTGTATGTTGTCTATAAACATTTTTGGCATGAGGAGGATATCAAATCATTTATGAATCATTTATGAATAGAAAGGCTTAAATCCAGGTTTAGTCACAGTGTAGCCTGAGTAACTTTTGCTTAACCATGGCCAATATATATTTCCAGATAATTGATAGATTGTGTATCAGTAACATAAGCAGGTTTGAGTCACAAATAATAGTAGTCTCAACAATGTTAGTAATAATATCTAATACCCTTTTAGACCAAAAGTAGCAGGTGTAAACAGGGTTATTTAAACACACTATTTAACCCCACTAAAAAGGTGATTGACTCCTTCCACACTGCCAACCGAGTTTGCCGGAGAGGACACACACAATGACACACAGAGAGGCGCAGATGCAGGGGAAAGAGAATGAGCTGCTAGCTGCCTTGCAAACTGGTAAAACAAATCTGTCGCATCTCATTCCTGGGTTGATGCTGCTGTCTTTTTTTGTGGTTTCAGCTTACTCTGTCATCCCGAGTGCAGTCTAGCTGCGGTGTTCCCAACGTAACAGCACCGTGTTGTGACATGAAAGAAGTCACATCACGGAAAAGAGGTGAAAATTAGCATGTTTTCACCCAGGTGTTGTGTTTACATCAACATTGGTTTATAACTGGAGCTGATAAATACCCTCGTCCGCTAGAGAAGGAATGCCGATTGTAGCCTTTTCCATCGCCACAATGTTGGCAGGGTTTTTTGATCAATGAAAAAGGGGCTGTAAGCCCTAGCTGCAAAAAAATGACTGTACTGATTCAAGCTTTTCTCCCTATTGGTTATGAATTCAAGCTCTGTAGGAGTTACGTGGTCAAAGTCAAGTTGCAAGGAATCAATTCATTGTTAGTTCTTGTCATTGAATCTGTTGACAATAAGAAAAACACAATATATCACCTGCCTTACCCTTTAATCTTAAAAGTTCAAGAAGAAGTTTTCTCAATTGTTTTCTGCCCCCCCACCTCTACTTCTTTTGTTGTCTGTCTTTGTGACTCACCTACTCTGTCCTTTTTCCTCCTATTTCTTAATGAACTGGCCACAGCTGATTGGAGCATCCATTATGTTGTTTTCACGCCTTTAACCTGGCCCATTTCCACTCACCACAGAAAGTGCTTCAGCTGATAACACCACAGTCTTCTCCCACTCCCCTTTTCACTCTCCCTCTGTCTCTTTTTGGGTTCCTCCTGGTGGGTTTGTACATACATGCAACCACACATACACGCCTTAGCCCAGCCCAGCGACAGAGGCCAGTAAGCCAAAGCAATGACAAAACACAGCCACTGTGGTTAAACAAAGAAAGAAAGAAAAAAGGAGAGAAGAGAGCAGGAGAAATAGATCCCTTAGAAACTTGATGCCGTGTTTGAAAATCAAGCCAGCTGTTATGCAGCAAATGAGCCCTGCATCTTTAAAGAAAAGCCAAAGCAAATTTGTGCCTCTTGATTTAGAAAAGAAAGACAGAATAAGAGATGGTGGGAGGAAAAAAAAAACAGAGCAGAAGAGAAGAAAAGGGCTGGGCCTCTGACCTCCAGAAACCTCCCTCCCTCCTTTTCTCTCTCAAAACCTTTCTTTTTTTTTTCCCCCTCTCTCTGTGTCTCTGCCGTATCTCCCCAAACCCTCCAATTACAGTAATGAGTGGTTGAGAGTGAGGCAGAGGAGGAGGCAGAGAGAGGCTGTGCGTGACTGGGAGGATAGATGGGGGAGGGATGGAAGAAGAAGGAGATTCATCACCGCTTTTTATCTGCATTGAGTGTCACTCATCCTCTGACCCTGCGCTGATTGGTCAGTGAAGATTAACAGCTGGGACAAGATGTCAGGACCCGGAGTGTTCTGTGTTGTCATACTGACTTTGTGAGAGCTGATGTGTGGGCAAGTGGGCATATGGATTAAAATTAAAATGCTACTCGATGGCTGCACTTATCCAAAGCACCTTTTACCACCATAGTTTACCATTATTGACACTGTATTGGAATTAACTGCTGCCCATTGTTCCCATGTTCAGAACTAAAATTTCACATGATAAGCAGTGAATTATAAACAGTGAAGTCGCTTACTTCAAACATCACATGTAAAAACAATAGTCAATATTACATAATACTAATAATAAATTAATGTTGTTAATTATTATTATTATTATAACATGTAATGGATTCACACTCTGCTCATGGTAATTTCACATGATGAAAGCTGATAACAGCATTTTGCAATTTATCACGTCAGACATGATTTTAAATGTCATACATGGCAATTTAACATCAAAAGAAAAATCACGCTTGATTGTCATATCATCCTTGTAACATGATTTCAGACACCCCTAAAGTGAACCATCTCTTAACCTTGACACCTGTATCAAGTCAGGTCAGATCAACAAAAAAAAAAAAATAATAATATATATATATATATATATATATATATATATATATATATACACACCTCCATATATAGAAACCATATTTGGAAGAGAAGTTGGAGCTGAGGAGGAGTGAAGCGTGGATCTGACCTGCTCTGTACTCTATCCGGATTGTGTGGTACAGTCTGTCATTCACACAGTAACCACGCCCTGATGCATACCCTGCTTTATTGTATATTTTCCTCTAAATGGGGCCATCATTTAAAAAATGATCGTCATGTTGCATTGAAGACTTGAAAGTAGAGACTGAGATCAAAAACTCATTAGCAAAACATTTACTGGGCTAATAAATGAGTGAGAAGTGAGAATTAGGGCCATTTTCACACAGACAAAGACTTCTTATTACAAGT
>CM076654.1:21378809-21499760 GCA_038496675.1 Rachycentron canadum
ACACACCTTATGTGTAGTACCAGTACAAAGGCTTGATTTGAGCACTGGGTTAACCAGTAAATGGTTTTCATATTAATCACTAAATTGTCTCTTTTGTGGCTTTATGGCAAATGATCTTATTAATATCTATAGTCTGAAGCTGTATTATCGTTATTAAGATGGGTTTGAGTTTAATGTTTCTTAATGGTGGAATAGGAATCTTCTTTGCTGTGACAAACATTTGTCATTTCTGTAAATATTTCAGCAAATCTAATTTCAAAACTATTGCCATGCCATTCTAAACCACTGAGCTCCATAGGCTTCTCTCTATCTCTTTGTGTGTGTCACCGCCACCACAACATTGTACAAAAAAGGCCTAACTGTCCCCAGCTGGTGCCCATCACTGTACCAGTCATACATGCTGAACCATGACGCTGGAATGGAAAAGCCTCACTTGTGGCATCAACCAGCCCTTGATTTGTTCTGCTTGTTCTGGATTGCAATGGCGACCCCCTGCCGAGCGAGGCTGTTTCAGCCCCCCAACCGCCTTCCCCACTTTCATCTCCCCTCCCTCCACCCCCTCCACAGCGCTCGCTTGTTCACTTGTTGTGTTAATCCACTTTTACCACTTCCTCTCCTCCCACTCTCCCAGCCCTTCATCTCACTCTCCTCCAATTCCGTTGAATTCAATCAGACACAATAATGATAAAGCTGTATAGTGCCACATAACCAACAAACAAGGGTTTACACATTTAAGCCATGCGAGACAAGTAATTATTCAGCTCAAAACATGCACTTTAATTATGTATTCATCAGTGTACTTACTTTTATTCCTTATAGAGAATTGATTCAGTCATGAGCGAGTTATGCACATGAATTCCTTGTGTTGCAGTCTGAATAATCCAATGAATGTCATTCACTGCTAATTTACTCTAGTATTTAATCTACATTAACCTAAATGCAGCCCACAATTGGCACAATGTATTTTTGGAAATGCAGCCAGTAAAATCATGTATATCTTTTCCATTTTTCTCTCCCTGTTTCTCCATGCTCTCATTCTGTCTTGCATCTGACTCTCCTGTGAACTTGTCGTCTATTCAGTAGACAAAGCTTGTGCATCCATGTGGGAATGTGTGTGTGTGTGTGTGTGTGTGCATGTGTGTCTTTTCAGTGTTATGTTTTTTTTCCTTCAAAGAGGGTACCTACTCAGATGAAGGCCTGACGGAGTTCTGCATGCATGCTTGGGTATATCTGCATGTCTGTGTGGGCGCTGCAAAATGTCTCTCCCTACCTCTGTCTGTCTCTGCGTCTCGTTCGGTGTTTGTAGCTGCTTCAAAGCTCTCCCTAAAATAGGCCTTTAATCATAGTTTGGTGTGTGAGTGGTTCGGCGGTTAGAAGCTATAAGCAGAGGCTGGGTGTATTTATAGCAGGCAGGGAGGGGGAGGCTCGAGCTCCGCTGGAAAGCTGATGGAGGCAGATCACAGACCCAGTTCGAGACCTTTTCAGCCGGCCATGAAGCAACACGCCGCTCCCCCCTTGTCCCGTCTTCCACCCCTTTCTTCCTTCTCCTCCATGCCACATGGGAGTTTTGTTTGGTCTGGCTTGGTTTTGCTCAGTTTGGTTTGGGTGTGCACTTGCATACATCACACATTCAAGCACAGACACGTATGCAACTTGCTTGAGAGCTAATCCATCACGGCCAACATTTTTGTCCATGCTGCTGCCATGACATTCAATACATGAGAGCTGCCTGTTAAAGGGCTGACTTATATTTCAAGAAGTGAACAAATTCTCTCATCTTCTGTCATCTTCTCCTGATAATGTGTTACTGTTATTGTGTAACTGCATAAGACTTACAATGGTCTTGATGCTCAGAACAGTCCTGTTCACAATAGTATTACCATACAGTTACGTCTCTGATTACAGTTCTTTGACGGTGGTGGACACAAATTAGACTTGAACATGAAGTACTGGACTTTAGCACAATTTTAATGTATTTTACTTGAGTACTTCCTGCTGCATTTTAGAGGGGCATTTTGTACTTGTATTGCACTACATTTGTATTCATCTGTTAACTTTGTTTGGCTGATTTGGCTGAAGATTAATACTTTGACCCAGACCCGATACCAGTGTCCACCCTCATAGACTTTGACGCAATGTCCAGAATTAACTTACCAACAGTATAAAGGAGTTCATTTTAGCTTCATATCAATACAGCAGCTGCTTATACATCACATCATCACTTCTATGACAGATTATTTATTTTATATCCGTTGAATAATCTGCTGAACAGTTTAGATGTGTCTTTGTACACCTAGGGGGTGTAAAATATAGCCTATGAAATTTTTATTTTGTTCCAGTTGTTCAGTTATTTAACATCTATAATGTTATCAGTGATATTATCTGTCCTCACAAAGACAGATCCAAGTGTCTGTCACAATCTTTCTCTCTTTATTGCCTTCCTTTTTATCACAGCCTCACAGCCATCATACATACATAGTTAGTGTAGGCATTGTAGTGCGGTTTTAGATCATCTCTGTGTCCAGGTACCATCCTAAGTCATGGTTTTTCTCTCTCCCTTCCTCTTCATTCTTTCTGTTTCTGCCCTTTTCTTTGTATTTCTCCATCATCTGTTGGACTCATTACACCTCCCCCTCATCTTTGCCCTCTATTTCTTATTCATGCTCTTTTATTTATAATCTCCCTTTTCTTTT
Organism: Rachycentron canadum; assembly: GCA_038496675.1. Classification (NCBI taxonomy): domain Eukaryota; kingdom Metazoa; phylum Chordata; class Actinopteri; order Carangiformes; family Rachycentridae; genus Rachycentron; species Rachycentron canadum. The sequence continues at coordinate 21,381,503 of CM076654.1, forward strand.
GATCCCAGGCTGTTGTCTTCAAGCATCAAAGGCCTTGTAATTTATTGCAAACCGTCCTTACACACACACATTCGCACACACTCACCATGTCTTTAAACCGATGGACAAATGTTAAAGATTTCAAATGCACTGACAGGATTCTGTGAGCTGCATTACCATAGACACATTCAGAACAAGTTTAGTTATACAATATGCCTCCTTTACACCACATGGGCTTCATGCATCTTGCATATGATCTTGCTGTTCTTTTCCTCCTCGGCTCAAGAGGATGACTTTTTTTTTTTCTAAAAAATCAATTCCATACAGCTGTAAAAAATATCTTAAAATTCAACTTTTTCTTAAACCTAGAGTTACATATATTTAAATTCATGCCATGTCTTTCACACAAACACACACACACACACACACACTTGCTTGCTTGTACATAGATGCAGTGAACCGCAGGACAGCTTTGTTTCTGTTATCGAGAAACCTACACTCAAGCAGGTTACAACCTCCCGCGCGCACACACACGCACACATACATACACACACACACACACACACACAACAGGTAGCCGCAGGGCTGCCACAGTGTGGTGGCAGATGGTAAGTGCGTCTGCCCGTATCGCCTCTTAATGACAGAGCCGCTGATCACTTCAAACAAGCCACTCGGAGCAAAACTTTCCCTCTGTTGGTGGAGAGACGTTCAAGTCACTGAGCAGGTGCCCCGGAGAACTGTTCAGGACTCTGCATGCAAGTGTGTGTGTGTGTGTCTGTGTATGTGTATGTGTATGTGTATGTGTGTCTGTGTACGTGTATGTGTATGTGTGTGTGTGTGTGTGTGTGTGTGTGTGTGTGTGTGTGTGTGTGTGTGTTTGCGCAAATGCAATGTGGCTTTTGGCTTACACATAAATTGTGTATATTCCGTGTACAGATGTGCACTGATTTGTGTGTGTGTGTGTGTGTGTGTGTCTGTGTGTGTGTGTGTCTGTGTGTGTGAGTACCTCAGTAAAAGTGTGTCAGCTCTGGAGTTTTTTTTTTTTTTTTTGCCTGGCTGTGTAGAACAGCAGATGTGCTCAGTTCTCCCCTGAGGATGCTGCCTCTCTCTCTCTCTCTCTCTCTCTCTCTCTCTCTCTCTGTCTCTCCCATCCGTACATACCCTCTAATGTTTATACACCACTGCTCTTCAGATAATAAGCTGACTTCAGTACTTATCCCCCTTCCTTCCTTTGGTTACTAAGTCCCTGCTCTCTTCTATCTCTGTCTCTCTGTCTGTATCTTTTACATGTCGCCTCTCAAGTTCTTTCACTTGAACTCCATATTTTCAGTTTGCTGCATGTTCACATAGTTAAACACATACATGCACAGTCCTGCATCAGGGTTTCAGGGGCAGGTTTCATGATGGTTAAAATGTTGTTTCAGAGGTTTGTTACACTTTAATATCAGTTTTTACTTTAGTCTGGGGTCAGGCATCTGAAACTCAAATCACCTGAGGGCCACTGACCAAGATGGTCTCCAAGGGGCCTCTTAAATGATCTGTAACCCTAACCCTAACTCTAACCCAAAGAGAGTCTTTCAGGGTTCAGAAATAAAAATGTCCTTGTCAGATGACAAGTGTGTAGAGGTCAATTCATTATATCTGACAACGTGCAGCTAATGTGGAATAAACAATGTTTGTTTTGATTCTGCAGCCAGAAAATTAAATGATAGCTTTGAAATAATACCAAATTGATCCAATTCAAATGCAAATTTTGTAAAAAGAATAAATCAATGAAAACTATGAATATTAATAATAAACTATAACTACAAAAAATAAGACCAACAACAGTGATACTGATTTTGGGAAGGGCTTGTGAAGCTCCCAGGCTGCAAAATAATAAAATGTCGAAGGTTTTTCTTTTGAATTATTTTGTAAAGTCAGTTAAATTTTATTTGTATAACAGTGAGTCATAATAGAAAAGTTATCTCAGAGCAGTTTTCATATAGAACAGGTCTAGACCTCCAGTACTCTTTATATTATTTTCAGTGATCCAGCATCCCCCATGAACAGCAGTATCCAGGAGAAACTGTCGCCTTTGGTCTAAGATAAGATAAAATCACCCTTATTAGTTTCACAGGGAGGAAATTTGCAATTGTGAGGACGTTGATGTTTTGCACAATATTTTTGTGATGTATAAAAGAAGATGTTTATGCTCAGATTTTGCAGCTTGGCCATTAAACTATGTGCACAATAAAAAACAATAAAAAACTTAAAATGCTTTGGACAGATCTGGAGCTGGACAGTAGATTCTTGACCTTGAAAAGGTGACAAAGGAGTTTCCACTCAAGGTTCACATACTAGCTTATTCTAAATCTGTAAGACACGCTGCAATATTTAAATGTGCCATTATTCTGAGCGCCTATTTAAAGTAGCAGAAAGAGTAACTTTATACTTTGCAGTTCAGTGGCATCAAGAGCATCTCAATGGTTAAACATCAGGCTTACCAGTAACAAGCCTCAATTCTCTAAGCTTCCTTCCTTTTGTCTCACACACACACACACACACACACAGACACAGACACTTACTTCATTATGTACAGGCTCCATGTATGTAGTCCTAACTAGGCCAGAGCGTCACATGAGCATTTTGTTGCACCATAAATCAGACCAGTTTCTGCCATTCCCTCCCTGGATATTAGCTGCCGTGTTCAGGCAGGAAAACTGATTCAAGGAGTGAAAATATGCAGGATATAGAAAATAAAAAAGAATATTCTTTGTCAGTTTATGAGCTTGTGTTTTGCAACACGTTCTATCAGCCCAAATAAAGTGAGAGAGATACAGAGCAAGACATAGAGAGAGAGGAGAGGGGGAGCAAGGTGACACTACAGGCAACAAGAGTGTGGATAATGAAGACTAAACACCATCCTTTCTCTCTTTCCTGCTGTCTTTGTCTTGCTTTCTTTTCTTCTCTGCACTAGTAGTTTGTCTGTATGCTCGACGGAGGATCTGAACAGTGTTCATTTGGGTGTGTGTGTGAGAGAGTGTGAACAGCAAAAGAAGCGGGTGCATCTTTGTTAAATTTTGATTAAAAAAAAGTCAGCTCTGGTTTTCTGACAAACCCCACAGACGGGACCGTGGAGAGAATGTTTTGTGATTTCTTTTCATAATCTCTCTGAGATTGTTTGTGTTGGTCTACGAGCTGCAAACATGAGAAATACAACCCAGCAATATGGGCAGTCCTGAAGCATATGAGAAAATCCTGAGATAAATCACATCGATTCAGCTGTTTGATGTCAAAGGATCAATAACTGGGTTCATGAGGAGACAAATATTCTGTTAACTCTGAGTGATGGCCCAATCAGCGTAAAAGGCCTCATTTAGGGCTTGTACTAAAATGCAATCTGCATCTGGATGTGCACATCAGAAAATGCACTAATCACACTTGCAGATTTACACCCATAAGTAGAGCATTTATAAGCATTCTTATGCTCTGTAGTCTGCCCACGTTGTCACTGGGATCACATTTTCTATTTGCGATAATGCGACTAGCTCCAACTCTAAATCCTTGTATTGTTGCGTATAGGTATGCTGTATAGCCTGGATTAAGCTGCTCCTCCTTCATAGAAGGAGTCTCTCAATGCTGCAATGATGAGTTTATAGGGCCTTTAACAATCTTTAGCCTGAAAGCTGTGTTAAACTGAGGCAAAAACTCAATTTAGGTTCTTTTCCAAAACAAGATTAAACATTTTTGTCAATTTGAAAATTGCCAGCCTTAATGGAATTTCTATTGAACAAGTGTATGATTACAAATGTCTGGCATAACAACAAACTCACTTTTAAAACTCACATTAAAGCCCTGGCTGATTTGAAGTTTTTGAGGATTTATTTCTTTCACAGATAAAAGAAGATTGTGATTCTGCACAGACCTGCCTCACTATGCAGTTGGATTAATAGCTGGTGGCTGTAATGGTGCACGCCACTGCAATCTTTGTCAAAACAAGGGCTGGTCTAAGAGCGCATCATTGCTTCTTGTTTATTTGCACAGCTTTTCTAAATAGACGGCAACCTTATCTCGCTTCTGACATGCAGATCTGGAACTTATCCGACTTGCCCTGAAGACCGGCTTCTGTTCCAGGTTCTCAAAGTAAATACAGAGCTTAGGAAGCTTTCAGTGCAGCGTTCCATCCTGCAGGAATAATTTACAGCAGATCTTAGCGATAGACACTATGGTTAGTTTAAACAAACCCATTAGGGCCTGATGAGTTATAACCGTGTGAGCCTGTAGTTAAACTGTTTTACATTCGTGACGATGTTTTGTTATTTTCCAGTTTTTATCTTTAAATGGGGGACTCCTGTTTCTCAGTCTATTAATAGTTCATTATTGTAAATGTGCTGGGATACTTTGATAGTTGAGCACATAGTGGAGGTGTAAGTGGAGTCAAATTGAATCTTGTAGCCACTTAAATTACATGAGAGGGCTGTTGTTCCACTACAAGCTAATTGCTATTTCATAAAACAGTTCACATTTAAACCTGCACTAATTGATTTTTTTCTGGCCACAAGAGGGCAGTGCAACAAGCTGTAAACACAATATTATCAAATTAAACCTTTGTTAAAACTGATGTGGCAAATGTGTTTGTACACAGTTACACACAGACAATGAGAAAGATTTGGAGCCGTGTAAATATAAGTTCAATATTCACCTTCTCCTTTGTGACCAGTTTTTCTGAACTTTCTGATCTTGTTTGTTACATGCTGAATATTTTTTCTATAATATTTATATTATTTATATTTTTTATTAAATATAAAATAAAGAGCAACTTTGGGGATTCATTGGGTGGAGTTGAGGTAGAAACTAAGTAGTGTTTGCAGAAATTTGGGCAAGTTAATGCAAACTGATATGGTTGAAGGTCATGAGCACATGAGCTGGCCACAAATGTTCAAGACCTCCAAGAGGTTTGACTCTGCATTTAATGAAGAGAAGAAATGTGGGAGAGATGCGCCACAGATGCGGTGTGAATAAGCTGAGATGTCGACAAATTTCAACAACTAAAGTGTGAAATGTTCTTCTCTGGTTTTATTCTGTCATCTGTCAGCAGATCAGCTGACAGGAGAGATGACATATTTTGCAGCTTTGTGTTATCAGTGATGTAATGATATGTGTTTGTATCTCCCAAAGATGTGTTGGACAGCATGGCGAGGTTCAGCGTCCAGGGAGTGTTCAACTACAGCATGCTGACTCTGTCTGACCACGAGAGGGTCTTGTATGTCGGAGCACGGGAGATGCTGTTCGCCCTGGACTCCAACGACATTAGCAGACAACACCGGCCTCAGGTAACATTCACACATACACACAAATACAATTTAAAATCTTTATCTTCCACCAGTGCGGGGGTTTACAAGTTCAATATGGACAAGAAAGGATTTAAATAAAATAATTATGTCTACAAAACTGCCTGACTGTCACTGCAAACACCCACACACTCTGAAAGGCTTTTGAAGAAATGCAAGAAATGAACTCACATGAGATTTAATATCACAGAGCTTCGTGATGGACAGTTCGGGATCAAAAGCTATCATCTCCTCCACACGGGATTGCAGAGATAAACACTCATTTCAAATACTTAATTGAAATACACCAAATTTAAATCTGGAATCAATTGTGATGTAAGTGTTATATGAAAGTATATTCGATATTATAAAAGTTCTGTTTGGATAAGCAGGAAAGGAAAGGAAACAATGAGCAGAATTTCTGCCTGTGCCACCATTCTTGGTTGCCTGTGAACAGACTGACCTTGTTTTATTCTTTCCTCTGTTTTTTGGATCATTTCTGGACTCAAGGACATTTGAGAACACACACATAAAAAGAACTTCTGGCAGATAATCAAAGAATCTAAAAGTGCCATAATCCATAAAGTCAACTGAGTCATACTAGTTGTTGGGTCTTTTATGAGTCTGGCCCATATTTCTTTTATTAAATTTTCAGGCCTTGTAGAAGCTAATAATGTACAAACTGTCAAGCAATTTGATACTTAACCAAAATGTATTAGTGTGTCATCCTTGAAGGGTCAAAAACATAATAAAATGCATCCATTGCTGCTGGCAGCTAAGAGTGCTATACAAGCAATATATCAACATTTCTAAAGCAATAAATAAACAAACCAAGGGTTATTTTTAAGCCCAGAGAAAAGAAAACATGGTACCCCAAAACTACAAAAATGTTGTAAAAGGTTATCAGACAATTCAAAAACAGAAGACATCAATTAATAATGTTGGTTTTATGAAAATGGAATGTAAAAAGAAACTGACTTTGATGAAGACCATAAACTTGAAGATGAATATGAAGACAGGGCACAAGGTCTGTGGACTTCCAAGTAGCAAGATAACTTTGTTACCATTAGCTTGTCAGCTAAAGTGCTTCAGCTACTATTACAACATTGTGTGCAGTAATGCCTCAGAAATACATTACATATATATGATTAAGAGTAATGGGAGGTAGGGCCTTGTAAAGTGAGCTTCAGCTAAGTAGCTGAAAAGGCCTGTGCTCAGTGTGTCTACCCACCTATGTTTTCAGTTAAGCTACCTAACTCGCCAAAAATAAAAGTATATAAATTTAAGGCTTTGAACTTGAACGTTATTTGTAATTATGGCTAGCTACCTTAACTGAAACAATGGTTAGTGGCTAAACATGCTGAGCACCAGCCTTTTCAGCAAACCTTTGCTGAAGCTAACTTTATAAAGTCGCACTAAGAGCCTGTCAGTTATGTCCTTTGATGAGTAGCACTGGTGTGCACAATCTTGGATCTTGGATCATTTTAGCATTATTCAGTGTTTAGCTTTAGTTAGTGTTAGTCTTTTTCTCTGGACTGAAACACTTTGGAACATGATCTTGTTGTTTTTTTGTTTTTTTTTAACCAGCTGAAAGCTAGTATGAGGATTTGTATTTTCTTGATTTCTTTTATTGATTTCATCATTTAGATATGGAAACGTATTAACTTTGGTGAACTCTCTCAGTTTTATATGGATTTCTTGTTAAATTTCTTGTGTTAATCACGATATGTGTGTGTGTGTATATACATTTAGATGTTTTCTGACATTGTGCCAGGTAATTACTTTAATTTGAGGTTTATTTATTTAATCTGATGCTAAAAGCCTCCAACAGTAATAGTATGAGTATGCTGCCAGATATTACCATCGTAATATGTGCAGTTATTGGCTCCAATATTTCACTTCTATCAGCACAAACATAGCCACTGTGAATCCACCGGTGTACACAGGCACTTTGACACGTATACACTTACGCAGACATTGGCCCTGGTTCTCAGAGTTTATGATGCACTTATTCAATCATGTTTTTTTTAATGTCCTTGTTTTAATTTGTGGATCTTGTGTTTCTATGAAACACTCAAGGGAAAACTGTTTGTCAAAATTAGATAAATACCCTTGACTTGACCCCTGATACACATACACATACACCTACACACACAGAATTGCTAAGCCTCGGAGACTCAATCTGGTTTTGGCTTGTTTCCTCAGTAATTGGTCCATATTGCAATCAATACAATTACAGCAGTCCAATGAAGGCGTAGTGAGCAGCCTACAGCGGCTTGGGAATTGTTATCTGATTTACCGCTGTAATGAGCAGTTATGAGATGCACACACACACAAACACAGGCACAGGCTGCTTGAGTGAGGGCTACGAGACTTACAGTAATGATAAGACCACCTGTTGTCAGCCCCCTGTGTACAATGTAGAGGGAAAGAGCCAACACAGAAAAATGACTGAGCAAGGACAAGGGAATAGTTCGTCCCCTCTACCACCATCTGCCCATCACTCTCTCACCCATCTTCCTCCTCCTTCCTTCCTTTAACTGCTTCTTTTTTATTTCTTTGCCACTGCCTATACTCACTGTCTTTCTTCATTACTTTCATGCCTGTCTTTCCTCCCTGGACATTTTCTACAGAAGATTTTTCTCAGGATCCAGACTGTTTTTGGAGACACAGCACTTCTGTTTGTGTCTGACATGCCCCCCTTCTACATAATTTAAAATTTTTTGCCATTGAATGTTTTTATTCTCCACTTTAACAAAAACAACCTGTGAGCATAATGCTGTACAGCTAGTACAGCTAGTATATTAACATACCATAACATCATAAGTACCCCACCCACAAAACAAACAAAAAGATTTAAGATAAATATTAACGATAATAATATGATGTAGGAAAAGACCCTCCTCAGGACCTGTGAAACTGTTAACCCTTAGATGTGCAAGAATGATGGATTTGATGTGGATCAAATAAGCAGCAGAGAACAAGAGATTGATGGCAAAATAAATACAGAAATAACAACAGACCAGTCACTGCTTCAACCTCTGAGAGCCACATATTCACATTCACCTCTTTAGCCCCATTCATACGAGCCATCGATAACTGCATGTAAATAACGTCAAAAAAATGTTGAGTGAGTGAGTGTTTGGGGGCTTCCATCGTATCACAATCATTGTCATATCCGCTCTTAAAAGTACAAGCACTACACACCGCTGATATTTAAGGATCTGAAGTGAATAATCACATCATTTAGTTACGTTCCACCCCCTGATGATTGTGGATTATTTCTTCATTTCATTTATTAATTCTTTTTAGTCATATCATGTGGCAACTGAGACACCACTGATACAAGTTTTACCTTGTTCCAGAATTATACATGACAAAATGTTTCAACTCCCATGCTGCAAATTCAAATTACATGAAATGGGATTCATGTGCCCCCCTCTACTACACAACACTTTCAGGCAGCATTTATGGTTACTTTAGAACCACTGTTCAATTTAGGTTCTTTTTTTGTTTTTATTCATTTGCTACTGGCCAAAGCATAAACTGAATTATTTGCGCTGACGCAGTGCGAGATTAAACATCAGAGATTAGTATGTGCTGTTAAAAATGCTGAAAATAGTTCCCTCTTAAAATAAATGTTTCCACTTAATTTTCAAAAGCTGAGACCTTTTCCCTGACCGTGTAAGATACTGTTATTAACCGTACTTACTTTCTACAATCTATTTGTCACACAAAGACTCAAAGATAAAGACACTAATGAGAAGAGAGTTGAAGAATTTCCCCACAGGCTGTTGCTTATTATTATTTCCATGTGTTAATGCGAGGCAGAGGAGATTTATTCTGACAGATGGGTCTTTGTGTGATCTTTATCATTAACAATGAGAGCTCCCGCTACTTGCTGAGTTGCTACTGATATTTTTTGTAAACTACCTGATCCTGTGTGGAGCGAATACAGACTGATTGTATAATCGTGCTGAGAGTGACAAGTGACAAATAAGAAAATATTAGAAGTACCAATAAACTGCTGCTGTCTCAGTTTAAAAGTACAATTGTTAAAACCACAGGTTATATGTCACAGCCACTCATCCTAATGATTAATTAATTTATTAAATCTGAACAATTGTCCTGCCATCACTTCTCCAGTGAACAGAGGTACAGTATGTATTATGGTATGTATTATATCTGGAAACATTTTTATGCTCAAATATTGAATGAATTTGTATAAATATTCGATCACACAGAAGTTAATTTCCATGATTAACCAGGTGCATCACTTTTTCTGTCAAGGCCATTAAAAAGTCAGAATTATTACACTATATAAAAGTAAGTGTTCTTCAAGTTTATGACTGGTATGTGGCAGTAAACTGGTTGTTTGATTGCTGTTGGTTTAAATCCAGTCAACTAAATCAGAGTTTAATTCTGAAATTACAGCAGCTCTCACTCTGTAATAGCCAGTGTAATTATTTCTAATGGTGTGGAAACTCTTCAGTAAACACAGTTTATATTTTAGACCTCTGTCAATGGAGCAAAGTTCAGCCATGTGTCACACACTCATTAAAAAAGCAACTGCTGTAAAGAATGGTCATCAGTAAACTGTAGTATGGACTGAAGGTGCACCTTTCAGTTTTATTTGCTTCTCCCTCCCATGTTTCAGCAGCACTGTTCCTTTGGGGGTCCATTATTTGTGAAATCATTAGGGAGTTGTGCTGCAGTCAGGATCTGACAGTTTCCTACCTACTACCAGTGAGCTTGATGTGTTTGATGGCAGGTATTGAACCTGGGCCTCTGCGGTGATGCTCTATATCTGCACCATCTGGTCTGTCAGTCTGTCTATTTTAAATCATGCAAAAATTATTTGAAATTTATTATAAACATTTTTGAAATAGATTTTCAGAAACTACTTTACACCTATTTGGTGGATCAGAAAGTATGAGTTCATCATTTACCTTTTAGTGCATCTGTGGTCAATTTATATTTTTCAGGACCAAATATGCTGGTAAAATTCTTTTTATGAATCTGTGGTTGTTGCTATAGTTACAGCAGCTCGTGGTCAAGAGTGCAGAGACTATGGGTTGAGCTTCAAAATGGCAGCAAAGAATTTTTTTTCCATGATGTGTCTCCAAGTGCAATCTCAGAAAAAAATGAGCTCATGCCATTTAGAGCTGAACTGTGTGTTTTAGTTGTCTGGTCTACAGTATCAAATGAAAATATGATAATAATGCCTTTCTTTTCTCAGATTGACTGGCCAGCTCCACAGGACAAGAAGAGAGAGTGTGTCACCAAGGGGAAGAACAACCAGGTAAAATGGATTTTAGCTGACAGAGTTGCTGCTGTTACACACTGGCTGAGGTTTTTAAGACGTTGTCTCATTAGGCCACCATTACTCACTGTTTTACTCAATTACATTTATGAAATCAGTCTGGAGTTTCAAACTGGAAACCTTCCAGTCATTACATTAGCACACAGAAGTGAAGTGCATCTTCCAGACAGGGTTAGCATCAGCAAATTTAAGGTTCAATTCAAGAAGTGTTTTGTCTTGAATATTAAAAATGGATATGGGTGTCTTCTTAGAAAAAGCTAGAGTAATCCAAAACAGAATAGAACACAGGAAATGTACCATTCGTTATTTCAGTAATTCAATCCTTCTTTAGTCATACCACATTATATAAAAGACACTTTATATACCTTGTATCAGCTGCATTGTTGATTAGAGTAACTCTTAGCAAGAAGCTGTTCCTTTAATAATGCATTTGCGTCAAATTCGCAACAAAGATGTATCACAGTCAGAGCAGCAGACTTCAACCAGATAAAAACACGCAACACATCTCATTATGATTTTACACTTGTATTATATAAAGATAATGTAATTCAGCCTTAACCCGTATGTGGAGAGTGAATTGGCCCCTGATCCATGCTTTAGTCTCAGCAAGAGCCCCTCACTACTTAGGCTGCATAATGTACATTTGCAAGAAGTCTCTTAAATATTTTATTGAATCCCACTGAGTTTTTTGAAATGGAGCTAAAACTCCTGTCGTTGCACAACAGTAACTTTTGATGTGGTTTTAAACAGAAAGGGAAATGCTTCACTGGCGTTCAGCAGCAGCATCACAACTTTAACTAAACTGAAGTAAAAAATGCATGTTGAGAAATTAGTATAATTTGAGCTTTAAAAATACTTTCAAACGGTCGTTAAAAGTTAATGCATATTCAAACTTCACTCTCAGAAAATCGACAGTTTCCCCATTTTTCGTGCAATTGTTAAAATTATGCAGGAAGGGCAGTGATGATTTAGCTAAAGCAAAAGCACATTTATTCTGCATCTACTTTAGTCCAATGGCTAAAGTATCAGAATGCTTTTATACATATGGTAACAGGCATTTACTTGTGCAAGAATAACCATATGGTGTCTACACTGCCCATCATTATATTTAATGATTAGTCTTTTTATGTAATGTTGTAGTTGTGGGCTTAAAAGTGATTTATCTGCCAGACACATAACATCCTGATTATCCCCAGTGATTGCAGGAGCTGTAAAAATGAATTTTAGAAAATCAAATTGCTTGTATTACCATGAGATGCAGATATTGTTTTGCTGTTGCAGTGGCAACATCAACTGGATGCACTGAATTATTCATTCCTCTAGTACACATCATGAGTGAGCATCTGTTTCCAATTCCATTCAAAGAGGTTTAGTGTTCATCACAGGATAGGCATTAAAAGGCACTTTCCATGAAACAGTACATATATTATACTGTTAACTCACATCACTCACGTATCCTTTTGAGTGGAAACAATCACTTTTTTTTGTTCTGTTAATATCACAATACAATTAAAAAATGGCTGATGTTTCTGTTTGCACGACCAGACAATTCTTTCAGTCACACATATGATAAGTGTTATAGTAAAACTAAATCTCAGAGAATGTGTTACTATACCAAATGGACTGAGCTTCACCTTAACGGACAAAATAGCACTCTAACAATTCCTCCTCCCTCCTTCACAGACTGAGTGCTTCAACTACATCCGCTTCCTGCAGAGCTACAACCAAACGCATCTCTACACCTGCGGCACTTACGCCTTTCAGCCCAAATGCACCTTTGTGGTGAGAATGCACATGTGTATGTGCGTGTGTAGTATGCGTGTCTTTCTCTAGAAAGTCATAGCAAGCCAGTGCTGACAGGTGTCAACTTGAGATGTCTGCCATGTGACCTAAGGCTAAGATTACTGTGTGACAAAGTAAAAATAAATGCAATGGGAAAAGTATCTCACGCTGTGTTAGGAGAACATGTGAATGCTAGTTTGTGTATATGTGTGTGTGTGTGTGTCTGTGTGACACTGATGTGAAAAGACAACATGGCGAAGGGTGAAGCTATGGTCCTTGTAACGGACAGACAGAGCTTGCAGCTGCGTCATATCGGTCATAATACGTACTGACCACAAACCACCTGTTTTTCCCATTTTCTGTGTGTGTGTGTGTGTGTGTGTGTGTGTGTGTGTGTGTGTGTGTGTGTGTGTGTGTGTGTGTGTGTGTGTGTTCATGCTGGCAGAATGCAGACTATTTTACCCTCAACACTGCAGCCCTGGAAGATGGGAAGGGCATATGTCCATATGACCCTGCCAAAGGCCACACTGGCCTGATAGTGGGTAAGTATGTGTCTATTCATATGGATGTGTTAGTGTGAGCATCGTGCACATAACATAGCTTTTCATGCATACAGGCAAATACAGATTTGGACTTATTAAATTATCATTAGGGATCATTTCACCACAAGAAAGAAATATTAGTCCTTTGTTGGAAATCCATTGATAGTAACAATAAGAACACAGTCAGTCCCTGTTTTTCCATCTCAGCAGTCTTTATATTGAAGTGAGGAGCCCCATATTTTTACAGCTCTAGGCATAAAGAGGCATAAAATGTGCATCAGATCTCTACAAACTGCTCCAGCAGCATTTCCCATCTGTTTTGTAGCCATATGATTGCTCTGAGAGTCCAGAAGTCTAATTTAACTTTGCATGCTGCTTTCACTTCAGCATGGACGGCTTCACTGACTCTACAGGCACCAATTCTCTGTTCTCTTTTTTGTGTCTCCCTGCTGAACCACTGACCTTCTCTCATTCTACACATGTACAAAAAAACAGTATTAAACTAAAGCTTGTGTTTTGTTTGTGCAGATAAGGAGCTATACTCAGCGACACTTAACAACTTCCTGGGTACAGAGCCAGTTATTCTAAGAAACCTGGGCCAACAGTACATGAAGAGCGAATACCTGCCTGCCTGGCTCAATGGTGAGTGAGAGAAAAAGACAAATGAAAGAAAGAGAGAGAGAGAGAAGGGGAAAAAAGGGGGAGGAATAGGCGGAGGACCTAGAAGATAGCAGTTTTTGTTCTATTACCTTCCTATCTAATCAGCTTACTACTGTTGTTGTTGGCAGTCATAAGCTAGTTGTCGGGCATCCTAATGTTTGCAACTTATAATGGAGGAAAACAATACACTGTTAAATGTATTTCTTACACATTTTGCTCTCTCTGTGTTTTTTTTTTTTTTGTTTGTTTTGGAAAGGCATTAAAAAAAAACTGCCATACAAACTACAAAATTCGGTCTAAGTCATAAAACCGAGAAATCAATTAGCATTTAGCACTTCTGGTTGCCTCATCCAGAAGTCTTTCGGTTTTCTGAATTGGTTTTTGATTTGATGCATGCACATTTTGTGTTTTATTCTGCAGCATAAACTATGTAAGTAACAGTCATTATATTCAGAAGAACATTGAAATTGATGGGAAAACACCTATTCAGTGATACTTTTCAGGTTGAGGATTTGTTTTACCAAAACACTGTGACAATGACTAATGACATATGTGTTCAAATAAAAGAAATCTCATTAGGTTTGATAACAGCAGCTTACTTTTAAAAGGGTTTCTTCGAAAAAAAAAAAATAGGAGCCAGAAACATGCAAAAGAACAAGAGAAAGAGAAACGAGTTGCAGAAAATGAAGCACAGGACTCTAGTACTGCGAAGGATTGTTATCTTTGGGTATCTGTTGGGTGGGGGGGTGATCCCCGTAGAGAGAAAAGAAGGGTAGAGAAGAGGATGAAGTCGCAGCAGGAAAACCAGGTAATGAAGGAACAGGCATTAGGATTGGTGATGAAAAGATAGAGAGAGAGGTGAGGAGAATGGAGGAAGTGGAAGGAGGAACATACAGATGAGGCTGAGGTTTGGAGGTTTGATGTGCAAGTTTTTTATTCATGCTGATACAGAGATTTTAGCAAAACTAAACCTGCAATGAAGCCAGTCTCACTTTAATTCAAGGTGTGTCTGATCAGAGTAAAAGCATTTAAGTGGCTTGGGTTTCAGTAAAGAGTTGTAGTGTCCCACAATGGCTTCAAATGCTGCTTCAGATGCTTTTATTCTGAAAAGAACAGATCATCTGAGGAAATAGAATATTGTTGTAATTTAAAGAAACATTTTTTGCATAAAAATGGTTGAATTTGAAGCCCCCAGCCACCCCAGTCTAAAAATGTCTGTATCTGAATTTTGAAAAAAAAATATAATGCTTACAACCTAATGAGATCTGGATACAGAGAGAATCTGATACAGACGGGAGAGAGGACGTGAGAGGAAGTTAGAAACACAAAATGGACTGCTAATAGGGAGCACTGGAGAGACAGAGAGTGAGAAATGACTGGAGGAGAGCTGAGGCGAAGGAGAGTGATGATAGAAAATAGACAGAGAGGTGAAAATAGGTGCCAGGGAATGAGATGGAAGTGTCAAGCTTGTGTGTCCATATGCGTGTGTGTGTGCATGCGTGTGTGCATGCATGCGTGTGCGTGTGTGTGTGCATGTCTGTGTGTGTGTGTGTGGGTGTATGTGGTGTATTTCAGTCCAATTGCACCTTAAGGCTGAGGCGGTCTATTTGTTCACTACTGACGTACAGTATGTATTCACTATTGTGTGTAAATACACTTTCTAAGTCTATACTCTTCTGTGTATGTGGTGTGTGTGCATGTGTATGTGCAGAGCCGGACTTTGTGGGTTCTGCTGTGGTGAGAGAGAGCAGCGGCAGTAAGGAGGGGGACGATGACAAGATTTACTTCTTCTTCAGTGAGCGGGCGTTGGAGCTGGACTGTGACACAGAGCTCACCGTGGCCAGAGTGGCCCGTGTCTGCAAGGTACCACTTCTTCACTATATTATCAGAGCTGATCACTTAGCAGATTCAATTACGAGCCTCCTGAAACTACTTTGTTCTCTCTCTCTGTGAGGAGGAAGTTCATTAACGACAAAAACTAGAGAAAAGTACAAACAAAGTCGACTCAAACAGTCAGTCTGCAAGTGACTATTTAAGAGAATATAGGGACAGATTTGTGAGCACAAAACAAGATTTGACTGCAGAATTATAGTTTCATGCACGCTTGGCTTGGAATCAGCTGTTTTCTATTTCCTCCAGCTGTTTTGGCAGCTGTTTCTGAGCACTTAATAATGTGAGACAGCACTCTCTAACAGTTTTGGGTTTTCAGACTGCAACAGGAGTTTCCCAGATAAGGAAGAAACTGATTTGTTTTACAGCTACATATATGTGTAGTAAATATATATACCTATAAATATGATAAATCACACTGGGTATAGCCTGATGTCTCTCACAAAGCAAAGTCAACAGGATGTTGCTTTATTTTCAGGTCAGATTCAGTGTCACTTGTTCTATTTTTAGTTGGACTTTGATGCAAACTGCCAAGGCAGAGAGCACACAGCTTCTTCATAGCTAAATGGAAACATCGTTTTTCAGTTTAATTTAGGCACACAATTTCCATAGAGGGATGGAATTCATTCATAATCTCCAGTTCTCACTTGCAGTCACTTGATAACCACTTCCACACTCTACACATCCATCTAATCATTAAGCAAGTTTTAATTAACCTGCATTTTCAGTTTATATACTATGACACATGCAGCTCGCGATTGTAAACTTTTACTTAAGTGCTCCAATAATTGTATTAATACCAGGGTAGATAGAGAAAATAGCTGTCCTGTACTTTTATTTGATACACAACAACATGACAGTTTACTCACATTGTGTTATGTGAAGACAATTAGATTTACATAGATTTATTTGGTAATTAATTCCCTAATTAGCTCAATTAATAGGCTTGTTAAGATAACTGATTAGGTTTAATGCACAAATTTTAATATGGTCAGACAAGGGATGTTTTTTATTTTGTATGATTTCAGTGACCTTTAGCAAATTCAACAAGAGTTTAGTGTCGTGTTACAGTTACTTATGCAACCGTGTAATTCCAATAACCTCTACACTGAGAAAAATAGATACAGATTGTTGATGGTCTGAGGAGATGTGTGCAATTAAGTGTACAATATATGCACCATTTTATGGGAAGTGCCCTTTAATGTCTGCAGTGTGATGAACAATAAAGCTCTTTGAATCAAATTAGAAGCAGATGCTCACACGTGATGTGTATTGGAGCAACGGATAATAGAGAGCATCCTGCTGATAATGCAGCATGTCTATAACTCACTGCTGTAATGTGAGCATTTCCATTTTTTAATTCCATTTTTACAGCTTCTATAATCACTGAGGATAATAAGAGTGAGACATATTGGCCAAATGAGCTGCTTTTGAGTCCATCCTTTTTCTTTTTTTCTTGTACAATATGAATATTATTATTTTTCCTGCATTTTAGCAATAACCCTTGAACATCTCAGGCACCCAAAAGCAGGGGGTGGAGGGTGGTCACAATGCTGGGCGCAACACAACCACAAGCTATTGGCCCAACACTTATTAGTTATTATACAATATATGCAATGGATTTAAAGTGGCATATATGAGGTGAGGGTGCGGCCAGTGAAATGCAACATTAAAAGCAGCAGCGTAACAGAGAAAAATAAAAGTGAAAAGAGGAAATGCATCATAAAAAAAGCACAGAATATCAGATCTGAAATTAAAGTTAATCTGTTGCACGTCAAACCACACCAATAATGACATCACAGCGTACTAACCAAGTACACGTACATCACAGAAGCATGGTGATAAGTCAAAGTGCCACAGGACAAGGAAGAGCATGCTGTAAAGCTGCTCCTTATATCTGCCACATTATTGCAAAGAAAAAACACGTAAACATGTTGAGCACATGGTACAGAGAGCAGAGCAGTGTGTTGTATGTGACAGCAGTTTAAGGTCTCTGCCTGACTGGGCTAGCGGGGTTAACTGAAAACCCCTCCAGGCATGTTTTAAAACACTGAAAAAATAACAACCTTTAATTAATGATGTGTCTGATATGGTGGCCTCCATCATCACCCTATAAAAATTAATTCAACTTACAGATCTCAGATCTCTCTCATTGAGAGTATATATGAATATATGTGTGTCATTTCAAAAGTGCTGGACTAAAGATATCTTCTGCTTCAATAAAAAGTACATTCTCAGTGTCTGTTTCCAAGATGTTTTAAGTTTCCAGTTTCATACTTGGTCATGACTGGCTTTTAAATCTAAGGTTTTTTTCCCTCTAGAGACATTGAATGTGAAAACTTCATTCTAACGTCTAACTTCCAAGTAAAATAATAATAATGAACTAATATTTTAAAGTGGAGGAGCCTTTTATGAATCTAAAATGAATCCATTAATAGCACCCCATATATCCTCTCTCAGGGGGATCTGGGCGGTACAAGAACCCTGCAGAAGAAGTGGACCACCTTCCAGAAAGCTCGGCTAGAGTGCTCCCTCCCCGAGCGTCACGTCTCCTTCAACAACCTGAGGGCCGTCTTCACTCTGCCAGGGCAGGACTGGCGGAGCACCACCTTCTATGGCATCTTTCACGCCCAATGGTGAGTCACAACATAGATCTATGGTACAACATAGATGTAACTCAGTTTCAGTAAATGGGATTTTATCACTACACGTGCCATCTGCTGTTAGACTGAGACTCATGATACTGGGCTTTTTCTTAAAACCATGGGTCAGCTAGTCAGCATGATATAATGGCTCTAATTATACACTTTGTGTGATTAGGTATTTACTGTGTAATTAGGCCTTAAATAAAATAGCCCTTTAACTGACACTAATGTGAGTTATTTTGAGTGGATACAACTCAAGTGTGCTTTATGTTTTATTGGTTTTATTAGTGATTTAATGTCTTGTGTTGTTCAGGTGATAGTGAAACCAATAGACTCATGAATTGTGAGAAGGACAAAATTCAATCGGAAGCGTTTCAAAAACTTTTCACAGTAAATAGCGTAATAGCGGGTAAATTAGCCCTATTGACTCGAAGTACTCAACTCACTGGTCTGGGAACAATTTGTATTGCTCTTCACTTATGCCTTTCAGATTGACTCTTACTGTTACTCAGATTGACCATTTTATTTCTTCCCAGGAGCAAAAATTCATCAGACCACTGGCTATTTTAGCACTGGTCTACAGTGAATTACTTCTCTGGAGCATGTGTTGTTGTCCACTGGCTGTTTTTAGCTTGATAAAATTAGAGTAGATGGATAAAATAAACTTTTCATTCAAAGTAATGATGGCTGGGAAGACATTTGAAGGGGTAGCATGATAATGAAACTACAGTGTGGTGATTAGAAGCGTTGACTACAGTCATTTAGTTTTAATAAGGTGCTGTGGCATTATTAGTTGAGCAATGATTGGCATTGGTTGGACCACTACAGAACATGTGTTAATGAGTTGCTTATCAACAAAGAAGAAGGAGCGAGGGCAGGAGGTTTTCTTTGGAAGGAAAGTTGGAGACTTATTCTGTCTCAGGGCAGTGCCCTTTGATGTGCGTCTTTTGTGTTCTTCAATAAGATATCATATCACAAAGTGAACCCACTTTGAACTTCAGGCTTTGTTTCTTCATTCATAGCTCTCACTGCAGCTGGAAAAAAAAAAGCCTAAGCCTGTGTGACTCGCTGGGGATTCCTTAAAGCCCCCTGGCTTTGATAAAGATAACATTAAGATAATTGGACATTATGTAAATGATGACTCAGAGTTCAAGTCGTAATCTGACTGAACAGGGTAGCTTTTTAACTTGCTGAGACTTCAGAGCTGTCCTTTGGTTCTGACGTTCACCTTATAAAACCCATGGCACTGCTGCATGTTAACACTCCTGTTCCAGACAGGAAAAGCTCTCCTCTCATGCGACAAATCAATCAGATTATAGGAATTAATTGACACAACCCTCATATTTTCCTGTTTACAGCTTTCAAAGAAACTGACATTTCACTGCAGCGGCACACGCTGCATTTAAAGCTGAATTGGAGCAGTGTCCCTCAATGAAAAACTGCAATGAGACTGTACTTGTGGGAGTTTGCTACTTCCTGAGCACTAGACATCCTGCTGAAGAGCCAATCCAGAATTAGCTTCTCCTGCTTATTCATAACTGTATGTCTTTATATCAGTACGCAAGTGATTTAGTTTCAGAGCTAAATTTAAAAAAAGATATTTTCATTACAGTGAATGAATATGG
This sequence comes from Rachycentron canadum, assembly GCA_038496675.1. Classification (NCBI taxonomy): domain Eukaryota; kingdom Metazoa; phylum Chordata; class Actinopteri; order Carangiformes; family Rachycentridae; genus Rachycentron; species Rachycentron canadum. The sequence continues at coordinate 21,401,261 of CM076654.1, forward strand.
AAATCAAATCTATTTGTCAGATGAGCAGAACAAGTATGATTTAATGTGTCTGGGTCATGCTGTCAATACCCAATTTTAGTCCCACTTGGGGTCTGAAATTTGGTTGTAAAAAAAAAAAAAAAGAAGAAGAACAAAACATGAAGACCCCATTGCCCAACCTTTCCATAAATGAAATGTGTTTCCTGAATCACAGCAACTGATTGATTTCACTGGCCAAAGAAATCCAGTGCATCCATTTGTACAACATTTTGCTTCGCTGCAAAAAGAGAGGAGATGTGTTGATGCATCTAATCATTGCAGTTCACTCAATAAAGGACAGTTTGGGCTTTAGGGTTAATATTTATTTAATCGCACATATAGTTGCTTTGACAGCGTTAGTCTATTGTAAACACTTTAGTTCGTATTCATACTTCATACCCTGCTTTTGACATGCAACTGATTATATTTCTATTCTGTTTAGTATATCCTACATTCTTGTATCTCAGTCTAGCTGTTACTGAAAAGTCATGTTTTGCCACTCAGTATGACAGCTAATGTATCTGTTTTTATTTCCACATCACTTGTTCCCCACTGTGCCACCATGTTTTCAGGGGTGACGTGGATGTGTCGGCTGTGTGCCAGTACCCGATCAGTGATGTGAAGAAGGTGTTTGAAGGATCCTACAAGGAGTACAGGGAGGCATCCCAGAGGTGGGGACGCTACAGTGGTGCTGTCCCTATGCCACGGCCTGGATCGGTAAGAGACTGGGGACATTGTGCTTTGAGCATTAGATAATGCAGATAATGCAAACAATTTAAAGAATCAGGAAAACGGCATTGTTACTTTTTGATAATGTAATTTTTATGGACCTGCTTATTTTATACAACAGCATTACAAAAGGAGGGATGAGTGGGCAGATAAATAAGAGTGAGAGGGAGGGAAGTATGGGTGGCATAGGGTAGGGTTGGAAGTGAAAAGCAGCAAAAGCTGGCACAACATGAAAAGCTAAGAACGTAATGAACCAGAATGAAAGGAAAGGAAGCAGAGAAAGGGCTGTAATGGCAGGCGGAGGTGAGAGCAAGACCGAGAAAAGATTGGAGAAGAAGTGAGGAGGAGGGCAGTCATCTGCAAGCCAACTAACCATACCAGCCTGTGCCAGCAGCAGTTAAGAAGTTTCCTCCTCTTCCTCCTTTTCCTTCTTGACCCCTCTCACCCTTCCTTTCGTCCTTCCCTCCATTCCTTTTCTTTGCTCCATTTCCTTCCCCGTCTCTCTGTCCTCCTCTTTCTGTGCTGCAGTGTATAACTAACTTAGACAGGGAGAATGGCTACAACAGCTCTCTGTGGCTGCCCGACGCCACGCTCAACTTTGCCAAGAAGCACCCACTGATGGAGGACAAGGCTCTGGCTCGCCCCCTGCTGCTCACCAAGGGCGTCAATTTCACCAGGCTGGCAGTGGATCGGGTCAGCGCCCTGGACCAGCGGGCATACAACATGCTCTTCATCGGCACAGGTACAAATTACACGATGGCTCCTGTAATTGGTGAAAATGCTGTTGTTTTTTTTATTGAAAAATAACAGCTTTTGATCTCCCAGGAAAATTAAACACTTTAACTGCTTAATCCAAATTAACGTGTTCACCTACAGACTTCATACAAACCACTGTCTACAATCACATTTGTTCAACTTTTACATTGGTGTGTTCTGTGTGCAGTCATGTCACATGCACTTCCACTTCAGCTCCTGAACTCACTGACATTCAAGTTTACAGTGTTTCCATGTGCAGTTTACAGGAGGACCACGCACGCTGAAATGTTCTCCAGAAGATTTAGGCTTTTCTAGTTGCACATCAAGATGTTTGTAGCGAAGCCTTTAAGTCACAGTATCCACATACACAAGGTTAGCCTCACAAGCTAAGGTTGAAGCTAGAATGTTTTGCAGGGTTGTGGTATTGGATTGTATTATATTATGTTACATACAGTTCATGGTGTTCCAGTAATTTTTGCCCACCTCCTGTATTATGGTGCTCTCTCGATGTGGCCGTGAAAACACACTGTAGGTGCACGGCCTTTCTTTTTGTTTGGCTGTGTCTGTGTCTGTGTTGAGGGGAGCTACACACAGCATGTGTTGAAGAGATGAGAGCTTACAGGCCACAGCAGCAGGCAGGGACAGGTACTGGCATTAGGCATGGTGGCACAAAACAACATGCCATCTGGCCACACTTCAGCTGGGTTTCAATTAAGGGCTTGATTTGCATGCTGAGATCCATCTTCATGCATCAAATGAAACATTACGTATGTGCGACTTAATTAATATCTACAGTCAGGAGCCATCGGGCCCTTATGCAGGTGTCTTGTTTTGGCACCGACCTAAAATCAGCTGCCCCTCCCAGAACTTTAATCCTGAATGACACAAAACTGACAGTGGATTTCAGGGAATGTGAATTTGAATGCAGCCAATCTCATGAATGGAGAGAGACTCAGCTACTTACCATTCAGACCACTGCAGCAGCAGAGTGACTGTGGCAACTGACAGTGTGACAACAGCAGACTCGGGGCTTCACTGCTGGCAAGCAGGGAGGCCAATGCAGACACACACACACAGACACACCAACACACACGCATGGGTACCACACTCACAAATTGAAACACACGCACACAAACACACACAGATACACGTACTCACACTCCCTGAGCCAAGTGCAGTCATCCCCGCTTGTCGTGCTTCACAGCACAAACTCAACAGGGCCCCTGGCATACGTGAGCTCATAGTGCCAATTGGGCTGCGGGCTTGATTAGCTATTAGCTGCAGCATAGCGACAGCTGATGTGAAAAGAGAGAGAAGGGGAGCGCTTGCCGAGACTGTTTTTCTGAAAAACCAGGCTACAGGATTGAGGGATTATCTGACACTGGTCCCTGAAGCCGCGAGAGGCGAGTGTGATGATATGCCTGCTGTTTGCTATGCTGTATTTTTTTGTGTGTGTGTGTATGTGGGTGTGTGTTTGTGTGTGTCTGTGCGCACACATGCATTACCTTCTCTCAAGCCTCCTGTTGGCTAAAGGGTTGCTTTTCTTATTATCCGTGACAGTGTTTTAGTCAAGAGGACCACACAAGAAATGACGTGTCAGCACATAATACTATTCATAGATACAAACACACACCATGGTCACCCCACTAGCTGTGCCTGAAACGCCTTTCACGATAGGGGATCTAAACATGTCACAGTGTTCTACATGATTCTTCTCTTCTAGCACCAGCTCCCCGCACTCCACTTCAGATGTCTGATAAATCTACCTTTACGCAAGGTCTTAAAAGGCCTCTCTAACAGCATCTTGTTTAAATTCACCTCAAAGTAGTGACTGACTGAGCTGGACTCAATAATGCAGCTATACATTCTGTCAGAAGAAGTTGTTTTCTTTTTCATTTTCTGTCTTTCTCAGGTGCAGAGTAGCATGAAATTTTAGTGCAGCTGGCGTCAAACTTTCACAAATTGAGGTTGATGAAAGTTGCAGACAACTTGATGGCACTGTAGCTTCATGCATTTGTTACAATGTATGTGTATGTGCACACATTTAACATTTTCTGCACAGAGCGTTTTCTTCTTCTCTTTAATGGACCTTTTTTCTGTTTGCATGCCGACTGTCTGTCACGACTTACTGGAGCACCAAAATATCATTCATGTTATTAGTTTCGGCTGCGTTTTTTCCTGTTGTGAGGACTTGTGACAAGTCAAAAAATAAGTATTAAGCATGAGCATGAACCAGCATCAGCTGAGGAACACAGTCAGTATGTTTGCCAATCACCATAGTGAGGAAAATGTTTGTGAGTATTCATGATGAGTTTGGGCTTTAATATTATGGCATCAAAGGAATGTATTTGTATATCGTAATAGCTCATCAATAATATTTAATTGAACCTCTCTGCAGTTACAGGTGTGGCTTGGTGGATATTTAAGTAAAATACTGAGCAAACAAAGTTGTTTGTTTACAGATTATTAATATTCAAATTCACTGGTTTTGCTATCATACGTGTAAATTTATCATAGCTTATCTTTATTATTCAAATGAACTAGTGTGCAGTCAAAGGTGTGTGTTTGGGTAGATAGTTTTTCATATTATATGAATGGTATTTATACGAACTGCTGGCTGTCAAAGGTGTGTTTTCTGGGTAGTCTCTGGGTAAACAGGACTCAGTCAAGTGTGGAAGCTATTTGTTTGAAAATATATGTTTTTATGCATGCCATGAAAAATTGCCCTGGAGGGATGGGGAGAGTGAAGTGGAAGTGAAAGTTTGATTGAACTCAACAGATGTGAAGTGAACCGAATCCTCTTTCCTCTCTTTGCTGCAGCAAACGGCTGGCTGCAGAGAGTGGTGATCCTCAACTCCGAGGCCCATGTCATAGAGGAGATCCAACTGTTTGAGACAGCCCAGCCAGTGGACAGCCTGACCATCTCTCACTCCAAGGTAAGAAACACAGATAAAAGGTTACTCAGATGTTTCCCAGAATTTGTTCCCCAGATTTACACACTGAAATCAATTTACTACTCATGGGGTGCACTAGCAGTTCTATAATGTCTTCTGTGGCCTTGGAGGAGCTCTGTCAGGTCAAGAAAATTACCAGGGTTATCTACACTACAAATCTTCAGTGGAAAACCTGCACTGCAGTGACTGACGTGGGCACGGGTTTGAAAGATGTGTGTCTTTATCACACAGATTGTCTAAATAAAGGGCTGACAATTCTAGGATTTTAAGAGCTTGACCCAGACTAAAAAAAAAAACAAAAACATCAGGATACCTCAACCACTGCATCAGGTTTGGCATTTTTTATTAGAATGTTTTCACATCTGGCTGCTTACTTGCTTGGTTGATTCCTTGGTTTGGATGCAGATCCAAAAAAAATAATTAAAACTGGTGGAAGACAATGTTGAATCAGACTGGTTTCCTTTTCTTTTATTTTTCTATAATAAGAGCTAGATAGATGTGTAGCATTGTTTGACCTAGGCAGAGGTATTACTCTACTGAGTGCTGTTCTAGTTTAAATCTGTTTCTTGCAAGCACCTATACTTCATGGAAGTGCTAAACTAAAGTAAAAGGAAAGGATGTGCTTGAAAAGAACCAGTTTGTGTCATCAAACCACATCTGAGGGAAAAAGTGTTAAAAGGCATTCTGAACAGCTACAGTAGGACACAGTGAAAAGCTGAGTGTCATAGACAGGGGAGACACATGATTATTGTTTAAATATGGGAACACACTTTCAGACAGTCATTCCTAGAAGGCATTCTTTTTTTTAAACACAGAAAAAGTGACAGAAATAACTGCATCAAAGTACAAAAAAGAGCTTGCACAAGAAGTTCAAATCCTGCTTACTTTCTCACCTCTGCACACCTGGCCAGTCACAGGGTAAAGTGGGTGTAATAGCATCAATTGTTGGTTTTGGAAAGGGGATGGCAAATCTTAATGGCATCTCAGGGGAAAACATTGCACAATGTTTTTGTTGTGTTGGGAATCTCCTGTCTGCACGTCTGACAGGTTCTGTACCTCATCTGATCATATTCCTCAAAGGTAGTTTTGGATCTACATTAGCTGAGATTTCTCTTGTATCACCTGTTCATTGATATTCAGTGATAACAATGGTACTTAGTTGTATTCTGTTAATGCCCTTTTTGCCAGACACTTGCTATCACAGAGCCATTGACCTGGTGCCACTCAGCAGATGTTTTTATCAGCACCACCCCTTTTTCAGATCAAATGTCACCTCATGAATCCAAAGCTCTCCTCACAATAACAGTAATTACAACCCTTCAGCACGGTGGGGAATTGAACCTCTGCCCCTGTTGTTTTCTCAATCTCCCAGCCCGATCAGCTGAGCCTGTATGTTGACACCAGCCGTGTCCCTGTGGCTCTACGATGGCATGTCCACCAATCGATGCAGTTTTGATGGGGGTGTTCCCAGCTCAAAAGCCCACTGCTTATCTCATTAATGCTGGCTTAGCTGCGACTAGACACTTTATAACAGCTTTTGCAAAAAGAGCGCAACCCAGATTGGATTGGAAGAGGGTCAGGGGAGTGAATGTTATTGTAATTGAGAGTGATTATCCCATTATCTTCTCTAACCCCAAACTGAGTCACTCCCTCTCTCCCTTTCTGTTTATCTTCTTCTTCTTCTTTTTCATCTCTCTGGTTTCTGTCTCTGGGTGGATGGCTGGATCACTTCTCCTCTCTCTCTTTTTCTGTGTAGAAGTACTTGTATATTGGCTCTCGTTCAGAAGTTCTCCAGCTGCCCTTGGCCAACTGCAGCCGCTATCAGTCTCAGCCAGACTGTCTGCTTGCCCGGGACCCCTACTGCGCTTGGGACAGCGAGGGTCGGGCCTGCGTCCGCATCGACCTCCATCGCAGGTGAGTATCCACATGCACCCATACATTCTAACTATGTATGAGATTTAACCGGTTTAGGTTTTGGAGGCTTTGTTTGCGGATTTGCCGATTGCAAATATTGGCCAGGGCTTTGAAACAGTATTTGAATATTATTTGTTCCTCCATATAGCTACTTCTTGCAACAGAGTGAAGCCAGATTCATTGCAGGTTTTTCAGATTACTGCCGAGTAAAATTGTCTCTGCTTTACATACTCTGATTTACCCAGTTGGCCTTGAGAAACAAATGTGACCATAAAACATATTGAGAGGCTGTGTTAAGTGAGAAAACATCTGCATATCATGAGAGGATGATATTTACCAGATCTGTTCTGTACTAAAAGGCTGATATATCTGCGTAATTAGATACATTTAAAGGTTATCTGTAGCTAAAATTTTTATCTCATAAAAAGACTAAGAGTTGGGTTAGACATTTCCTGGCGCAGTATTGGTAGAAATGTCCCTTAGATTTAGTAGGAGGCAATTATTAATCTCCTGCCCTGCTTTCTGCCCTTTACTCTCCAGGTCCACCTCATCCCTGTCACAGGACCTCATGCTAGAAAGGTTCAGCTGGGGGAAAGCCAAGTTCGATAAGCCTGTCTCCATCCCCAGCCCTGGTGAGTATGGGGCCACACCTCAGTAGTGGCCTCTTGTGGGAATTGACAGTCAGTGCAGAAGTAAGTCGGTAGCAAAGAGAATGGACTTGAACTGGACTCAGTGAATATATTTGGATTAAGATGAATAAATTGAATTAAGCAGAAAAGAAGTGGCTGCTGTAGAATATGAATTGGAATTAATATGGATGATATTTAACCTCTGGTCCTGTCTACTCTTCCCTCCACCTCTCCTGTCTCTCTACAGAGCACTCCCGTCTGAGGAACGTGACAGTGGTTGTGGGGTCTGACATGGTGCTGCCTTGCCAGCTGGTCTCCAACCTGGCTCAGCCTTGCTGGGTCCTCAACGACCGTGAGCTCCAGCTGGGAGACCCCGAGGCTGGAGGGCCTCGCTTCGACCGGACCCTCAAAGCCCTCGTCATCCCAGAAGCAGGTCAGATGCAAGCTGGCCGCTACATCTGCTACTCTGAGGAGCAGGGGGTCAAATTTCAGACGGAGCGCTACCAGGTGGCCGTGGTAGCCAGTGCTCCGGTTTTCATGGAAGCCCGGGCTCCAGACAGTAGCATGGGGCTGTTCTGGGTGTTGGTCATCACCCTTGGAGCAGCGTGCCTGCTGCTCCTTGTAGCTGCTCTTTACCTGCGCAGGAGGCTGAAGCTGGCACTTGGAAAGGGAGCTGACATGAAGCCTCTTGAGAGCACCTTAGTGTACCCCATCACTCTGCCCAAGGAGCCACCCACCTTTGTGCCCAGCAAGATGCCCAGTGATGAAGACCGCTTCTGGGAAACAGGCGCCAACTATTACTACTCAGATGGCTCGCTGAAGATTGTTCCCGGTCATGCCTTGGGTCCCACTAGCGTCAGCAGCACGGCGTCGCCCAGCACCATTCCAGGCCAGCCCATCCACTCCCCCAGCCGTCTCAGCCTTACCAACATCCGAGGCTCTGGTAGCAACGGCTACATCCGCCTCAACCTGAGCACAGCAGGGGAGGAAAGGGCTAGCGGTGCTGGCGCTGGGGGCGGCGGGCTGGGAGGCCTAGGCATGGGCGGGAACGACTACTCCAGCCCCTTCAAGGAAGAGCTGAGACGCACTCTGCAGCAGAGAAGTGTGTTGCCCGACGCAAACCCCGAGGAGTCGTCCGTCTAGGCCTGTCCTCCTCCATCTCCGTTCCCTGAGTTGGAAAAACAAAAACAACCAACCTACCTACCTCCCTCTTCGTGAGGATGCCTGCTCTCTCTCTCTCTCTTTCAGTGACAAGCTGTCAATTCCCCATGTTGTCTCTCTCTCACTCTGCCAATGCCTGTTTGGCTCACTGTAGACATTTATAGCACACAGCATGTTAAATATACACACTCATACACCGTGTTCGCCAACATGCGCTCCTGTAATTATTGTGTTTTGGGCAACATCGCCACTTGTGTAAATTGTGTATTTAAAAAGGCTGAACGCAGAGAACACATCAAGTATGGAAATCTAACATGCGGAGGGGCACATTTATTTTACGTTGAGTGGACCAAGTGAGGCTTTTAGCCCCTTTGCTGAAACCAGTTGACAAACAGCGAACGCAACGGACTGGAAATATTGAACTGATTCTCTGTCCCTTTTTTTCCTTTGAGACTTTTTCAGCTTACTGCACTTAAAAAACTGGAAGCGTGTCTTCTGTTTTTGTATTTGTGAGCCATGAGTGTGAGAGTGGTATAAAAAGACTAATTAATCTCAAAGCAAGACGACAATCATGTCCCTTATAGCAGGAGCTCTCTGGGACAGAGAGGAGAGAGAGCAAGAGACAAAGAGAGAGGAAATTAAATGGAAAATGAAGTGAATTGAAGTGAAAGCCGCAATGGGGTTTTCAAATGAAAGACAATCTCTCAAGACTTTCTCAGCTCATTTTGTATCCCCCCCCCCCCCACATTGTATTTACCCACAGAGAAAGTCCTTGATCCCTTCCACTTAAATTTGTTGTGATGGTTGGTTTGTTAAGACATTTCTTTTCTCGTTGTTGTTTTTCTATGTCTTACGGACTACAGCAGTGTTTTCAAGTGACTAATGGCTGCCCTCTGTGAATGACAACGTGAGGGCGAACACACTCACAGTACTTGTTCAGCCCTGCACGGTAACCTTCAAATGCACGTTGAAGTCCAATAGACTACAAGTGCACTCCACATTGCATTTACACAGTGTAGAAATATGTGTTTTGGTTGGGCTCTGTTGGACATTTGCTCATCTCCTTAGAAAAGAAAAGGCTATTTGCATTCAGTTCTTAGCTGCGGAAGAATAATTGCACACTTAATTCCAAATTGAAGTTGACATGAAGACATTAGGCATGGAGAATGTAGTTGAACCCTCACTGTTGCGACCGCTTTGGATGTCTCAATAAGTGCTTTATATCTTATGTGTTTGGTGAGGGTGGTATCTTGCACTGCCAAGGCGGAGACTAACCCTCCCGCGCACACATTCACACACACTCACAGTCCTATGAATGACGACCCTCCTGGACTAGAGTGTGTTTGTGACGCACCCTTAAATCCCATGAAACCCCTCCCTCTTACCGATGCCCAGAGACTGACCCAGGGCTACTGTGGACTCATAAAGAGGAAGAGCACTGTAAAACACACCAACACAAAAAGAACACTCAGTGGTGATGGACAAATGGACAGACTGACTACTGCTGTGCTGAAAAACTACTGGCTCCAGGCAGGAAGCAGCCATGAACCATTGACAGGTATTGGTCCACTTTTCATGCAAACAGGTTTAAACAAAGTTCAACCCTCTGATGACTTCCATTGCAGCTTTTTGGTGTTGTGTTAAGTGTAGTGTTAAGAATGATTTAGTTTATTTAACTGGCTGTCCCTTTGTTTAAACTTATCACTAAAAGGAGTAATTCAACATTTTGGGAAATACACTTATTTGCATTCTTACTGAGATTTACATGAGAAGATCAATACCACTGTCTCATCTGTCTATTGAATATAAACCTGCAGCCAGGATCTAGTTCTTACCATAAAATCTGAAAGCAGAGAAAAACTGCTTGCCTAAGTCTTTGTAAAGGTAAAAGCTCACCTAAAACAGCAGGTCACTGCACCCGGACAAGAAAGTGCAGAAAAAAATAATTTCACGCTGTTTTCTATACGGATTAAAGAAAAAAGACTTTAAGACAACATAGGACAACACTAAATCTTTGGTGCAGTAGGAAACCTTGAAGTTAGTATAAGTTGTACATATGTTCAATAACCCAAAGTGCAAGGAGATCAGAAGTGCACTAGAAGTACACAGTAAATTATAGTTAGGCTGTTAGAGGTATTAGGAAAGGAGGTGCTCTGGAAAGAGATTAGTCTTTGAGTCCTTTTGAGTCCTGAGACTTTTGAAGACAGAGAGGGACGCCTCTGCTGTAGAGTGAGCCAAGAGCCATTTCCATTCTTAATGCTAACCTAAGCTAACCTGGCTCCAGCTCTATATGTAGCAAACAAGCATAGGAGTGCCATCAATCTTCTCATCTATCTCTCAATAAGGAAGCCAATCAGCATGCTACTAAAAACTTTCTTTACATGATGAGACAATACAAAGCATTACTGGTTTGTTGGTAACACCACTTAGGGATACCTTCTGCTACGTATCATGAGACGACCAGCATTATTATGAAAAAACTAATCATTTAATAAAAATATAAAGCAGCGCAATTAAATTTTATGGCTTATGGCCGATAATCTCAACATGGTTAATATAGCCTGGTTTATTTCTGGAAATTTCAAACCAGCATGTATGTATTAGAAAATATACTTACATGGCAAAGATGAGCTCACAGCTAGAACATTTATAAAAGAGTAATCAATTTATACATTTATAAAATAAAATCTTTCAAAGATCAAAAGTTTCAAGGGCATTTAAAAAATACAGGTAAACTAAATCTGGAAGTGATATTGTGCCAAACTTTGTGGCCAGTTGCTGTTACTAACTTTACATTATTTTTGTTCTCTTTCTGTGCTTCATCCATCAGTTTTTTGGGACGTGTCTGTTGGGACCAGAGGAGCACTGCAAGAAGGAAGGAGAGGACGAAATGCTTTGTTTTGCCTCACTGTGTACAGATGACTGAGAGAGATGTAGAATATCAAATATGCTCCCAATGTTGAAGAGGTACTCAGCCATCAGCACTCCATTCCAGTGTTGCATGACCCTCTGCAAGTGGACTGTACATCTTTGATATGATCATCCCTGTACAAGTGCATCATTTTGATTGATCGTTTTTGGACTTTTACAGACACTACTATTGTGGAACACTAACGCTCTCTTTGGAAAAAAACTAAATATGTCTGATTTTATTGTTCAAGGATTGTACAGGAATTCATGGCTGCATTTCAACATGTTTACTTTTTCTGTGCCTCTTCACCTTTTGAATAAGCCAAAGTAGACTGCAGTTGCTTTTGTTCTTGTTGAAAATACTTCAATTTATTTTATTTGACTCCAGATCAATATTTAAATCTCAGCAGTCCGTCCTCTCTGCTACACTGAGCTGATGTTGCAACATTTCTGCATATTTTATCTGCAACCAAATTTTCCCTCAAGCAAAACAATGAATAGGCTTGATGCTGATGGACTTCCTGTTTGCTTCCTGTTTACACGTCAGTACTGATCTACTGGATCCAATTCTTTATGCCCTTACTAATGATGCACCAAAAGTTTACCCATTATTTAATTTGTCAGCTCCCGAAAAACCAAATAAGTAGCTGCTGATCAGGACTAAAATTTGCCCACTTTTTAGTCATAATTTCCCTGAAGCAGAAAGCTGACAACACATTAGTTCTTTACACTTACACTGGTACTTGGTTATGTCTTAATATATTTCCCTTTTACAATTAGGCCTTTACTTTCATGTAACATGTTGCAAAACCTAAAAAGATAAAGGAAAACACATCTCAAACTTGAAAAAAAAATGCATGTGTAATGCACGTTAGGTGCAGTTTCCTCCTTTACGTTTGTTTGCTTGTAATATTTTCTCTCACATGATGCTTTAAGTTCTGCTGTTTTTCTCACATTAATATTTTTATTATTATTATTATTATCACCCTAATTTTTTTTTTGCTCCATTTTTTGCCTGTTGATCTTTTATGTTTGTTTTTAAAATATGTTAAGTAACTTATTTCACTTGTAAAAATATGTTGATATTTATTATCATTGTACATATGTCCTTATTTTTTATAAGTGTATATATACACAAATAAAAATAGAGATATACTCAAAGTGTGTGAATTTGTTTGTAATGGGTCATATAAACATCATCATAATCATAGAAAGTGATCAGTTATTGTGTTATAGTTATAATGTTTTCTGAGTTGTCTTGGCCAGAGTTGTCAGAGTGGGTCTTTAACAGGTCATTAACAAAAAGTCTAACAAAAACAAGCTGGGAACTGGGAAACAGGAGCTTGGCTCATATAGGACCTATAAGTCAGCACATCTTGGTCTCTGCTTATTCTGTTTTTCTTTCTTTCTTTCTTTCTTTCTTTCTTTCTTTCTTTCTTTCTTTCTTTCTTTCTTTCTTTCTTTCTTTCCTTCTTTCTTTCTTTGTCTTTTGTCAAATTTGATGCATGTGCAACACTAAATTGTTGAAGTTCACACATTCTCACACATTGATTCCCAGACAGGTAATTTATACCTCAGGTTATGTTTGGGGAAAAATTATGTGTGTCCACATATTGGTGTTTTGACAAAATAAACACATACATAGAGTTTAGAATTAATGTGAATCTTATCTTATTAGTGTGTCAGCCAACAAACAAACACCCAGCTACGATATGCTGACACATCTCAGTCATAACCTTCAGTTGTAACAATTGTCTGAAAGTGCTGAAAGTGACATTGAAGAACCTTTTAAATGATGACAGAGAATTTTAATTATATAGACATACCAGCCTATTTATAATGACAAGTTTAGGAAATTCAAGTATGGTGAATAATATACACATTGAAAGGCCCTTTGTCAGAATTCAAAATTCACAGCTTAAAATTTGACAATAATGTGTCAATAAGTCCTAAGGTTTATTATTTGCACACATATAGTAAAACATCACAAATACATAGTATATAGTTTTTTAGCCACTTAATAAAAATATATATACAATGTATTTGTAATGCGAATAAATTCAGAATGGTTTTGTAAAACTCCCTGTATCATTGTACTGATTTGGTATTTTGTCAAACTTCTTGTTTTTTAAATAGTAAACATCTCATTTTCTCAGTATCTCAGACACGTACACTGTTATTTCACCTGTGCATGTCTGGAGCTGTTTCATTTCCCTAGCCTGTGCTGCACAACAATAACAACAACAGTCAAGTTTCCATCGCCTTGCACAGCCTTGCATGGTGTCAACAGAAGAAGCCACCGGCCTCATGTGGTCGACAGTTCCAGCTGTGCAGAGAGACTCACGGTTGCATCTGATCTCAGTGTACTCGGCTACACCACAGACTCCCAACCTCACAAAAAGAGGAGCTGTGTGTGTGTTTGAGATTGTGTTTGTGCATGTGTGGGTAGGGTTCTCTGAGCTTTTCAAGAGCATATCACAGTTCATTCACCGGTTGGGGCTTGTTTATTTTCAGTCACACAGAGCAGATTGAATGTGATGTAAAACCACTGTAAAAAATGTAAAAATATGTTATTACAATGAGGTTGAGTACATTTTTAGCTGCTTTTCTGGAGGTACCACTCATTTTCCTTCATGTTGCAGGCCAATTTGGCTTTTAAGAAACTTAAAGCGTCTTTTTTATGTACGACAGCATGATCAAAAATCAAACAGAAAAGCTAGTGAATGGACAAATTTCTGTTGCTGCCCAAAACCCATATCTTCGTTATGTGTGTTGAAAACAGTTTGTCACAGTCTATAACCTCCAACAAGAAAATGCTGATAGCTACCTGTCTGGCTGACAGATTGGGGGAGTTTTCACTTTGAGCATCAGGTCAGCTATGAACCAACAGACTGAAAGACGGTTGCAGTCAAGCTCCAGCTGTTTGGTTCCAAGACAGCCAGCAGCAGATGGGGCCCTACAGCCGAGGGAGCAAGTTCCATTCCAGCTGGATCTCTGGCAAAAAAAAAAAAAGTTGTTACATTGTACCCAAAAACATTGAAATTACTGTTTTTTCCCAGGATCAAAATACAATTTCCAAAATACAGGATGCAATGAACCATCATCGCTTCTAAGATTAATGTATATTTATATGTCAATTATATATTTAGTGTATATAATTTGCATGCGAGTGTGTATGTGTGTGTGTGTGTGTGTGTGTGTGTGTGTGTGTGTGTGCAGGTGCCCTGTCTCCTTGTAGGAGTATTTTTACTATATATTTTGAAATGTCAATTTTGAATTACAGGATTACATTTATTTAAGTGAATGTCCCTTATTTCACTGTATGCATCTGTCTCAGCCTCACCTGTAAATACTGACCATATGTTTTGTTTTTTGGGGGTTTTTTTTCAGTTGCCATGATTTCTTTTTGTATGGTCCTTGTTCAGTTGCCAGTGTTTGGTCACTGAGCCTGGACCTGGTCAGGATCTGCCTCTGCTTTCTGTCTCTGACAGTTAAGAGATGTTCTGCCAATTCATAATCTCTGTTTAGGGACAGATAACATTCAAATCTACTTTGGCTTTTAGTTTCTCTTTTGCAGTGTTTCAATAGGTTCCTCTACGTTGTGTTAGTACTGGGTTTACTCTGATGGATGCTTGGAAAGCGGTGCTGGCATAGGGGACTCTTTCCTGGGCTTAGCTCTTGGGTTTGGAGGGCTATGGAAAGGAGAGTGTCTGGGGGCTTGGATATAAGGTGCTTAGAAAATGTGAGTGCTCTCTTTTGAATGTTAATCATAAGTGGGTATCTGCCTGGTTCTACTCAACAGGCATTTGCTTTTCTTTGTACTTGTGAAATGTATCTGCAGAATTCTGCATGTAAGGATTTTTTTGGGGCTGCTTATCCCAGTAGTTGGGATGACTGAGTGCACCTCATATGTCACTACCTTACAGCATAGTGAGCAGGAAAACAGTATCAAATATTTTTAGCCATATTTTAATTGGAATTTAGAGAGCAATATGATTCCATATAGAGTTTTTTTTTCTATGAATGCATTCACTGCAATGTTAAAACTTCCTGACGCTACTATGGTTATATCAAGGTAGGTATAGTTCAGATTGTGTACAATGATTTGATTATTTCATGATATCTGGGGTGTTTTTGGATAATTCTCACATTAGTTCTCTTCATAAATTACAGATCTGACAGTATTTTTCTACTAAGTCTGGCTGTTGCTGTTGTTCTGGCTCAGGAGGAGACAGTAGAACAAGGTCATCAACATAAAACAGAGACTTCACCTCTCTATCCAACTGAACAGCAAGTTTATTCATATACACATGCAAATAATATTAATGGTTTTGTGGCCATGTTTTGCTCTTGATCACACCACTGGTCCATTTTTGTCGTATAAAGCCAATTTTAATAGCTGTCTTATGAACTATCATGTCGATATCATAAGTGGCCTTGTTTACACCATCTTTGGTAGGGACATATCAATTTTGGTCATATATTGCGATTAATTAAATGATTTTGTCTCCATTGTCTGTGGCCCATCTGTAAGCATGATTTGACTTTTAGTTTACTGGGCTCCTCTTTGTGTCACTCATTTGACCTGAGAGTTTAAAGAACACATTTATTTGGTTCTGTACTGAAATGTGAATTTGCTGTCTGACAGTGAATGTACTGATAGTCGAGGGGTCCTCGTCAGTGATTGCAAAGTCTACAAGAGCTGAGGAGTTAATATCCCAAAAGAGTCCCCTCTGAACCTACCATTAAGTCTGTATAGGCCTAAGACCCCACAGAGACGCATTACCTCCCTGACGTTTGATTTATTTCTGAGTCAAGGTTGTTTCAATGGATGATGGCTGGTGTGGTAAACAAGGGAGACTGACCAAATCCATGACCTCAGGTTGACCTTGTTCGTTCCATTCAGAGATCCAGTTAGATGCACATGTCTCTGGACCTGGAAATAGGTGATTTCAAATGTTGAAGAGTGGAGACCCTGAATATTCTAACTTAAAAATCAACCCATTAAAAACAATCGAAATGAAGCTGTATAACTATATATAAAAGTTATATAATTATATATAACTATCTATATATTCATATATTTAACAGAATAGCAATATATGTATTCTATGGAGTCGTGTATCGTTTCCATTACTGTCCCTGTACGATCATTACTAAGCAACGCAATCGAGTTTCTTCTTCTACTACGTATCCTGCTTTCACTGTCAGAGGGCACGTGGTAGCTAGACTGGTATTTCTATTGGCCAATTCATATTAAACGAGTTCCGGCCGTAGTCGCAACCCCTAAAATACGGAAGTTAGATCCTTCGAACGATACACTTTCTCGGTTATTATCGCCGTTTTCTAACAACGTCCGTCGTTGTTATCAATAGATACCTTTTAAGCAAAAGCATACAATACATAGCTTGGTTTGAGGTTGTACACGTTCTTACCAATGTAGCAAAGCTTTTCCACGCGGAGGGATCCATATGCCGCCGAGACTGGCTCTGGCGTGGAGCGTGATTTGAATTGTCCTCTGCGACTACGTTTTATTGTTTTTATATTGTAGGAACATGTATTGAGATATGAATGGCCTTTTTGTGATATTATAGTCTGTGTTTGTTTTTATATACATATTTTAACAGCCGAAGCCCCTTTCAGTTACCTTAAATTCCCAAGGTAAGTGAACATCAGTACTGTTGCTGCTGTGAGCTAACGTCCCAGAAGAAGACGAGCGCTGAACAACAATTAGCTTTACTTTTATTTTTCCTAGCTTGTCGGTGATAGTAACGTCCCTGGCAGCCTTCTGCTGAATCCGTTGAACTGTTGTCGACCCATTCAGTTCATAATGCGTATTCAATAAATATATTTATCATTAAGCACGTGCGGGAAGTTTTCAGTTACCCGGTGGTGTTTTCTTATGTCAGCGGGGTTATTAAGCTAACTATATTAGCTCGATCTGAAGCTAACACTGCGCTTTGAAACGCTTTGCTTTTCAGTATGTTCAGTACATTTTGTTATTTGCCGTAAGGTTACAAAGTTGACAAATATGGGTTTATTATGGTAATACGGATGTCTGACTAGTCCCCTGTTTCATTCATCATTAGTTTCATCTAGTAACTGCTGTCGACACTGTACATGTCCGTGTAGTTCATCTCCTCTTGAATAATAGATTTACTCAAATTGTCTATGCAGATGGCTACAATAGAGAGTAACACCATTGGCACTGACGGAGATCAAAAGGAGAAGATGTCCTCCTATGAAGTGGACGCCCCTCCTGTTTTAAATGGCACCTCAGCCCCCTTGAATTTCTCTGAGCTCACACCTAATCAGTTTGGCATCTCCGTCCAGAGTTTTACCCCAGCAGCAGCATCATCAAACCGCAAAGGTGAGATTATTGGTTCCTATTAGGTATTACACAACATAGAATATCACAGACAGTTTTTGCTTTGTATTGATTCTGCTTTGCACAGCCACCACCCAAAAGGCTTGCCTAGGTATGACTTGTGATCACATTAAACTATACTGCTGCCACAATCTGTGACCAAAACAGTGACAGATTTACTCTTCAGCACAAAAAAAGTCAAGAGTATGTTCACATTTCAGTTAAGTGTTACTAACTAAGTCATATTATTCTCTCTTTTGCTTCAGATAAGTCTCGTCTAGCACAAATAAAGGCAAGGCGGAGGTCCAGCATTGGTGTCCGAGGCTCCCCAGAGACAAACTCCCTTATCCGCTTCATAGCACAACAGAGAATGAAGACTCCACCAACCCAACAAACTCCAGAGGTGAGATGCTTCTCACGATACATTTAAGCTTACCGCGCACTCCTGTCGCATCATTTCAGAGTGTGAGGCAGCGATCTGGTTGGTTTGGTCAGCTCCATGTGATGAGCACTGAACGACATATATTTCTCATAGTGTCTGTAACTGTGTGGCATACTTCCTTTGTTTTTCTTTGACAGACACACACAAGGACTGTCACTACCACAACCACAAGTCATAATGGATATATATTGAAATGCATGCACTCTTATACTTGCATTCATCAGAATGGGCCTATTCTGTCCAGCTTTACAAGTTGAATAGAGATTAGGTGGAATCGGAAAAGCCCCTTGAATAGCACCATATTCACACTTTATTTTGGCACACAGAGAACTTTTGAAAGCCTACCTACCGTACAAATTATGTAATAAAAATTTACTGTGCAGTGTGAACCAGCTTCTTCTCTGCCTGCAATGCATGTCTAATAATAATTTATAAAATTTAAAAAAACAGTAAATTGCTTTGTAAATAAAGCCCCCTGTTAAGACATGTTGTGGGAGATGGGCTACTGTGACTTGTCTAACACAGTTGCTTACTTAAGACCTTTCAAATAGTGTTCAGATACAAGAGTGAGCTGTGTGACGCCAAGTCTTTGAAGCACACTCAGGAAGTGCAAATATCAAGACTAGCTTTAGGCCTCAACATTAGCCTAATGCAGTAAATGATCAGAGAGGAAGAGAAATTATGGATCTCTTGCTCTGACTGTCAAATAAAGCAATATTATGTAGAGAGAATTGCTGTAGTGCTGAAAATTCTAATTTGGCAGCTCAAAATACAAATTCTTTTCACAATAGAAATACTGAATATTTTATTAACTGATGTTTTTACTTCAAGGACATGAGATAACTATGACTTTAAAGTGATTTAAGATTTCTCCATCAACACTGTTTTATAAATTGGTCACAGCTTGGAAAGTGGCTGAACATACAATCTTCTCCTAAGATATTTATATTTCCACACGTGAATGTCAATTAGTCAATTATACACATATACTACACACTATTATTATATGAATAACTTTTATTATTTAACCTCACTAATGTACATCCACATTTAAAACAAATGGAATAAAATCAATCCATAATCCCCCTCCCCTCCCCCAAGACCTATTAATTTATATGGATGGACACATAACTATGCAGTGAGGAAGGAAATGGGTTTACCTGAGAAAATATGTTTGGTCACTTTGTAAGTTCAGATAAAATTAGAAAAGCATGTCGCTTGAGTCGAGTTTCATTTTATCAAATATGATCCTTGTTAAAAAATAATCTGCATTTTATCTGCATCTTAAGAAAAGCAGAGTCCTCCCTGGTGTCTCTGGGATTTAAATTCTAGTGTGAGGGAATAGACAGAATGAAACAAATATTTTCATCTTCCACAAAGCAAGCTTTGACCAGATCTGTGGGAAGAGAAACCAAGTCAAACCATGTAAAAGTGTAATAATGTTTAAACCCTTGTTCCTTCTGTGTTGAATGTTGAATACATTAATACAGAAAATAAATGTAATCTAACAGCCCGTAGAGAACCCATAAAATGACGCCGCACCCAATATTTAATTATCAAAGTCTCAAATCCTGTGGGCCTTGAAGGTAGCAAATACAAGTTATCCGTTTGCATTTTAACAGGAAGTGTCAGTCACAGTGTGCTTTGCTGTAATAGTCTCTGTGGTATAAAATCACAATGACAGTCACTGACACTTTTCAAATCTGCTATCCTCAGTTATCCGTGGTGTGTTCCAAACTAAAATATTGTGCTTGAGTTGTTTTAACCCTTTTTGTTGGATAAAGTCTAGACAACTGAGTCATCTTTTCTATACTTTCAGGTTTGTTTACCAAAATTGTGTTGACAGACATACATTGTGAATTTATCTAAAATTTGTGTGACAAAACATTTAGTGTTTAGATTTTAAATACACAGCTTTCATAAGATTTCAGTCCGAGCTTACTCATTGCCGAAGACAGCATACTTAGAATGGATCGCAATAGAATAAATCTGCACACAAGCACAAATGTGTGAAGAATGAAAGGTGTGTATTTGAATGAAACTAATGGGCTTTATTTATATGGCACAAATATAGCTCAAAGTGCACTCACTGGCCACTTAATTAGGTACACCTTGCTAGTACTAGGTTGGACCCCCCTTTTGCCATTAGAACTGCCTTAATTCTTGGATGCATCAAGCAGTTGATGCAGATTTGCTTGCTGCACATCCATGATGCAAATCTGGATGGACAGTGAACTGTCATTGTCATGTTCAAGAACTTTTTAGATGATTTCAGCTTTGTGACATGGCATTAAACTATGCTTATATGGTACAAAAGGGCCCAAAGTATGCCAAGAAAATATCTTTCACACCATTACACCACCACCACCACCCTGAATCGTTGATACAAGGCAGGATAGATCCATGCATTTGTGTTGTTTGTTTTTGTCGTTTACTCTACCATCCAACTGCAGCAGCAGAAATCATGACTCATTAGACCAGGCAATGTTTTTCTCATCTTCTATTGGACAATTTTGGTGTTGTTCTATCATAGATCATGGAACAATAGGGAAGGGCAAAGCCATTCAGTGCCTTAAAAACTAAGAAGAACTTATAGAATAAGTTACAGGGTGTTTCAGTGTAGGTTGTGTAGATCAGGATTATTTTAGTTTTTGTTAAAACCAGCAGTTGCTGGATAGGGATCTTATGTTGATCTTATCTTAGGCTAGTATATAGAGCATTACAGTAGTCAAGACAAATAGAAACAAAAGTGAACAGACGTCTTTTAGTGTCTTTCTGGTCTTATCTCTCTCTCTCTCTCTCTCTCTCTCTCTCTCTCTCTCTCTATCTATCTATCTATCTCTATCTATCTATATATATATATATATATAATTGCTCAAAAGAATTAAGATGGGCCAGATCAGATGTCCCAGTTTAGCAAAAACAAGATTTTTTTTTTTTTCTTTCCTTTGGGTCAATAAGGAGGATCTCACTCTTATCTTCATTTAGCCATACTACGACAGAGCTGTGCATGTTTGGAACGTAGTGAGTCTGTCGTGGGCAACAAAGAAGTGTGTTATGCTGGAGAAGTGGTTTAAGAAGTTTTGGTGGACTTTTTGTTCTCTCTTCTACCGTGAAAACCAATTCTCTCTAAGTCTGCAGACGGTGAGTCTAATACTAAAGTGATACACTTTCAGTCATATTTGACTTGAAGGAAAAAATACTCTTGTGTTAATGGTAATGACACAATATTCTCAAGGTGTTACATGATGCATATTCCTGGATTGTGTGTGGAAGGAGTATGTAATATATGTGCTGCCTCTTGCTAATGCCACTCCTGTAATTCCATAAGTGTGTGACTTGTCAAACTGCATCACTGAGCAGATATGTTTGTTTTTGCTGTCTCAACACCCAGCATGCCATGAGTAGTCCTTTCCTTCCCCGGGTTGCTTCCACACTGAGGCAGAAGATGGCCTCCTTCCAGAGCCTGATGGATGTCGAGGAGAGTGAGGTCTGTGATCAAATGCCAAGGCAGGACAGAAACATTGGAGGATGCATCAAGACAAGAGATTATCTGTCTGGTGAGGCCGCCTCATTGCCACAGGATTAATAGTTTCATCTCTCGAAGAGGATCTATGCCAGTAGGATTTCTTTATTATCTCTGGAGGCACCATTCAAAGTAGTGGATTAATTCATAGCACAGTTTAGTCCCAATTTATGACAAGTCATTTCATTTTAGCTTGGTCAGACTCATAAATGAGCCACTTTCTGAGCTGTTTGTTGCTGAAGTGAGACTGTATCTCAATTCCTTGGATCATATTTGTTTTAGTGATTTTCTAGTCTTTTATGTTTATTTGATGTGTGATATTTTATTTTCTATTTAGTCTAGGTATCCCCAAGTCCCATTTGTTTTTCTGTGTTTATGTAGAATTCCTTTTTGATAAGTTTTTTTTTTTTTTTTTTTTTTACTCTCAGATGGGAACAGTTTCGGTGGCAAAGAGAACCACCCACCAATGATGATGCCCACACCCAAAAAGAGGAGGTGTCTGGGCCCCCTTGAAGGCTGCGAGGTAGAGATTGGAGAGGCCGGCTGCCCTTTCCTCCACTTCAATTTGAAGAAGCAGGAGGTACACTCACTCTGATTATCTACTTACTTGACTGCTGTGAATAATTTAACTAAAAGGTTTTACCGCTGTACTTTGCTTCCATTGAATCTGCTGATTATTTTTAACTCCTCTATGAATGGTAGGTGTCAGTGCTACACAAGTCTTTACAAGCAACTAAAAAGAGAAAATAACACTCTCAAATAAGTTTGATTTTAAGTGCTCGGTATTGAGGTTTGTTTATTTATTAATGTAGCCTCTTTGTCTTTTTTTTTTTTTTTTTTTTTTTTTTTTTTAACTTGCAGCTTTTACTTGTATTTTGTAAGGTGCAAAATCATGTTTCAATATTCCGATTCACTCAAGACACTACAAAAACAATTTTATAAATTTATTATTTTCTGTGCCCATGAGAGAAGTGCTCTTGCTGCTGTGGTGCAGTGCAGCGAAATGAAAGCAGTGTGAATTCCTTTATCATGTGTACAGGAGGATCACAAACCGGTGACACATGTTTTGACACAAGGACCGCTGCCATCCATTGAGACTGTGGAAGAGGCCCAGACTGTGCTTATCACCCCAGCCCTACATGTTGACTTTGAGAGTCAGGCCTGTTGCCCCACTGAGAACCAACAGGTTAATCCAGACACACACACAGACATACAAGTACAAACAAAAATTGGGTGTGTGACAGAGAAAAAACAGCTAACACTGAAGCTGTTGATGTATTTGACACCACAACCAGACTCGATTTAAAAACTGCCATAAGGAAGTGACTTGAAGTGATTAACCACACACACAATATGAATCTGTATGAAAATCAGCAATTTTATGTAACTTCTGTGACAGTGTGGCACCAAGCAGTAATGAGATGCATCTCCATCATGGCCACACAGCAGAAAGCGCCCTTCTTAAAGATGCCATTAGATTTAGTTAAGTGCCCTCTTTGATTTCAGGTGTTTTCTCCTTTGCTACATTCCTGGTCCTACTGACATCTAAGATTACTTAGAATTACTAACAGCATGGGCTGTCTGATCTGCAGAGCTATATTTGTATGTTAAGAAAACATTTCCTATGCTTGATACATTTTGAAAACACATTTTCTAATGGAGGACAACCAGTAAGCTTTTATTATGAAGCAGCTGCTGTGAAAGCTGTTTATCTGTTATTGAGGTCAGCACTGATTGCTGTGCTGTAAAAACAGCTCAACACAGCAAAATGCTTCAGTTTAAAACAGGTGCAGGTCCTCATGTGACATGAGCATATGACCTGGGAAAGCAACACTCAAAAAAAAAAAAAAAACCTTACTAGGCCACAGTATTGAGAATGTGTGTTTTTGGATAACCACTATCTCAATTCATAAAATATTTTCAGCACAACTTCGGTCAGCAGATGAATTTTAAAGGAGCAGTTCACTATTTTGGAAAATACACTTCTTTAAAACGGGTACATAGCTAGCCTAGCTCAATCCAAAATTGCCAGCATATCTGAAGATGAATAAATTATCTGTAATAAATAACACATTTATTGTTTAATTAGTATAATATTGGCCAAAGTAACTAATAGGCCAACCTCTGTGAGGTACAGACCCATATGCTGCTCTGTCTGAACCTGGATCTATAACCTAGAAATTATTGAGAAATCTAACATTTTTGGATAGTTTTTCTTTTTCAGCTATGACTGCTTTTCTAGCTGTTTGGGCACTGGTCAATTGATGGCTGAGTCAGTAGGGCTTAACCATATGGAGAAAAAAAACATATCATATTGCAGTTATTTTAACAGATATTGCAATTGTGATATGAGTCAGGATTCCAGTTGGAAGGATCTTTTTGTATTTTATTTTCATTGAAAAAATATCACTGATGTGATTTTTGTTCTGTCTTTTACCAAACAAACACATTCCTTCACATCTGGAAAATATGATTTGTAGGTTGCAATAATCTCTAGCAGCACAACGCTAATGGTGCTAACAATGTACAACAATATTCTGACACATTTTACCTTTATCAAAAAAATTGCATCTTCAGTGTTTCAATTAATTGTGCAGCTCAATATTTTATCCATTGTGCCACTATACTACTCAACCAGCCACTGCTATTAGAGTCAGTGATAGAGAGAGACACACACAGTGTGACAGTGAAGTTGGCTATTGTTTAATATAAAAATGGCTTAGATTGTTAAAATGTGAAATTAAGTTAACAAAAAAGAAAAAAAGGGAGACTTAAGGTACACTAAAATTAAACACTTCATTTTTTCAAAATCTACTTACAACGAATTGCAGTATTTGTTTACCATATTTCCATGAGATGATAATAGAATACTAGTGTAGGAATTATTGTTTATTTATAGATTTATTTTTGTTACTGACATTGTACACACACGTACACAGTGAACATATGTTGGGATGGTTCACACACTGGCCAAAAACCAAGTTTGGAATGAGCCTCAGCATGACAGTTCACAGGAGAAGGCTGCTATACCTTTTAAATTCTTTTTGTGTATGCTATCGAATATGAAAAGACATGGGATGAAGACTGTAAGCATACTACTCGATTACGATAAGCAAATTATTAAACAGCATTTTTGCAAATTCTTGCAAGAAATATTATTCAGAAATATTTCAGTCACACTTACCCTACTTACCAAGTGGTTTTGTGAAGCTCCTTAAGTTACAGTCCAACACAATGTGTGAGCGCATGTATTCTCTCTCAACAGGATGATGTCTTTGAACTCCAAAGCCCCAGGCAACCACTACCTGATGATCCTGCCATAGCTTCACCTGCACACCCCACCTCCCACATCAACATCGCTTCTGTCCCTTCTCTGAGGGAGATGAAGCCCACAGGTAATCGCACACTGTTCTTGATGGTCATGTTTAAGTAACTGGCCTTTTATCTTCGGGTAGCTTGGAATTTGAGGGTAGGCTTGATACTCTATATCCAGGCTTCATACCAGGAGAGTGTTTTGAGCAAGTTGTATTGACACCAAATTCATCACCCACCTTTGAGTTCTTCTGTGTTTTAACATTTCTGTTAATATCTTTGTGAGAATACATCATAGAAATGCGATTTAAAGACTTGACTTTCTCGCAAGATCATATGCAACTTACAGGTTGATCTAGAATCAGTCAATATACAAGCGCTACACATAGGTCATCTGCCTCTTAACATGCATAATTGGTAGATTCATTTATCATTCAACTTTTTTTACTGAGAAACTAACAGATGAGTACTCAATAATTCACCAACAACGGACCTGTTACCTTAGAAATACTGCAGTTTTCATTTAGTCAACACTGGAGGGGCTTGAAAAATAGAGTGAAAGCCATAGCAGCAGTTTTGCAATGCAGTGACTAGGATTGAGAAAAAAGTTGTTGTCATTATTCATTTGCATTTCAAAGTTTGATATGTAGTATGAAGTCATTATTCAATCCATCATAATATATTGAAAGTAGAGACAATGACACACTCAAAAAATTATAGTAAAAAATGTATTTTATACCTTTTTATTATGCATTTATTTACTATTTTATTCATATATTTCACTACTTTGAAACTCTTGGGTAAACCCAAGCACCAAAGCAGTTTATCCAGATGAGTAAAGGTTTAGTCAGATCTCAACGTCTCAACAGTTGGACCAAATTGTCAATTTACACAGTGCTCTAGGAAAGTTTGATATAAAACACTTGTTATATGGAGTAGGGCTGGGTGATGTGACTTCAAATAAATATTTTTTTTTTTTTTTAATTTATTTTTCAAACATTTACCTTGATTAATGAACAAGTACACTTATCAGCCTCTCTCTTTCTTTGAGCTGTGTTTACACAATCATCAGTGCGATTGTGTTCCAAATGATTAAAGAAATTAGTGCTGTTATCTTTGGTTGCTATTCATGTTTCATTCAGCACTGTCTGGTATTTGTGAGTGATAAATCAGGAGGCGAGGCGGGTGTTTGTGTCATCATTTCCAAAAGTCTCTTCTGCCATTCAGGCCAAAATGCAACCCCAGCATTTTCACACTAAAACAGGTGCAACAGCATTTCCAAACTTTCTTTGGAAAGTTTCTCACTTTTAGGGCCTCAAAAACTAGTGCATGTGAGGAATAAATGTATCAAAAGTGATAACTAAAATGTATCAGTGTGCACGTAGCCACAATAATACATGACTGAACATAAGTTTGTGCTTTTGTTACAGGGACAGTTCATGAATACCTGCATTGGGGAAAGTATTAACTGAATTAATCGACATGAGTAATATCAAGTCGTTGACAGGTTCTGAAGGTCGGTTTTGATACTTATTTAGCAAACCCAAATAAGCAAAGATTTTCCTTTCTGTGCAGGAGAGGATGAGTCTACTGGGATGTCCACAGTTAAAAAGAAAAAGAAGGTGCACTTTGGAGGTCCACTCTCTCCTGAGTTCTTTGATAAAAACCTACCCCCCAGCACCCCATTACAGAAGGGGGGTGCACCAGCCCGAGCACCCACACCAGGTGGGGGCTTACAGCTGCGCTCATTGTTGAAGACACCACAGAGGAGTGAGTCCCAAACACCGAAAACTCAGCCAGACCTCAGCAGTCCCACCATGTTTGGTGCCTCCCCAATACTTGCAATGCCCCGCAACTGCAGAATGCAGCCTATGGAAGAGGACAATGAGGAGAAGGTTGGGAAGGTAGAGAAAACACCTGGTCACTTTGAATGAACATTAAGAAAATAATAGTTACATTCAAGACAGTCAGGTAGCATGCAGCACAAATCTTGTATCTGTGTTACATGGCACAGTTATTTCACTTGGTATATTTGTATGTTGAATCACTGAAATGTTCAATCATTGAAAAGACACATTATACACTATAATACTATCATATCTAGATTGTAGATTAAATTCATCACAGACCAACATTGTTCTTTATTTCTTGGTCCTAGATTGTTTTCCCTTCTATGGAGGAGATTGAGTCTGAAGTGACAAGTGGTACAGGTTGGTTATTATAGTTTCACCCTGAGAGTTACAGTTTCTAGTCCCCAGTATAATGTAATTAAACTATAATAACAGCTCTTCCCATATGTTAAAATTTCAGAATATACATTGGAGTCCCAGCCAGTGAATTTAAACACTGCTTTTCACGAGGAGTCGCTTTCTCAGAGTGTGACAGGTGAATGGCCAGCATAAAATTTTTTTCCTTTCATTAACTTAATGTCTTCATTCCCCTCATCTTTGTCTTGTCCCATCTCCTGATACCTCAAGTAGCGTTGAGCTATAAGACAGAAATGACATTCAAACTTGTAGCATCTATCTTAAACAGCCAGTTGTCTGTTGATTACTGTTTCCCATGGTAACCCATAGAATCAATAATAGATTATTCCTCAGGGTCTGGGACTACACCCAGTACAACCTCAGAGGTGGATGTCCTGAATGAGTCTGCAGCCCTAGCAGAAAAGAAGCAGCTTCAAGCAGGTGTTGCATCTCCAGGTCCAGGCAGATCCCGCAACCTAAAGAAAAAGGTCTGCCACTGTTTTAATTTTCTTTTTCTTTTAAAGCTACTCTCTTGGGTAGGTCATTGCGGTCACATTTATGCTCTTACTGTCTGTTAATATTTCCAAAGTAATTATTTTGATTCTCTATAGAACTTCATAGTGTGAAATTTCCATTTTATGCACCAAAAACTTCTAAATTTATATCTTAGCAGCCAGAACCAGAGTGTGAATCTACCAGTGAGGCTCCAGCTCGCTCCAGCAGTCGGAAGAGAAAGGTCTGTCCTTACCACAAACTGCTCTCTGCTTGATCTCAAGGGTCATAACATGCACCTATCTAATATACTGTTTAATTCCACTGGATCTGAACTTAATAGTATCTAATGATATCCACTCTGAGTGTGTGTGTGCATGTGTGTCAGACATTCTCTATGTAACATATCCTCATGCCAACTCTTTGCTCCCTCAGCAACCAGAGGAGAGTGAACCTGCTAAGAGGTCGACACGCTCCGCTGCCAAGTTGGCCTCTGGGAAGATGAAGGTAAGTTGGTGGAGTCTGCTCATTTGATTTCTCTTTACACCGCTTCACCAGGGGATCTGCAGACCTGTCTTTCTGGGAGGCAGTTGGGAGCTGATGGCCGCACAATCTGACTACAACTTGACCTGAGTAAAGGAAAGGCTCTGTGTGTATGTGCATTTATGTGTTCCAACTCCACCACAGACCGTGCCCACTGCATGATCATGAATAAAGGGAATTCATTTTGGAATATTAAAGTAAATCATAAAGTACGAAATGGTGCCGAGTGGAGTCGAATGGAGTCAAGAGCCGGCACTGATGTCTTGGGATGTTACAATACCGTAACTTCAGTAATGCGTATCAGTTGAAATTCCATGATTCTTATACCAAATACATATCTACTCTACACTATATAGTGTGCAAAGCAGTAGTTTCAACTGATTAACAAGGTGACAGATCCATGGTGTGAAAATATTTATTTAAAAAGTCAGTGTCATATTCCAATTCAGCTCACGTTATGAACTGTCGCTAAACAAGCTAATGTTAGGCATTGTGAACATTGTGGAGCATTGCTATTACAGATGCCAGCTGTTGAAGTTCAAACAGTAACCTTTCAGGACATGAATATTTTGACAACATGTTGATATAAATGAAACTCACTCACCCTGAATTCTGTCTTTGAGCTGCTTAGATAAATTTGAGTAGTTTCTTCTTTTCATTTGAAATGCACTGTAGTGCAGTGCCTGCCTTCTTTTCCTCGTTTGATGTCAGACTGTGACTATGACTGTTACTGCGTTCATCAGTCCCGGCAGAATTTTGGTATCAACTTATTTGCATCTACTGGTCATTTGAACCCAAATTAAGGGACATGCCACCAATTATAGTGGTGTGGCTCACAACAACAGGGGAATAGTACAGTACAATACAGTCATTGCTGCTTTTTGTGTAGTTACGGTATTTGATGACAATAATATTTAAAATAAAAAAAAAAATAGAAATCATCACCAGACTTGCATTTTCATGTCTACTTGGAGAAGATAAACATGTGGTAGTTCATAGTTGACAGTATATTCCCCAATGCATCGAGCCAGCTATTTGAAGGCACTCAGCAATCTGGGTAGCTGTAGCTATCTTGCCTGTCTCTCACATTACAACAGTCAATTTACTGAGCTTGTAGTGTCTGCCTCTTCTAACAGCTTTGTAGTTTTTTTTTTTTCATACATACAAGCTCTCCATCAGGGCTGTGAGTCAGTATAAATGGATTCCTATCCATGAGTTTAACCAAACAACTTTACTTTGGTTGCAGTGCTGATGAAATTTAATCAAAACAAAGGGTTCATTCAGAGACTTTCATTTATTAGAGGACAAACCAAAAAGGTACAATTTCCCAGTAGTAGCTGTGCAATATTAAAGTCACCACATATCCCATACAGAAGTACATCCCTTAAAAAATAGTTATTTACTGTTATTGTAATGTTAATGTGATATGTCATAAATATATGTAAATTTCTATATATTATGCATATTTAGTATATTTATATACAATTATGTAATTTTTTTTTTTCAGCACCATCACAATGACCCACCAAAACTCTCACTAAATGTAAGATAATGTTAACACTTTTTGAGGATAAGAAAAGAATCAGTTCAATATAATCCCATTCACTGATAAGAACTATTGATAAGATGTACAAGAAATACTAGTCATTCTACATCATTTAAGTGGATACTCACCAGATGATGAAAGAGTATACACCTGCTCATGACGCAGATTGTTTCCACAGGTGACCTCCACAACAACACGCAGGTGGAACAGGAGCGTGGACCGCTCCCTGTATGGCTCTCGGGAATACGCCTCAAAGAACCCCACCCTGAGTCCCATCACTGAGAGGCTGTCCCTCACCAGTCAGCCTCCCTCTACGAGCTGCATAAGACATGAAGGCAATAATAAATTTTGACTTAAAGTTTTAAGAGCAATATTTAACTATGTATTTGTTTTTTGCGGTTGGGTAATAATTTTTAGTTGGAAGTTGTGCATTTCTTGTCCTGTACAGTTTTCCAGAATTTACAACACTGTTTTCAATTCTTAACAGCCTCACATCCAGAGACCCACTTGAACCCTGAGATGAGTAACGGCACTCACGGTGACCTCACTGTGACACGTGTTGTGGGAAATCCTTTAGAAGATTCGGGCACACCTTCCAACTCTGAGACAGGAGACAGGAGGCTGTCGGGGCAAAAGGTCAGAGGGAGAAGAGTCAAAAGGAAGTTTAGTGTTGCTAGCTGCGACCAGCCCAGTAAGGGACCTCAGGACCAGACTGAAGGAAAGACAGAGGAGCACTGTGAAGACCAAACCACTACAAACCTTGAGGTAGCAAGAGCAACCTCATTGAAACACACTGCACCTGAACAGGTGGGAGTTGACATTGAACTCAATGCTCAGACTTCTGCCAATACACCCAGCACAGACTCAAACAGGGAAGCAGAATGTCATGCTGGTCTAAATGCCTGCCCACCTTCAGGTGAAGAATTCAACTTTAGTTTGAATGTGCCAGCAGAGAAAGCAAAAAGAAAAGCCAAGCAGAGTGGGAGGAGCTCTGTTAACATCCCAGCCCTGCTGGATCATGGGGATCTGTCAGAGGAACATCAAAAGAGCGATGAGATGGAGAATGGGCACGGAGACCAAGCAGCAAGCCATCCTGAAAACGACAACAGGTCGAGCTCTGACAGCCAGGAAGAGGGAGTAGCTGATTTGGACCTGGCCCCCTGGCAGGCTGACTTTAATTTTGAAGATGTATTCAAACCTGTCACCACTAGAGGGCAGCGCTCTGTACGCCGCAGCCTGAGGAACCAGAGCAGCGCAGTCAACAGCAACAACAGTGTAGGTCTCGCCTGGCTGCCTCGGACCTCCCCCGACTCTGGTAAAGAGGTCCGCAGGAGGACCCGGGGCCGGCGGCTCAGTGCTGCTCTACTGGTACAATCTTCACTCTCTGAGGAGACACAAGACAATGCTTCATGAGACTTTAAATTGATCACACGAGACACTGTGTTTCGCTGTGTGGGGACATAACTGCATTCATCAGACTGTCACACATGCCTAACCACATTTTGTAAAATTAAAAGGAAGGATTTTCTAAGGAAGGGGCTGATTGTTTAACATTATCTAAAACCTTAATGCTTTTGTTCTGCTGGAATTATTAGAGTTGACTGGTAATTTGTTGCCAGATTCCTGTTGGTAACCAAGTTGTAGTCAATACACACTGAGAGCCCAGTCATGTCTGTTGACCACCTCCTAATCAATATCCAACCACTCAGCTGTAATCGCAGTGCATCTTCAGTCTCCCCCTCCAAAGTCACTGGATCAAGCATCTCCAAATCAATATCTACTCTTTGTGGCTAGATGAGGGAGACTGGGGGAGGGAGGGAGACTGTTCCTCACATACTGAAATTAAATTAATAGGCTCAAATAATTCTGTTTATTTGTGGCTGCTCGAGTTTTTTTTTTTTTTTTTTTTTTCTTTTAGTGATTCAGACTGTTGACATACAGAGGTCAGTGTCTCATGTCTTGTATCTGAGCTTTTAATGAATAGTTTAAAAACTCTGTTGATGATTAATAGTGATAACCAGTCAAACTGAAATTGCCTTAAAAATTACATCAAATTAAAGATGACTTGATGTTCTCAATGAGTTTTCTGAAACGTGCCTTGCTGGACTGATAAAACACTTTGGTTGCATTCCATTATATCAAACTCTTGTTGAATAAGAGTTTATCCAGATAATAAAATAGCCTCTATCGACCACAAATGTAATGTTCCAGCTGTGTGGTCACTTCGTTTCCAGTTAGAGCAGCTTTCCCTCCACATTAACCAGAACCTTTAGCCACAACTGAATGAACGGCTGCATAAATTACTGTTTTGAGCTACATTTCTAACACAGCCAAATGTCTGGAAGTAAATTGACCTCTAACCTTCAGATTCCACCAGTTAGATTCAAATCAGCTCCTCTTTACTGGCTCCATCCATCTGTCAGGGAGGAACGAAGAGAGCAGTAACAAATTGAGTTTCAGATTCAGTTCACATAGGAAAATTGGCTTCCAGAATGATGCATGGCTGTAATCTATCCATCACTGGGTAATTGACTCCCTCCTTTTACATCAAGTCTGAGTTAACTTGGCTGAAGGACACCAGAGGTTTGTGACTCCTAGTGTGTGCGCCAAGGTCTCTTCTGTATTCCCATGGAAGACGGATGGACAGAATCACAAAGCCAGTAATGCAGTGTTGTGGTGACGCAGTGGGGCCACGCTGCCATCTGGTGGTGGCTGCTGGGAGTTGCACACAACCAGTCACTCATCCGTCAACTTAATCAATTATCACGAGATGGAAGAAGTCACAAGAAATTCTATCATACTAAGAGGAATTGTTTGGAAGATACACACTCATATGCGTGAAAAGGGATTTTATTGTGCACAACTGCAAAGCCCATAAGGCTTGTGTGTATATGTGTGTCTGTGTGTTTTTCCCACTGCATCATGTTAAACCATGTTACGCTGCTCTTTCCTTGTCTTGTTTTGAAACTTAATTGGGAACATCTTAAGTGTGTAGCCAAACTGCTGCACCTCTATACAAGTGGGTGTGGGGTGTGCTTTCTTAGTGTGAGTGGGCGGGAGAGTGTGTCTGTGTGTATGTATGTATGAGGGGTGTGAGGCCGAGTCCCCTGTCCCTGGCAGACGGGCATAGTGAAGACGGCTTAACACAAGAACAATGGGGTCCTTTGACCAAAACGACGCCCCCAAGACATGTGGCCTCCTATCACCGTGGCAACCCCCCATGGGATAGAGAGCAGGCTGACAGCTGGAGAGGAGGACTTACAAAAATGGAGTCCATTTCTTTCCACTGAAGCTCCCCAGCTCTATATCTTTTCCCTCTTCTCCCTGTCTTCCTCTACTCCAGGCCCTTATGAATGTGGATTACATCTCATTTTACAGCTTCATGTGATTGACTTTATGGACTTGACTCTGACCATTTTTTTTTGTCTGGAGGAATTGTAGGTGCACAGAGACACCAACAAATCAAGTCTTTATGGGCTGTGGTTGCTGTCAGTAATAGGAGAGCATTGATCTCATTGACAAATATAGGGCTGAGCCACAAGATTTCACACTCACTGTACACTTGATTTTACGCCTCATTTTAAAACGGATGAGCACTTTCTGCACAGACACAAAGAGGCATAACAAGTTATTTGTACTTCCAGATTTAGAGACTTTCGTCTTTCAATTAGTTAATTAGTATCTGAATGGTATTAAGTTGTCCCGCTGCCTCAGTCCTTTCTGCGCTCTGTTCTGTGAGCCCTCTATTATTGATGCTGAGAGGCGCACTCTGTAAGCCATGCACAGCTCTCCTATGGAGCTGAAGACAGCAGGAGGAGGGCAACAAAACAAAGGCAGGACAACAACATGAGACCCTCTAGCTACTCTCAGTTTGGTTTGCTGTTCCACTGTGTCTGCATGCAACAGCGCTTCTGTGAGTTTCTTATCACTGTGACTGACAGTTATTTTATTCATTAGATTAATCTGCAGATTATTTTGCCAGTTAATTGATTTGATCCAAGGTGATGTCTTCAAAGCAACAGTTCAAAATAGCTGCAGAATAATTATCTGTTGATTGACTAATGGACAGGTTGTCGCAGCTCTTATCACAGTCATTTGTACTGGTTGTTTTCTTGCTTGCACCACAATAAAGCACACATCTAAATTCCATGCTTTAGCTTTTCAGCCAATTAAATTATCAGCATGGCCAGTGTAGGTGAATTTTCAGACAGGAAATAGTTTTGTGGAGCATTACTCAAACCCGTAGCAGCAGTATTTAATTAAATGTTTGTTTTCTGTAAGTTTTATTGTGGGTATAGTGTCAATGTATTTGGAGTTTGCTCAATGGACATTTTTATTGCCCTCCAGACGTCTTTCATCACTGTTGTGAAGAGCTTTGAATAAATGCATAATGAATTGATTTTTAAAAGAGCTTTATTAAAGGTCGTACAGTATGTGTTTATTTAACATTAGTACATTTATATATTGCGGTGCAGTGTAGCACTGGTGAGCACTGCTGCCCCACAGCAGGACGATTCTGGGTCCAAATACTGGTTCAGTGTGAGTTTGAATGTTGCAAATACAGTGGAGTGTAGTGTACCCTAACATCTCCCTATGTCATTTGGGATTATCTCCATCTCCCATATCCCTGTAACGATCTGCAGTATAGTTAATGGCTGGATGGACATTTATATTCCATAAACAAGCAAGATTATTGTCAGGTTTTATCCCTGCCCTGTTGCCTTGTTGCTGTATTTAGTTACTTATTCTTCATTTTGTCACAGTAAAGTGAAATTCCACCAATTTCACACAACAAAGTCTGTTCATGTGTTTCACTGCTGCATATGAAAAGTGTATAAAGCCTGTTGTGGCTCCAAAGGGAGCTGTGTGGAGTCTGATGAGCATTGGTTTGGGCTGGAGACTAGTTTGAAAATGGAAGGAATCTGGTGGTGTGGATTTAGAAAGAATGGAGTTTGCCAGGTCCCTGAAGCCCACTCCTCATCTCTACTACAACCCACTTTAGCTGCTACCAGTATAGCACACCTGTGACCAAGTGACAGTCAAGAAGCATAGTACAAAGAAAGACAGAAGAGTGTGTAAGTAAAGCTCTTTGGTTCTGCTGCATCAAATCTGATCCACTCCCACTGTAAAGTCACAGCCATGCAGGTGAGAGAAAAATGAAAAAAATCATCTGATAAAATCAAATTGCACAGATTGAAGAAAGAACCAACAAGTGTTTAAAGTGCTGTTCTACTCTGAGCAGCTTCACTGCTTCTTGGCAAAGATTGTGCAAAACATCTGGAAATCTACTAAAGGGATCGATGCAATTTTCTTCCAGAAGATGTTCATTTTCTGGGAAGAATTATTGAATTGAGCTATAAATAAAGACAATAAGAGAACCCTTACTGTGAAGCCACGTTGTGTTTTTACAAAGCATTGTCACTGTCTCCATGTTTCTTCTTTATCTGTAAACATGCAGAGAGGCCAGAGGAGGAAAGGAGACAACTTGCAACATCCTGTTTGTGTCAGGAAGCAACGGGATTTACGGTAAATTGGATTTTTTTTTTTCTTTTTTTTTTTTTTTCCTTTTTTGACACTCAGACTAACAACACACTTGGCATTCTGGCTAACAATACTGCAGATATGAGGAGGATCCTAATTATCTTGATCACAGTCTTAATTGTTTCTGAAAATGATGTGCATGCTGTATCTGTGCAGTATCATTAATTTGACAATGATAAATTAAACTTTTAAAATTGTTGCATTCAACAGTTTTTAGGAGCAATTTCAACAGATTTATTCATAAGAAGTACATTACTAAAAAAATAGGATAAATTTGAATGTAAGAATAATTGCATCATGTATTTAAAGATGCAGTCAGAGTGATGTTGTGTTTTAAAAACTGCAGGACAAAGGGCAAACCATTGTCGGTACAACAGAGGACAGAGACATCTGCCCAGTAACATACCTGTACAAATCTCCACAATGTCTGGACATGTCTGAACGTGATTCGTGATCCTCACTGATACAATGTGGAAAACCTCGAACAACACATTCACTCATCCTGAAACAAATGATTAGATTCATGTTTTATAAACATCTTAGTGTTGTAGGAAAGGTATTTGAGAGTTTGGGGAGTATTCTAAAAAAAAGTTGGAGGACAGCAGATTTTTCACTCAAATAAATGAAAATGAATGAAAAAAGTTCTAATGATGATGTGTATCTATCTTATAATTAATCTAAGCTATTGAAAACCTGAACTGCAGACACCACAATAAGAATGATCTTTCTAAGATGTAGTGAATCATATTTGGCAACTGATCTTTTTTCCCCTTAGAAACAAGGAAATTGTTTGTGGTCCTTAACCAATGTTATATTTAGTTACTGCCCAATATCCACAGACACACACTGAAACTGCATCCTCATCGGAGGTGTCCTGTGGGGTTTGAATCTGGTCTCTGGAGTCAAAGTTTCCTCCACATTCCAGGAACATGCAGTCCCTCAGGGTGTGGACATTTTCCCTTTTTGTCTGTATTGTGTAACTGTGTTGTGGACCACTGACCTGTGCAGGGTGTTCTCTCTCTTCTGCCTGTTGCATGCTGGGAAATGTTCCAGGCCCATTCCCCTACAATATTTAGTAGGACTATTTGCAGGCAGAAAACATAAAAAAGAACAAACCTTTTCACTGCAGATCTCCATCATAAATGCTCAATAGTATCAAAATCTTGTCTACCTGAGACACACTGGTCTTGGGCGTCAGCTGAGTCAGCTGAGCCCACATCATCATCATCATCATCATCATCATCATCATGTGTCTAGGGAAAACAGGCATGAGCAGTTTCCTGAAGAGCTCCCTGAAGACAAGCTCTGTCTTCAACTTTGTGTTCTACTCAATGAGCATCAGGCTGAAGGACACTGAAGGCAGCTACTACTTGTTCTGCAAAGGACCCTCAGAGACTTCCCTTAAAAACTGCTACAAACTCAGTCTTGGCAAAGAAAAATATGTTGCACTCATAAAGCAGGGATCACTAAAGATGCATCAAAAATAAAAGAAAATACATTTATTTTGTAATTCACAGGAACAGATATACAGTTTTTCCACAGTTTCTTCATATTACTGACTGAATAGCTCACTTATTGGTCCCCAGAGGAGAAAAACTACTGACTTTGCTAATCCTCAAAGGTTCCTTTAGCACCACCATGAGTGAAATGCCTTGACAGGAATTGGATGATTATCATGAAATTGAACAATCATGAAGAAGATTGAAGTGATCCCCTGAATTTTTATCTGGAACAACCTGCAGGTCAAAATTTAAGTTTGTCAACTAGTTTTGTTTCTCCAAAACAACAGCTCTTGTGGTATGTTCCCAGTCTGCAGTGGTCAGTAGCTACTAAAAATGGTCCAAGAATGGAAACGTATCATAAACAGGCAAAAAGGGTCATGAGCAACCAAGGCTCATTGATGCACGTGGGCATCTACTGTAGCTACTATAGCTCAAATTCCTGAAAACATTCATGCTGGGAAACCCTGGGTCCTGCTATTCATGTGGATGTTACTTTGACTCGTATGCATATACAGTATATATGATAAGAATCCCATTTTTAGGTGACCTTTATGGTAAAATCACTCTTGTTATAGGAACATATTTGTCAGATATTGCATTTGTGTATGGGATATGAATTCTATTTTTAATGTAACATTTTGCTTTCACAAGTACAGATGGGTGATAAACTTCTCTCCATTCTTCTCTATTTTCAATGCTGATGTTACAGGAAAATTTTATACCAGGAACAAAAGCAGAATATGTGACAATGGCCACATGTTCGGTCATGTTTTCTAAAGGGAAAAGCTATACAGTGGGTGGAGACCCACCATGAGCTCTCCCACAGGTGTTCACTTGAGTCTCGAGTTGCTGGTGGCTGTGCAGACCATAGCACGATTCACACCATTTTCATTCTCATCAAGCCCCATATAGAAGTATCCGCATTTGCAATATTCCCTCACTCACGTAATCAGGATTCTCCTTTAGGTTGAAGAAATATACTTTTAGTGCACTTCTTTACTTG
The DNA here is from genome assembly GCA_038496675.1 of Rachycentron canadum. Lineage (NCBI taxonomy): Eukaryota > Metazoa > Chordata > Actinopteri > Carangiformes > Rachycentridae > Rachycentron > Rachycentron canadum. The sequence continues at coordinate 21,438,852 of CM076654.1, forward strand.
ATCCTGCACTTGTTCAGTAGATGCTGTGCTTATGCCAAGGTCTTTTACAGCGCTGAAGCTTCAGTGATGTCCCTCACCTGTTAGTTGCTTTAGATAAAAGCATCTGCCAAATGAGTAAATGTATAATTTACTATTTATAATTTAATGTATATAGCACAGTTGGATATTTCAGTGGCTTCCTCCCAAGATGTTTTAGCACAAAACCAGGACTCACCTGCCAAATGCAACCAAAATCAGAAACTCTTTATCTACCGTGGACAATCAAAGTCTTTGAATTTCAAAACTTCACGCACAGTTTCCCAACTGTCTAGGATTTTGCAATAAAAAGCCAGTTAATGCACAAGCATGACTCTTTAACTATTTGCACTTAACTCTGTATGTCTTCTGTCTATTAATCTCCTCACTAAAGCACTCTCAAAGCCAAAGTGACCTGATCAAGATCTGCAGTGGCTGGCTGGCTCCTCTGTTAGAAATGGGCCAGGCTGACATGTGTCAGCCATGATAAACGAGCAGGTGTTTGGGTTGGTGTTAAGTAAATGGAGTCATTATTGATGACCTCAGTGCTCCCTGTGTGTTGCCAGTATCAATGATGACTTCCAGGCTCCTGCTTTAGTAAAAGGGGATGTGTGATTCTGTGAGTCAGGGAAGGACTCAGAGCCTCGGGTGCAGACTGGAGTGTCTGCCGTTGTAGGGTTAAGTTGAATTACTTGGACTGATGACCTCAAAGAGGGAAGGTCACTGCCACTGGGGCTCTTTGGCAGGCTCTGTATGGACTTGCTATGACTTGCTGCTGTCATGAAGATTAGAGCTGATATACAGTCCATATATATACAGTATATACAGTCCTATTTTTTACATAATTTTAGGGATGGCAGTGTCAATGAGTTGTTCCATAATTTGGTCCCAGACTGAAATACTTCAACAACTAATTGACGGGTTGCTGTTTAATGGTAGATATCTATGGTGCCCAGAGGATAATAACCTCATGAATTTGGTGAATGAATTCTGTCTTTATTTAGATTTCTTTCTACAACTGTGTGCCTTAACCATTGTGCTACCTGAGTACCATTGAGTACATTTTTGGTTTGAGTGAAATGGCTGATCATGGTAAACATTATACATCCTAAACATTAGCATGGTAGCATTGTCATTGGAAGCATTTTAGCATAGTGACATTAGCATTTAGCTCAGAGCAAAGCAAAAATAACCTAATGAGATTTATATTGGCCTAATGTGCAGGTACACTGTATGATTTTTCAATCTATTAAAATTCAAAAGCGTTTTTAAGTGAAACTACACTTAATGCAATTAGCCATCAATATAATTAAAACTCAATTAAAATGTTTTACCCTTTAAGCTTTACAGACTATGAAGGGGGCTATTAGTATTCCATACATAAATAGGCAGAAAATCAGATTTGACGTGTGTTTACCTAACACTCCACCGCTAAAGATGTCTGTTTCCAGACAGGAGATGTGTATGAGGAAAACCTGGATGGATGAGACATGATATAATCATCACTGAGAAGGGGTTTCTGTTGTCTTTCTCCATGAAAAAACACAGCAAATGCTCTGTCACTGTCACCTGGGCTACAAATGGACTGAAGGTATTTATCACCTTTGGTAGGATACATATAAGCATGTCACATTGTTACATGTCTCGCAGGATAATCTGTGATTTTAATTTACATCAATATCATTACATAACATGCTCCATCTGTTGCCTCTTGCTAGCGCAGGAGAAGACAAACATGCATATCTTTACACAGACAAGAATCTAATTATTCAATTAGCAACCATATTGAATGAATAACTGATTCACCACAGTACACCACATAACAACAACACTGATCATTACTGCCTCTGTAATGCAATTTAGGACGACCATGGAAGGTTCATCACTCATGGGAATGTACACTTTTTGCCCCCATTACCCTGCAGTAATCTTAAAGTGGTATCATTAATATAAATGACTGTGAAGTGAATGGCTTTTAATATTTATTGCATGGCTCATATTGATGAAATCAAGGAATCACATGTCATTTGTGTTCACTCGCCCAATATATCCTTTCTGACACAAAACTTATTCCTGGCTTCTAATGGAATTGATTAAGGAGGTCTTCATGTTCTGATGTGAGAAAATGAATGAGCACTTGGTAAAAAAAGGTGGGGGAAACATGGAGGTGGGGAGGGTGGGAGAGAATTAGACAAAGCCTGCTGAGTCCCAGAGGTTAAGCCCCCCCCCCTCCACACACACACACACACACACACACACACACACACCCAACACAAGGCCCACAGGAATGTGTGTGTGTGAGAGAGAGAGTCCTGTAGGCTGCATTGTTGTCTGTGGTGCATCCTGCTCTGCAAACACTGCAGAGTTGCTATACTCCAAAGCTTGGACTTGGGAAGTAGTCTGTAATGTGGGAGGTCTGGATACCAAACAACCAAACAAGGCATCATGTGATATAGTTGTTGTTCGTTGTGTGAAAGCAAAAAAGTTGTCTGTGGTGTAGTGAGTGTACAGATCCTGCTTTCTACTACACTGTCTGAACTTGTCTAGTTAGTTGGTGGTTTTCTATCCATAGTATACCCAGTATAACAAGAGGAAGGGGGCTGCCAAGGTGCCATACACAGCATTAGGAAATAATAAAGCAAAGAAATGGCTCCCATTACCAGATATGTGATCAGGACTATAAAAAAAGTAGGGATGTATTGGAAGCAGGAAAATAGAGTGAACCTGAAACCCTTCAATCTAAAATGAAAACGATTGCTTATGCAGCTTTGCCCTACTTAAAGAAAATCCAAAATGTTAGATATGAAATGGTTTGTTCTTGTTCCCTATGAGCATCATAATGGAAATTGAAATGGGCATGTCATGAAGTGGGTGCAACTTAATGCACTACAAACTGCAGCCATACGTTATTGATTTCTATATGCATTACATATGAACAACATTATTCTTCCAAATGAGTAAGTCAGTGTCCGTTTTTATACAGATGATACAATTTTATATACCCCTGGCTCTGACTCATCCTCAGTCTGCCTTGATGCTCTTATCCTTTATTGATTATCAGACTTGTCTTAGTAGCACACGGTATTCTTCACATCCACCTGGGTTTTTCACTATTCTGCTACTACAGTTTTAAAGGGTACCCACCACACTCTTGCTGAGGCCAGTCAAACCCATGGGAATTTGGATTGACAGCAGACTGTCAACTCTCAGACACCCTCCTTAAACATTTCAGGCAAAAATTCAAATCAAAGGTTAATTCTGTATAAAGTTAAAGGGATAGTTCAACATTTGGCTAAATATATTTAATCACTCTTACCAAGAATTAGAGAATATTTACCACTACAGCTTACTTTAGTATAATGTTCTGGCTCTGTCCAAAGTCAACAAAAATCTGCTTCCCCTTGGAGTTTTTCTGTTTGGTATTTTTCATGAATGCTGCCATTATATTTATTAATTTTGTTGCTTGATTGCCGTTGATGTTTGATGTGATCTGTGTGTTGAATCCTTGTCTGACTATGAAAGTTTCTCATTCTCAGGTCTCGAGACTTGATCTTAGAGAAATCGCCTGATGATATAGTTACCTTATGACACCTGTCTCTAAAAGTAAGTAAATTAGGAAATAGACCTTACAGGGGTTTTCCTACTTCAGCACTATCTATACAGGGACTTTTCCCTCCTTTGCTGTGCTGAATACCCAAAGCTATCTGTGCATGTTAATGGCCTTGTCAGAGGGCCCTGCTTGAAATGTACATACACTTACAACGACTGTTAACCACAACAGGACAATTGATTTGTCAAACAGAGTAGTTCTCCAGATTTCCCTCCTTGTCTCTCCACCGCTTATGTCTGGCATACAAGTGTACTCTGTGGCCCTCTTAAGCACTTCTGAGTTCAAGTGAAGGAGATGGTGTTTTCAGGGAGATTCCAGACAGCAGGAGCTGGAGCAGGAGAGGTGTCTGGCTTGACTTTCAGCTCAGCGCCCACAAGCTGCACTTCACCTTCCAGCTGCTCTGTCCCTTTGGATTCAAGAGGGAGGGAGCAGGGGCCACAGGGAGGGAGGGTGGGAGGAGGGGTTTGGGTGGTGGTGGTGTGGGTTACTGGAGGGTGGGGGCACGCTCTTGGGTGGACAGGTCCTGGAAATTTCCGTTGTATGTTTCAGTTCTTTTCAGGATGGGAGGGGTTTAGAGTTAGAGTTTAGGTTGGTTGGGGGGGGGGGGGTTGTGTTTGGGGACTTGGCAACAAGCCAGCCACAGCAGGAAGCTTGCTAGTTTCACACGGACAAAAAAAGCAGTCTTGGACACTGCCTGGCTATCTGAGCGCAGCACTCCAGTTATCATCCGAAAAAACAGGAACTCTGAAATGTGGTCTGCACGGTTGGTGGCACAGATTGACTGCAGCTTACTCACAGCTGCACTCAATATTCAGATCTACCTATTTTATGTTGACAGAGAGGCGTTGTTCCTTCAGCTGAGTCACCAGACTTCCTTCTGATGATGTCCAATCCTTCAGGTCTCATCAATTCACCCTAAATCATCATAATTTCTCCACTGTACCATAATCAAAGCTACTACGCTTTTAGTATGAGTTCATATTTGATTAGTCATGTGTCAAGTGACCATGTTTACTTGGAAAACATTGCCTCAGCTGGACTCAATATGTACACATCCTCATTTACTGAACCTAAACGGGTAATCAATCAGATCCTATTTTAAGCACATTTCACTTCACCTTCAATAGGGAATCTGATGTGTAATCATGAAGGATTTAGAACAAAAACAACACCAAAACCTTTTTATAGGCTGTGTGGAAACTGGCCAACTCACAATTAAAAACTCTGTTAACAAAAAACAACATAACAAGCGTGGTAATTGTATCATGAAAAGTTTTTTAGACTGAGAGGGATTCCGTAAGTTTATTTGGCTTGGCAAAAGTCCATCTTATAAACCAGAGGCAGAAAAAAGTGGAGCAGAACAAGAGCCAGCAGGCCCAACAGCAGGCCTGGAGAGCAGAAGGAGCTGCTGCGCATCAGGTGGACGGGATGTGTGTTTTTATGTCTGTGCGTCAGGGAGGGGAGGGTAGCAGGGGGCAGGTGGACACTGGTGCAGCTTGCTGGGGGCTTGGGGCCCCTAGCAGGTGGATGCACTGAGAACAGAAATTTAAAAAAGAGGGATTAAAGGGATGAAAGGAAGCTAAGGATTACTTGTCTCCTTTTCTCCACTGAAGGTAGAATACAAGCCAAGGGTCTAATACCAAAACATCCATTCATGGGTAGGGGCAATTTAAGCTAATTGTTCACTTTTCATGAAACCTGGAAAAACAACGATTTAAAATAGTTCATGGGCTGTAAGATTTTTCATTTTTTTCTTTGTGAAGTGTGGCAGTGGTCAGTGAAAAGGTCTACTAGCCTAAATACCTATAATTTTTATTATCAATTAATCTTACATTTATTTCTTAGATAAATCAATAAATTATTTATTCAAAAAATAATGGAAAACATCACAATTAGGGGGCCAAATCTTGGTTTTATCTGACTGAGAGCCTACAGATATTACAAAGGGAAAAGAGGAAAAGTGCTACACCCAGAGAATCGATAACATTTTTTCTTCATAAATTGTCTTTAAATTAAACACTTTGGGAAATACACTTTTTCACTTTCTTGCCAAATGCTAGGTGAAAAGATTGATACCACTCACACATCTGTCCATTCATTATGGAGCTGGAGCTAGCAGCTGGTTAGTTTAACTTAGACTGGAAATGGAGGAAACAGCTGGCTCTGTCTGAATATAACAAAATGAATTCCCTTTGTATAGTAAATCTATCTATCTATCTGAAGTTTTCCTAATTTGAAAATACTTTTATACAGAGTACATGAATTTTACATTGGTGTGCTGTAATCTTTAGCCCATAATCATTAAAAAAAATGTTTAAAGTTTAGTTAACTCCAGTGCTCATTTGTAATAAGTAAAAGTCTTCAAGTTGACCCTTTACCTCCATTTATCTGACTGAAAATCAATATGATCTTATCAAAATTACAGTGAATTGACTGCCTAAGGCTCCACCCACATGCCCCACCTGGATTAGTTTGTTTCTGTTGTTGTGTATTGGTGAACACAGCCTCTGCTGTGGATCATGGCACAAAACATTATTTATTCATGGCCGGGAACGATAGATGTGGTGCAAGCTTCTCCTGAGTATTGTCCATCTGTTAGCTGGCCTACTGTATACACTAATGTAATATGTGAGTCCTCAGGAGGCGTACTAATAGCCGTTTATGTGTTAACGCTTCACACTATTTATCTGTGTAATAACACTAACATTAATTAAAATTAGTGCCTTGTCGTTGGAATGTGATTTATCTGTCCCTGAAGAAGTGCAAGATAAACAGCGAGTAAAGTGTGACCTTACCAGTTTTATTTGATCACCACTGTGCAGTTCAACGTCTCATAAGACACCTCTAACATGGGAAAACCTCAGGTCTAATTGCTCCCTATAAGACACTCTATAATCTGTCTCTGAGGACTGCTGTACACGTCATTTTACACAAAGCTGCAGATAATTTAATTTCCACCGAGGGAGCTTTCAGCATTAGGCTATAATAGAAAAGGAAGATTGCTGCCAGATTTCCAACACAAGCACCTCTGCATCCGTATGATCATGAGATTGTGGCAGCAGAATCAGTTTTCCTGTATTGATTGTTTTATCTTATGAATAATAAAAAAGACTGTATTTAAGTTGTTCAAACTTACCAAAGGCAGATTTATAAATTACAGAGCAATGTATGATACTAAATTTCTATACAATAATGTGTGTTTATTGAGGCATGGTTAATAGTCTCTCACTTTTAATTCTATAGTTTTTAATTTTCTATAATAGATTAGCACTAATGGTATCCATTACTTGTGCATATTCAGTGCAAATTACTTTTAAATTGAGCACAGTGCAGTTTGGAATGCACTGAAAGTGACACCTTTACATGAGGATGCTTCCATCTGTCACCAGATGCTGTAATTTATGTTGCTCTGAGAGCTATAAAAGCCCCTCCTTTCTACAAACATAAATTATAAGGAAAAGGTGTTATACTCAGCTGTCATTTAATGAAATGTAACAAAGTGGGTCTGCTGCAGACAGTTTACATAATCATTTTCTATGGTGGAAAGATAATACTCTGTTTCACAGTTGGACGAGCAGTGCATCAGTAGACTACTCTGCATAGACAGATAATAACATGCTTTATCATGTACTGTAATACTCCAGATAGCTACACACTACACACTGCAACATCTGATCATCTCTGGGGACCAGATCTGTGTGGCTCCCTTCCCATCTTCAGCTTAAAAAACACACAGCTGCTACAATAGACTGCAGTGTGGAGGGGTGTCTCACTTTGATCTTTAAATACCCTCTAACGTTAAGGCATGCTCATTGGCTTTGGTTTTTTTTTTTTTTTTTTACAACCGTTGGACAAAATGCATACGCTCCCTTGAATCTCCCTCTATTTAGCTGTAGTGCAGTAGAGAATGCGAGAACACATATCCTCTCTTTTTATTTTTTTTTCCTCCAACACCACCACCATCTGTCCCTTTCTTCCATTTCATGTCCTCAAGCAATATCCACACCCCTCTCATAGCAACAGCACGCCACCGCCACCCCCCGCGCCTTGCAGTGAATTTTTCTTTCCCTGGATCTTCGGCTCGCACCATGCAGACGGTCCCTTGGCCCTGCCTGACGGTTCAGTGTTCCCCCCTCCCCCACCAGCCGTGCTCCTGTTCCACTCAAAGATGGCGTCGGCTCTAGAGCCCCTGGTCTCTGGCTGCATTTTTAGGCTTGTTGTTGTCTCCGTTTCGCACGGTTTTGGCACCTTCTCCTCGGCGGCTCGACACGAAATTCCGGTGAGTAGCAGCGGAAGCCGGATGGGGGAATATGAGATTTTTTACACGGTCCGCTTTACCCGAGCTTCCCTCGGAAACCAGAACCGGACCAGCTAGGGTTTTCTGGGGAACCGCGAGAGGTAGAGGAAGAGAGGGGTACGGAGGGATGATGATCGCGGAGGTGGGTGGGGGGGCGGGGGTACGGAGGGGGGAGCCGAGGCCTAGCTACTCCGCTCTAGCGGCCTTGTCTTCACCGTTCCGCAAGCTGTAGCGTTACGTGGGAGGGCGGTTGGTCGGGGGAGGAAGTCAGCGAGGTGGGGACCGCTTGGAGGGGCGCCTGTAAGCGGACAGAGTCTACTCACCAGCACCGGAGGCGAAGAAGGACTCAGCAGAACATGTAATACTGCGGAATCCGCGGCTATCATATCTTCATTTTCGCACTTGCCCGCTAGCCGAGATGGCCGTCTGCAAGTTGCATTGTGCCTTTTGCAAGGCCGCGATCTCACGTTAATATCTGAATGTCATTCAGAATGGTTTTATTCGCTGTGTTTGCAGCGGTGTGATGGTTTGTATTGTCTGAAATGTCGGGACAAGGGAGGGGGGCTGCTATCTATTTGTGCAGGAGCGCTGGCTAACCCCTCGTTTCGTGCTGTTTACGTTTCGGGATAGCGAGTAATGTTAGTAACATAATCGTAACGTTAGCTCGTTGGCTAGCTTCTAACGTTAGCTTGCTAAACAACAGCACTTAGCGGGAAGGCTTGTTGTCAGATACTTAGCTGCTTAATATCATATCAGTGATGGTACAGAGCACCACGGGAGCCAGTTTGTCAATGCGGCAATTAACTTGGCTTTGATTTTTAGCTAGCGTCTCGGCTAATGTTTGCTAACAGTCTGTGTTTTGACTGTATCATGTTTACGTTAGCAACCCGACTAGCCCAGTAGTTAACTTTCTAGTATAGTTTTAGGATGGTGTTGTTTAACTTTTTTTAACACACGATCATTAACCTCATTCAATGGCAATCTGTGCAATCTCTAGTAGTTATTTCTAGTAGTGTGCTTGTTTGTTTACAGTATTTGTGTCATACTGGTCGTGTTTTTGGCAGCGATGTCTGTGTCATAAAAGAAATGCATGGTTGCATACTAAACTGATGAGCAGGTGAGCAGCAGAGTGTTTGCTCCTCATCCTAATTTCCAGTGTTGTTAATAGTGCATAGACAAACCACATGGTGCTTTATAAGAGCAAGCATGGCTTTATTTATGTCTGTGTGAAGGCACTGTGCCCATGGTGTTAAAATACTCTGTACTCTCTCTAAAGTTCTCTGTATCTCACTCTAATTCATCATTCTTTGAAGGCTTAGTTGTGTTCCTGCAATTTTTTCTATTTATTCAAGCTTCTTTTCTGTGCGGTTTTGCTAACTGTGTGTTACTTTCTCCTTTTTCTGCAGGGTTTGTCTACTACAGAAGTGCAATAGGCATGAAGGTGATCGGCCCTGGCTGCTCCCTGGGGTGAAATATCTGTTCCGTCCCAGAGCTGAGAAGCCCAGACTGGTAGAGTAAAGGACAACAAGAGAGATCAAGTGAAGACAAGGGAACGTGGATGCAGAGAAACTCCTCATCTTGCGGAATATCATAATCCACGTAAAACTTATTTACTGTATCTCCCTCATCTTTATGATTGAAACACTAATTTCATGTCTTGGAGACCGTGATCATCTTTCACAACTCACACTGAGAACTGGCTAGTCTGCCAACAAAAGGGAAACAGACTTAACAGGTTTTGTTGTCCATGTATTGGTATTTTGTGATCAGCAAAATTGGAAACACTTTATTTCTCTGAGTGCCCCTCTTCAAGATCTTCTCTGACCTACCTTGTGTGCTGTTGGAGTTTAAGTTGCTAATAGACCTGTTGCTTCCTCCACTCCCCCTGCCTCTCACCAGGGAGCGTCACCTGGTTGGGAGTGGGTGGTGGGTGGGTGGACCTGTTTTTACTGGGTGGAGGTTTGGCACAGGGGGTTTGTGCTATGGTTAGCTGCTCCCTTCCGTGCTGCTCATACTCAGCTTCTGAGGGACTCTCTGTACGACCCCAGGACAAGGGATAGTAAGCAGGCAGAGGGCAAAGAGGAAGTGGAGGAGGAGGCGGCGCTACGGCGCAGGCCAGGTATTTCCTTGGCTTACAGTCCCTATTTCTTGTGCGGTCATTGCGGTAAGGCCTCAAGGCCCCCGCACACACCCAGACCGTAGCCATGGTGAAACTGGCAAACCCAATGTACACCCAATGGATTCTAGAGGCCATCAAGAAAGTGAAGAAGCAGAAGCAGCGACCATCAGAAGAGCGCATTTGCAATGCAGTTTCCATGTCCCATGGCCTGGATCGCAAAACGGTTCTGGAGCAGTTAGAGCTCAGTGTCAAGGATGGTACCATCCTTAAGGTCACCAATAAAGGTCTTAACTCCTACAAGGACCCTGATAATCCTGGGCGTTTGGCTCTGCCCAAACCCAAAAGTGGCAGCAGCTCTGGAGGAGGAGGAGGAGGAGGAGGGGGAGGAGGTGGCGGAGGAGGGGGAGGTGGAGGTGGCGGCAGCGGCAGCGGAGGTGGCGGCGGCGGCGGCGGTGGTGGAGGCGGCAGCGGCAGTGGTAGCAGCAGTGGCAGTGGCAGCAGCAGCAGTGGTGGTGGTAGCTCTCACTCCCATTCGGGGAAGAAACCAGGACTTGATTGGAACAAGCTGATCAAGCGGGCATTAGAGGGGCTACATGAGCCTGGAGGCTCCAGCTTAAAGAACATTGAACGGTTTCTCAAGTGCCAGGCTGATGTGGCAGCCTACTTGTCGGGCAGTGGCTCCATGGGGCCTGGCCTCTTCCACCAGCAGCTGAGGGTGGCCCTGAAGAGAGCAGTGGCCCATGGACGTGTGGTTAAGCAGGGTCCAATGTTCCAGCTCGTCAGCCGCAGCAGCTCCCAGGATGATGGGACTGGGACTGTGTCTCTGGAATCGCTCCCACCTGTTCGGTTGCTTCCCCATGAGAAAGACAAGGTATTGTCACTGCATGCATGCACCATAAACCAAACATGCTAAATTTTGTGCATAGCCCTCATACTTAAACACACTGACAAATAGAATAGTATCCATCTGATCCCATTTACTAAGGGCATTATCACAAAAGTTACATTTACCATTTAGATATTGCTGATAACTGTTGACAGCAAAAGTTTTAGTGTAACTACATATGTAAAAAGACAAAAGGGATGTAAAGTGCTTTGGTCTTTTGGCATCAGATTTGTCTGATAAGATCACGGATATCCTGTTGAAATAACATCTGTGGTTGAGTTGTAATTGTGACAACAAATGTGAGGTGCTTTTTACCTTAAAACCTGTAGGAACAGCAGAGAGAGAGAGCTGCTGCGATCAGTGAAAAAATAGAAAATACACTTCTACTTACATAATAGTTGCTGTACATCCAGAATTGTTAAGATTGTTGAACTGGCAATACCTAGTACACTGGCGCTTTGTTTGTTTGTTCAAATGGGTCATGGCCTACAAGATTGTAATTTCCTACAGAATAGTAAGGTTTTTGGGTGTGTGACAATCCGTTGTGAATTTTAATTCAGCATATATTGTAGTAGTTTCCAGTTATTGCTGAGTTATTTTAGAGGTGGCTCAGAACAGCTGCGCAACAGATATGAGATCTGGTACACACCAGCCTGTTATCATTTTTCTTCAAACTGGAGTTTGTATCTTTGTGTTTAAAATGATATCATTGCGTTTGGAAGAGAAGGGTTATCAGATCGGAACACATTTTAGAAATGCATCACTGAACCCAGCTGGTCAGTATTACAATGCTTTACTGGGTGCGTGGTGAGTTACAGAAACCCAGGTGTGTGTGTCTGCTATGGCTAGCACACACAAGGCTAGCAATACTTGAGTGATGCTGGGTGGGCGGCTGGTGGGCCAGTTTTCAGCAGCAGAGGAGGAGGAGGAGGTCAAGGGAGAGAGTCACATGGCTCCCAGCCTCCTGCAGGGAGTGTGGACCAGCTGCAGGGCTGCTCCCTGTCAGGAGCTGTCAGGAGATGGGAGGAAGAAAGAAAGAAAGAAAGGAAGATAGGGAAGGGGAGGAGCACAGACAGGCGAGAGAGAGGTGGTCTGTAGTGCTGCCAGAGGAAAAGGCCTGGATGACGCAAGCTTCAAGCCTCTCTAACCAGAAAGACTGAGAGAGGCAGAAACACAGAGAGAGAAGAGAGTGAGCGAGACAGAAAGAGTTAGAGAGGGAGAGAGATAGAAAGAGAGAGGGAGAGGCAGACATGCAGGCGACAGAGGAGAGCAGGAACACACCCACTTTTGTAACCTGATCAGAGAGAGCAGCCGCCTGCTAACCTCTGCTTGTAGGGGCCAGGGACACACAATCACACTCACACACACACACACACACACACACACTCTACGACTACTACTACTACAGCTGGTGCAAAGAAACAAACAGAAACACAAACCAAATGCATTCTGATTTGTGAACCATTGTGGTCTCATGTCATAAATCATCTACTTCAGATCCCTGCAGGCATGCAAACATGCATTTTACCAGCATCATGTGAATAGAGAACTACACATAATTGTCTGCCAAGGTGGGGGCCCATCTTCTGGTCATTTGTCAGCCAGGTTATCACACAGCGTGTCAGACGCAACACTGCTCCTAAACACTGTTTTGACTGGCTCCTGGCCTTATCTGGCCCCTCTGTGGGTGTGTACATGTCTGTGTAGTTACAAGAAGCCTCTGGTAAGGATGACCACACACACACACACACACACACACACGCACACGCACACACAGTAGGATTAGCCTAGAGAGCAGTCTCTAGTCACATGGGGTCTGCCTAGCACATTGACCTGCTTGGCTGCAGACTGTCCACCTCTAAAGACAAACAAAGATCAACCACTTCCTCCTGTGTGACTCAGCTACTGATCAGCTTGCTTCTTCAAATGAACCAAAGACAAAAAGAAAGAAATGAATGCATACTTCAGTGTGAAAGCATTGACTTTATATTGCTTGCTCTTCCATCATTGCATGAATTTTCAGCACAACCAATTCTCTTAGAAATGCGTCCTTGTTCTATCAGTGAAATTGCTCGTCTATCTAAGATTATGGATTAAATGTATGGATTTGCATACAGAAGTTTTAGTATTTTTTTGTAGGCTCCTCTTCAGGCTAGTTAGGTCATGAAGAAGGTGTTGCAGCAGTGAGGAAGTTGAGATATGTATCTAGCATTCACACAAGCCTGTTGTTGCTTTCATAAATCTCTGCAGAGGAATCAGTCATATTGCTGCTCAGTCATGTGTTCTACTTTCGACTGTTGGTGTGTTCTTGATGTATGTATCAGTCTGTGCCTTTGCAAGTGGCACATGCGTCAAAGAGAAGCGCTGTGCAGGGAAGACGGAGATGGGTGTTGCATGATCATTCTCCTCTGTTCCACTACTCTTCCACTGGTGCATCATTGCTATATTGCTCCGCTTGATTGCTAACGCTTACAATTTCCCAAGGAAAGGGGTGAGAGAGAGGGAGTGTGTGTGTATGAGTGAAGGCTGAGGGGGGAGGAAAATCAAAACAAACGGATAAGCACCGGCTATGACCCCATTTGGGAGATTTGTGTACTCAACACGCTGATGTTTGTGTCAGAGCACTCCATTCAAACGGGATCCCAGACCCTATTTCTGTCTCTCTACGTCCCCCTTCTCACCCTAATAGGGTGCCATTGCCAGGTCATGAAGGGGGAGGTGAATGGGGGAGTGAAGTCAACCAGGGGTCATGGATATAGATGGCAAACCTCATTGCCTCCCTGAGCACCCGTTAGCAGTATGAGGCTGCAGCCATTAGGTGGGATGGGCTTGATGCTGAGCCTTTGTGTGTATATCCGTCTCGGTATATAGTTGTGTGAGTGTGTCTGTGTGATGTTCATCCTATCATAATAGGGAAGAGCAATCTCCCTGCCCCGTGGTTGCCCTCTCCTCAACAGCTGGAGCGGGGTTAACCAGAGTTCTCGATGTCGATGTGCAGTGTCATGGTGAGGACGTGTGAAAAGTGACCCGTGGACAACAACAGTCTCACATACACTGGAGTTGTGGTGATTTCCCTCCAAAAATGTCCCACTGACCCCTTAAGAGTTTTGGCTAATGCTAGCATCCTGCACCTAATGGTTCATTTGCTGGTAGTGGTGGTGGAGCTGCTACATTAGGCATTGCTTATTATGAACCACAATAGAGACATTTATCTGTAATTCATTGATTCATCTTTGCCCACATGGGATCGACCCCCACCTGTTTTTCTAACATCATACCCATTACCTCTCTGCTTGTGTTTGCTCAAGGTGAAGACATCATGTATCGTCACTCAGAGGGCCGTGAATACAAAATGCCCTCAGCCATCGATTATATGCCTTGGGTGCAACCTGCCTCTTCATCTGTTTTTCTATCAACTCCTCTCTCGTCTCCCCCATCCCCCGTTGCTCCTACATCGTGTTATGTAGCCACAGGAGAGAATTTTGTGTCTTTGCGAGATGGATAGAGACATTGCCAGGGTTATAGCGCTACACCACAGGAATGGTGGGAAAATGACTAACTTGGGTGCCATGAAATGGTCTCACTTGACTCTTATTGTCAACTTTTCCTGAATTTCAGATTTCAGACTGATCCATTTTTTCAAGGAAGAGGAGAAACTTGTGGAAATGCTGCATTTCTGCTGCCCATTTCTCTTACAGGCATCTTTTGTTTGCATTTTCCACAGCCCTGGCCTCAGTTGACCCATTATTAGTGCCTGAAGTTAAAAAAGACTGGCTCCTCTTTGTGACACAAGCTTTAACCTCAAGCTATAGTAATACTACAGACACAGTTCTGTTTGAGTCTAACACGCCAGTTAGTTCAAGGTTCAGATTAAACAAATCATGACAGAACTGCAACAATCAGTTGATGAGAAGATTATTTGACTACTTTTGACTCTTGTTCAATTGTTTGGTCATGATCAAGTCAGGTCAGGTTCATTTGCACCCCGATACCTTATAAAAGTTTCTCTTTTGCTGGTCTTGTGGTCTACAGCCATTCAGTGAGTTTTTGTTTTATGTGGCATCATTTTGTCTTGCTTCTTACATTTACATACAATTAGTGTCCCAGGTAGAGAAGATAATCCACACACCTCACTGTCAACAGATTTCATTTTGACTTTCTTTTGTAGGAAAAAAAAATTAAATGTCAACAAAATTGTCTTCAGTAATGTCTATCTGATTTGTCACATGCTAAACACACACCAGATAGTGTTTTTTCCTTACCACCAGTATGTGCATTGGTCTGGACACCATTTGTACATCATTGACTTTGACCTATCAGAGGCATAAGAACAAGCAGTAACAGACAGAGCTGGCCCTGAGTCTATAGAAACAGCATTAGCAGTGGCGTCAGCGCCCAGGGGGAGCAGTTACCTCCAGCTCACCAGTGACTGTGATGTGAATGGCATTTGGCACGAGAAGTGTAGTGGTGTGAGGCCTTGCGTATGGCTAACCTCACCACCCCACAAATAGAGCCAATGTGTTGAGCAGCTGTGGAAGTGGCGGCTGGAGCCTGGCCAGCCCCGCTCTGTTTGATGCAGTGATTTAGCTTTGTGCTCCCTGGCTAACCTCGGTTCTTAATGGAGGGTGGTGCATGGCTGAAGGGAGGACACGCTGGCACAACACAGGGTCCACCTCCTGTAAAATCACATGAAAATTTAGTCAAGTAATTTCAATGGCACACAGACTTGCTTTCTGTTAACTGATGTCAATTGAATGTACACAGAGGCATGTTTGTGTGCTCTTCTAGGAAAGTGGAACAATAGCATGTCAAGGTGCGTCTCATGACTGCTAGCTCTTAGTGCGTGTAATGACTTTTGGACTGACTGCGTATGTGTTTCGTGTTGTCTCTGCTTGCACGGCATGTCCTGTAACAGTGATCAATGAGTTTGTGTTCAAGGTGGGGGTGGCCATAAGGGAAGTGCGGTGGGGGGCTTGCTGAGATCGGGCTCCCATGTTAATGAGATCCTTGACTTGAGACGAGACAAGGACAACAGTAACGCTTTTCCCTCTTTCTCTTTTCTCCCATTGCCTTTTATCCGTTCTCCCCTCCTGCTCCTCCTCCTCCATTTCTGCTTCTCCTTTTGTCCTACCTCCTTTGTTCTCTCTTTCCTGTCTCACTCTCCTGTCCTCGGTCTCTGGATAACAGAAGTCAGAATGTAAAAGGGAAACCAGGCCACCACCAGTTACTTTCCATAAAATATTATCTCCAATGTACGAGGTCTCGGACAAAGCTACATGTTGCTTCAAGTATTAATTTCAACTTTTCAACTCTGAATACAGAATGAAGAACTAGATAAACATTTGCTACAAGGCTAAAGGATTCATGTTTATGTCGTGCTTCAGAGTGGGTGTGTCAGAGCATGCTCACCTGTCCATTTGTGTGTAGGTGTGTATTTATAAAGGAAGATACAACTTGTGAGACATGTTTTAATGGCCTTCAGGTGGCAGGTCAAGTTCACCCAGTTGATGCAGCTATTTGCTCACAGTAGACATTAGGTGTGTCTTTGTTCCTGAATCCTCATGTTGTAAAAAAAGAAGCACACGCCAAAACATTAACACACAGACTTAGAAAAAACACACACACATCCGCTCACACACAAATTTCAAGTCTAATGTCAGCCGTGGCGCTTAACTCAAACAGTTGGTCGATGTGAGAAATTTCTAGAGTGCTGCTGTAGTGTAAGAGCAGTCCTGGCAGTCAGCACTGGCTGGGGTAGAAAAGGCTGAAACAAGGAGGAAAACTAGCTCTCAGGAGGACTTTGAGGATTGTGTTTCACCGTTCCAATATCCCCGTCATAGAGGAGGATTAGCTTTTCATTTTTTAGTATCTGTTGGGGATTAATTTACAGTGGCAGGCAGTAACTGAAGCTCCAGTGTAACCTGCATCTCTATACAAGTGTGTGTGAAAGGCAACGCTGGCTTGCTTGCTCTGGGCTCGTGTTTACTCGAGCGTTCTGAGGGCGAGCAGGAGCAGTTGACCTCCTTCGGTGGGGAAGGGGTTAAGCGTCAGGAATGATTGAGGTGTTGGTCACACGCAGGCTGCTCAGAGGACTGCTGCTGCAGATTTTCTCTCTTTCTTTACGCTTTCCGTTTCCTTCACTCTCTTGCCCTCTGGATTCTTATTTTTGTCTGCTCTGCCTTTTTCACACTGCTCGCCTTCTCTTTTCTTTCTTTTATTGTTGCTGACTTCCATTTCTCTTGTTTTGTAGTCCAGTATATCTATTTTTATTATATATTCACCATTACTCATTATCTTAACCTGTGAAAATGTGAAATTCTTTCAGAAATAGCGATAGTAGCTCTGACATCCTCTCAATAGCCTGCATGTCTTTCCTTATCTACCTCTCTCTTCACCACTAATTCTCTGCAACCTTCCTCTCTGTTTACCTCTTTCTCCTTACTCGCTCATGCCATACCTTTTTGTTTTTCGTTCTCTCTCTGTCCCTGTGCTATGTTATGTGGGTGTCTGAGGTGTAGCAAGGGGCCGCTGGAATCAGCCTGAGTCTGAAGGAAATGAACCCAATAAATCAAGCTCTTGTCCTTGTCTCCTCCCTGCCAGGACCTGGTTCCTACCCAGCTCTATGCAGCTACATGCATTTACACCACTGTTCTGCAGGAAACCTCGTAACTCCCAACTTCGGTGAATGTCATGTTGTTGTTTTTTTCCAGCTAAATAAAGGATTAGATGGTGCATTGTGAGTTGGGAGAGATGTTATGACCTTGGCTGTAAAAAATCCCCTTTTCATGGTTTCCAAGTTGCATCACTCTCTGAAGCATACAGATCTTCCTCTCTCTTCCTCTTAAGAGTTCACCTCCTTTTTTAATTTTTCAGTCTGTTAATTCATAGTAAGTTGTGACAAGTTAATTCAGGGTATGCTAAAAACCTTAATTTTTACATTGATGGTATCTGCCTCTTTGAATAATAATTAACACATTTTCTGCTAAGTTACTGTGCTCACCAGTGGGCAACGCAAGAGTTTAAGCATTTGCATCAACAGGTGGCTGAGAGTTACAATTTCAACTTTGTAAAAAAAAAATTGTATGTGTGGCTTCTCTGACCTGTTACCTCATACTGTAAGAACATCCTTTAACCATTTTCCCCCACTCAGATACCTGAGCCTGTCTTATGTGACATGCACACATGATGTGTGATTCATACAAAACACAGTTTAATATGATGACCAACAAGCTCCACTTTGGTGTCATCGGATCATAGAGGCGTCTTTGTCCTGTTTCCCTCACATGCCTGCTGGTAAACACCAGTCCAGGTGTCATGTGAGTTGTGACTTTCTTCTTGCCACTCTATTATAAAGCTCAGATGTGGAAGTCCTCAGGCTAATGGGAGATGCTGTTGTATGAACACTGTCTCCCGTATCAGCCAGGGAGACCTGTAGGTTTTTCAGTGTCCATCACTTGTGCTCTTCTCACAGAGAAACACTTGTAGTCTACGCTGCTGTTGTACGCAGTTACATTTTTCTGATGAACATAAGGGATTTATGTAAGATATTCAGTGCATTGGGAATCTAGCACTCTTCTCTTGAGCACCACTTTTCAGTAAAGTGTTCTCTGTCCTCATGACACATTTTGTTGCTACTAAACTGACTGACTGACATCAGTTGAACCCTCCAGACACGAGTGCATTTAACCTACAAGTATGAGGCCTCACCTTAATTGTTTTGCATTAACCACAGCATGTGGCTTCTAACAACAACTGGCTGCAAGTGGTAAAATAAATTATAATAAATTTAAATGCGTGCTTGCATTAATTTAAGGATTTTGTTTTTTTTTAATTTGATCACTGTTAGAGACCCTAATTACACCCACGGATTTCAGTATTGTTAAAAGATAAAATTTGAAAAGGTCAAAAAAATTTTACAGGAAATTTAGATCATCATGCAGCTTTATTATAGAGCAAGTTTTCCTGGAATTTGTTGCTGCCAAAATTCATTAGTATACAGGACATTCATGAGTTGAACATGTACCAACCAAAGTATAGATTTTTATGGTTAGAGTGACAGCAATACAAATTGTACTTACTTCTGTCTGTTGGTTGGTTCTCAGTAGTAAACAAAACATGTTTGCTGAAAATTACTTGTGGTTTAGTGTGAGGCAGCAGTGAGGTGCTGCTCCCCTCAGGGCTTCTAGGCTCCAGAAACTTTCAAGGAGAGTCACCCTGTAGCCCCTCCTCTCCTCTGTCTGTGTGAAGTGCACCTGCAGTGCTCCAGGGATGTGATTTTTCAGCTTTATTGTTCGCACAAGTCCTATTTGATGTGTAACAACAAGTGAAGTGTTATCCAGCCTTTTGTTTTCCTGGACACAAATCTGGCTGAGGTTTGTGCTTGTCTTCATTTCAGATGATGTGTTTGTTTTGCATCTGAGTACACACCTGCTGACATGGTTTGTGTTTTTGGGGACACACTAAAAGATTTATGCAGCTCCAGACCTGACTGTGCGATGGCATGTTTCATAGTTGGTGTCAGACTGGGACATGTTGCAGTGGAATTAAGCTGCCAGTATAAGCAAAAGCACTGAGTTACAGCTTTTGATCAAACAGCTCAGGAGTCATCAAGAGACACAGGCACATTATGCCAGCCTCTGGCCTGACATGTCACATAAATTATACAAGCTCATTCATTACAGTAGCTCTCAACTCTTCATTTACCTAAACTCTGTTCATAGATCCACATGCTCCATGGTGTCATTGTAGTTTTTAGTCCACGGCTTGTTAATACACACAGCAACAGCGCGCCACTGTGGCAGGACACACAAGGCCACTTTGTTGTCTTCATTTCTACAATGAAGCTGTTAAGTTGACTGACAGTCTCAATTTACATCCCCCTTCCCCTCCTGCTCTGTCCCTCTGCCAGCCGGTGGCTGAACCCATCCCCATCTGCAGCTTCTGTTTGGGCACCAAGGAGCAGAATCGGGACAAGAAGCCCGAGGAGCTCATCTCCTGCGCCGACTGTGGCAACAGTGGTGAGTGGTCACTTGTGACACATAAGACCTAACACATTTTTACACCAGTTCAGGTTTTGATTTGGTTTTGATTGAGATTGTATTATTATTGTTGTTGTTATTGTTATTATTGGTGTGTAATATTATAAGTACAATATTACATTTTTTGCTGTATGTAATGTTAGGTGTTAAGTGTAATATTAGGAAGCTGCACACGTACTATTTACAATGCAGGCACTTACCACACTGAACGTCATCATTTTAACTGCTTTTATCTGCGTCTTTGTTCATTTCAAATAATAATAAAAATAATCTCCTGCTTCAAGTTTTTTTTTTTTTCATTTTCACGGCTTTTATCACTCTCTAAAAATTATAGTACTTTAATTGTTTACACGATAACTTTACATTTCCACTTTCTTCATTAGCCTTCAACTGACATTTTACAAGTGCTTTCACTTCAACCTCTCCTACACTTCAATTAACACTTGAACTTCATTAAATGAAAACACTTTTTTCAGTAATTCAAATGGTTTAATGGCTGATTAACTTTCTTTGATTTCATTCACAGCTGCTTAAACTGATACCTGAAAAATATGAACACACACATGCTGGAACCAAGCAGTATTTTCAGTAGAAATAGAGACGTGATGAATACCCTATGTAATTTTGTAGCCTTTTTGCTAACACTTGCTAACACTGACATTGCTTAATGAAAGCAGAGGACAGATTGTTTTCTGCTTCTTTCCTCAGTGGGGTTCTGTCCCAGACAAGGCCGTCATGTTTGCTGCTCTTCAAACAGAGAGAAAGCACAGCTCTGACAGATTGTCATTTATGTTTGAACACTCTCTTTGCAACCAGGTCTGATTCAGTGAGGGCTTTATTTCCAAAAGGAGCTTTTTTTTCCCCCCCCTCTTATAATGATGCAAGTGGGTCGCAGCTGTCAGTCAGCAGCGACCGAGAAAGTCTGTAATGTTGACGCACTTGTTTGTGTATGCCTGTCTATCTACCTGCAGGCCACCCGTCCTGTCTCAAGTTCTCCCCAGAGCTCACAGCGCGTGTCAAGGCTCTGTGGTGGCAGTGCATCGAATGCAAGACTTGCAGCAGCTGTCAGGATCAAGGAAAGAATGCGGTGAGTGGATGAGCAAATATGGCGGACTGACAGCTGAACAGTGTCTGCGAACTCTCTCTTTTCTGCTTAAGTGCCAGATGCTGATAGACATATCTGTAGTCCTGGGATTGAGCTATTTTAGTTATGCTCCTTTACTCGTCAAGTTAGGAAGCATTGCTATTCAATTGTTTGTAGGTGGTAAAGTTCAGCAGCAAGATGAAATGCATACTATGCTATCAAGATGCAGAATGATAAAATACATCTTTTGAAAAAAGTAGTTGCAAAAATCAGTGTGGTGCATTTTAATTGTTTAACTCGTATAATGAAATAAAAAGAAATTTTATGGATAAATCTTTGGATAAATTTTATCAAACTGTGTAATGAGAATTTGAGTGCTGAAGCTTTGATCAGTGGACATGGAACACACTGAATGACCTGTAGTTGACTTAATACAGGTACAGTTTGGTCGAGCATTTTGTTCTAGCTCTTGTTCTAACACACCCCTATCAAATGAGGTCACTGATCATCTATGATTATCACCAACACTAGTGTATCTGTTGTGTGTAGGACAATATGTTGTTCTGTGACTCCTGTGACCGGGGCTTTCACATGGAGTGCTGTGATCCTCCTCTCACGCGGATGCCAAAAGGTAAATAAACAGGACTGCTCCTTTAACTCATAACCCACCTCTTCATTGCCTTCTTTATAACACCAAATGAATTGAGGCCTGTCTTGTATAATCCAGTTCCGGTGTATGTGAACCTGTGCTTTTTCTCTCACAGGCATGTGGATTTGTCAAATCTGCCAACCCAGGAAAAAGGGAAAGACGCTTTTACACGAAAAGGCAGCACAAATCAAACGACGCTACAACGCACCACTGGGACGGCCCAAGAACAGGTTAAGAATTGCCTTCAGCTAATTTTGCCTTCATCATTGTCAGTGCAGTAAAGAGGTGCAGCAAGATGCCATGTATCTAATCAAACAGCTGTGACATTCGCGCTGCAGAAAGACTTTCCTTTTATTGTCATTTCTCTTTTCTGAACAATTTATTTGTTTTATATGTATCTATAAAAAAAAATATATCTGGGTGACATATGTAGTTCTCACACAGTCTTAACCAGACTCCTGATTTCCTCCACAGGCCGGGGCGGCCTTTTAAGAAGCTTGGCGGGCGTGGTCGGCGGAAGCGCTCAGCCTCGGCCAACTCATCGTCCAGCTCATCCTGTGAGGGTTACCCAGGTGATGACCGGCTGCTTTTTTCAATGCGGGAAGACGATGACCTGTCACAGAGTAGCCTACGCTTCAACAACAAGACCAAGGGCCTGATCGACGCCCTCACCAAGTTCTTCACACCGTCACCTGAGGGCCGCAAGGCAAGGCAGGAAGTGGTGGACTACTCGCAGCAGTGCCGCATCCGTAAGAAAGCCAATCGCAAGGGAGAAGGGGATGACAGGGGGGGTAAGGATTAGTTTTGCTCTTCTGCTTATAACACAAAGCAGTTCACTATTGTGGCTAGACCAGTTCTAATATGTTCATAAAATAGTTGCTCTTGATGCAAGATGTAAAATTTTCACTAATCATTAATAGAATATAAGAACATATACATGAATTCATGTATTTGACATGGGTATCAGAAGCAACATGCAGCCTTACAAAAATTTTATCAGACTCAGTTTAGGAGTTGATAACAGATAAGCTCAGTACTAGCAGCTTTTATTGTGATGCATAGACTGCAGTGCTTCACGGTTCTTTATCCTATTTTAAAAAATTGTCCAACCCCAACTTTTTAGGTAACTTTTTTAGCTCTAGAGTATAAACTGCGTCAAATTAATTTGTCATTTTCTACCTGAGGAAATTGCGTAAGCTTGTGTCATTTGTAGTAGCCACCTGTAGTTCAACTTCCAGCAGCACCCAGCTCTGTGGTTGACCCACCGTGAAGATATGAACATATGTTTATCCTAATACATCTCTGATGTATTATGAAATTGACATGTGGCACAAATACCCACTGTAGATTTTGCGTTCTCCCAAATGACACTTTGAAGCGTTGACTTGAACTCGGGTGTGTTAAGCAAAGTAGAGGGTAGTAATGACAGAGCAGTGGCAAATGACTTGCAACTCATTAATGATATAGGGCTCCCCACCTCCACCCACATGCTGATCCTTAACCCTTTTCCCTGTGGTAGACCAGAAAAATTCCTCTGACTTTAGAAAGAAAATGTTGTTTCAGGATTTAAATTAAAAAAAAAAAAACTTTGACCATGTGTCTCATTGCTGTACTCTGTGGCAGTAGAACTGTTGCACCTTGTTTAAGCCTCACAATAAATTTGCATTAATGTTGACTCTGTGTTTCACTCCCCAGACAATCAGGAAGGCAGTGACTGGCGTGACGATGATGACAAGCTGCCTGGCCACGAGAACCTGACGGAAAAAGACATTGAACTGTTCAGACACATCCAGGAGCTGGCACTGCAGGTACACACACACACACACACACACACACACACACACACACACACACACACACACACATACTGACAAAATATTAAATGTGTTTAAAATTTGGTGTCTAGACAGAGATGGGACTTTGGGAAGGGAGGTGCTGAAGAGAAGTCAATTTGTAGAGGGAGCCAGCATCAGCTGGGAGAGACCTGTGGGTCTCTGCCAGGCTGGAGTCTTGTAATATTATTTAAACGTACAGAGGACAGGCTAAATTTCACTGGTGATGAAAATGTGCTCAGAAAGAGCGGAATCAACAGCAGCCGATTAGTAAAAGCTGGTCACTGGCTCAGATAAGGTGTGTAGGATGTAGGCACGTTTGTGGGTGGAAAAGTCAATGATCTGTGAGATCTCAGCACTGAAAGAAATTGATTTGCCACAGAGCACCTTCCAGATTCACCATGTATATTAAAATCATCAATTACCATAGATATAGGGCATAGAGGTACTTTGATGTTTTTGTGCCCTGAAAAGGGGTTTTTAATTTAACAACTTAAGTCTGGATGAAACCTTCAGAAACCCTGATTGAGTCTTATCAGTCTCAATTACCAGTGATGAAGGCAACATGACTACCGGTTTAAAGTCTTACTGAACTTGTTTGCTAGCAGCTCAAGAGCTGAATGTTTGTCTGGACGAAGATCATTTTCATTTTAAAACAAAAATGTAGCACTGTGGATGTAGCCATAGACCAAGAAAAGACTGAGAAACCAGTGCTACAGAGCATTTTAAATGAAAGGAAGAATTGCCTCAGATTTATCTAAGCAGCTCAAAGACATATTCAGGGTGAGTGACTTTCAGTTGTTAAATATATATCAACAACATGTCGTCAAAATGTTCATGTTCTGAAATGTTACTGTTTGTGCAACAGCTGACACCTGTTGTAGCAACACTCCACACACAGCATTCACAATGGCTAGCATTAGTTTGTTTAGGCAAGCATAGTGACACTGACTATATGGAGTTGTGTGTGTGTGTGACATCCCTTACTATCAGGTAATTAAAGTATAATGTTGTTCTTGGACATTTGCTTGAATTTCAGTTCAGGTCTAATTATACTCAGTAGATTAGAGGTTAGAGGGTCTCTGCCAAGTATCAGTTCGACACATTAAATTAGGTCGGTGTCAAAACATCTTGTGTTTGATAGAATGAGCGCCGAACAGGGCAGCTCTAATGACAGGTTAGCCACTAGTTACGGCGAGGAAACATAAATTAGCCCAGAGAGTGGGTGTTTGGCCAGTATCACAGGAGTTGTTATAAAATACCATCCCAGATCCCGACTGGAACATCCACACCATTGTTAAGTGTTTGATGCATGCAGAGTAGTAAGAGTTAATGATGTGTGAAAAGGACTGATGTGATTATGGAGGCTGAGTAGCAGTGGTGTGGAGTACATGATCATCATAAACGGCAGGCAGGGATGTCCAAGCCAGTCTGTTATATTTCTCCTGCAATGTACTTTGACAGGTTCTTTTATAACTACATGGTGCTGTTAGCACATAGCCTGGTCTGTCTAAGAATCTAAACATGATAGCCATTTGCCTGTGATGCTGACATGTTTGTGTCTGTACAGCCCAGTCTTTGTCCTGCTTATCACAGTTGAGTGGAGCATCCTTAGCCAGTAAATTCTCACCTGCCTGCTCAGTGATCTGCTAATCCCTCCTGTCATAAACCTGGAATTAATCTTCCATGTCTCTCCCTCCCTTTCTTCCATCATCTTTGTTGTTCACCCAAACAGAAAGTTGGGGTGACAGGTCCACCAGACCCTCAAATGCGATGTCCATCAGTTATTGAGTTTGGCAAGTTTGAAATTCAGACATGGTATTCGTCTCCCTACCCCCAGGAGTACAGCAGGTAAGCTAATGCACCATAAAGAAGCACAACAACGTAATGTATGTAGTCCTGCTTGCAGGTACAGAAATTTCCACCAGTGTTCAATAATGAGGTTGTTTACAGGTTGTTTACCAGCTACTTTGGTTGTTACTCAGCCAAAGTCAGGGAGGTAACTTCTCTATCTGAGGTTGACATACATTTCATATATGTAACTATTGACTAAAATTAGTTTTTACTAAACCTGCTTTCATTTGCCCCTTCAAACCTATCAATATTAACCCTTAAAATGTTGTTAAAGTAAATTGTTTTATGTACACCTCTGGCATTGCACAGATATTTACAGCATACAAAACAAGAGCTGTGAAATGGTGTTGCAGTCAATTAATCTGACAATTATTTTCTCAATTAATAATTCAATCGTTCGTTTCATAAAATGCTAGAAAGTAATATAATGGCCATTACAGTTTCCCAAAGCTCAAGTTCACCTGTTCCATTAGCTGGTTTTGTTCAGACAACAGCCTTAGAGTCAGCCATTGAATAAGACTATCACAGGTTAGTGTTAGGGTTAGAAAAGCAGCAAATATCCACGTCTGAGGCACCGGAAACTGAGAATCAGAATTAACAAATGAATCAATTGGCAAAATAATTGCTCATATATATTCTGTCGATCATCTAATGAATTGATCGACTGTTCATTTCTACTCAAGCTTTGACTTTTACAACCGTTCCTCATTATTTCATCTGTCATCGTGCCCCTCATCCTTTTCCCTCTGCAGACTACCCAAGCTCTACCTGTGTGAGTTCTGCCTGCGCTACATGAAGAGTCGCAGCATCCTCTACCAGCACATGAAGAAGTGTAACTGGTTCCACCCCCCTGCCAATGAGATCTACAGGAAGGATGATGTCTCTGTATTTGAGGTGAGGAACAAAAGAATTGAGAAGGATGTCCCAAATGATGGTGATAGTTAATGAACAGAAAGACCAGAATACAGATGATATGACGTGAGTGAGTGATGCTGGATGACAAGACTCCGTTCAACCTGCAAACCACAGTGCCACTACAGCCAAGTCTTCAATCAAATCCTCTCATTTCAAGACTCAAAACCAAACTTTGTCACCATCTTTTATGAATAAACATAATCTTTATCAAGCAGTTTACTCCTGATGTTTAAATCGATATCTTTTCTTACCACAGTGGGATATTCTTTCATCAGTGAAAGTCAGTGTTATTATTAGAGTGATTCATAATTACCGATCCACAGTTAAGCTGTTCTTCTGGGTCTCGCAGCGCAGCAGATTTAGTGGATTCGTGCCTGCAGGCCATAGCCACTGCAATTCCTGTTTTCCCACTCTGCAGTCCATCCCCGCTCGAGGAGAGCAGAGATAACTGGCGAGCTGCCAATCTGAACCTCCCTCCTCTCTCACTACAGCTCTTTGTTTCTCTGCTCTGCCCTTTCTATCTGTGAGGGTCTCAAGAGACGCTGCTGAGATCATTGCTTGACACTAACTTCTAGTCCATTCACTTTTCCTTTGCTCCCTAGCTCCCTAACAGCAACTTAAAGATGTACTTGTGAACTGTTTCTGGGGCTGAACATTACTGTGACTGATGATACTGATACTGATGTATTTCTTTGCTTATCCCACAACAGGTTGATGGAAATGTGAGCACAATCTACTGTCAGAACCTGTGTCTACTAGCCAAGCTGTTCCTGGACCACAAGACCCTCTACTATGATGTGGAGCCCTTCCTTTTCTACGTCCTGACCCAGAACGACAGCAAAGGTTGTCACCTTGTCGGCTACTTCTCCAAGGTATGACTATGGCATCATCATGCGGCCTCTGAGCGAAGTCACAATCGAACTGAATTTTGGAATTTCAGTGTCTGCTCCATTGTGTGTCCTTCATTTTCAAGGATGGCTGTGTAAAGTATAATCACCCTGCTTATACTTAAATGAGACAACTAGATAAAGCAAAACAGAGAAAAATATATTCAGATTAAATAAAAGTGAAATGCATTGGCATCACCCACACTGGTACATTCCTGCAAACATTCAAATGCTCATGTTGCTCAGATAAACACTGGGCGCTCTGAGCTCTGTTGCCCCTCTGGAGTTTGCGGTTGCAGGTGATCGCATTAACAATGCTACCTTCCTGCCAAAATACAGCAATTAGCAAGCAGAAAGTGTACCATCATCACTCAGCTGTGGAAAAACACAGTCACATCTATAATGTGGTTCCATGATTTTTTTGTAATGGTGGGATATGTTTTGTGTCTCTCCCTCCTCTCCAGGAGAAGCACTGTCAACAGAAATACAACGTATCATGCATCATGATTCTTCCACAGTACCAGCGCAAGGGCTACGGACGCTTTCTCATCGACTTCAGTAAGGGCACCAGCCTTAAACAAAACACAGTACCAGTAACTGAGAAATATGGCTTTTAATTCTTCTGTCTTTTGATCAACAAAATTGATAGAAATGGTACAATATTGTGTTGTATTGATGTCTAATATGGTGTGTGTGTCCTTGGTTAATTCTTTGCTCCCTGCAGGCTACTTGTTGTCAAAGCGTGAGGGCCAGCCAGGATCTCCAGAGAAGCCTCTGTCAGACCTAGGTCGACTGTCCTACATGGCCTACTGGCGCAGCGTAGTTTTGGAGTGTCTCCATGAGGTCCGCGACCGGCAGATCACCATACGGCAACTTAGCAAACTGACAGGCATCTGCCCACAGGACATCACCACCACCCTGCACAGCCTCAACATGCTGGAGCGGCGAGGAGACAGGTCAGAGATGGGACCCAGTACACGCTCCAAAACACAAATTATTCCAGTCCCATAAATGGGTCAAAGGCCACAATGGTTCACACTGTAAACCCATGTAGATGAACATGGGACCTACCTTGTGTACCTGTGCTATTATTACCATCATTATTTCCCCTGTATTAGCATACTACACGATTTAATACGGTGCAGTCAGAGGCAGAAGGAGAATCTGGTTCCCAGACAGTACTGAGTCACATCATCTTACAGGCTAATGCAAGGCTTAATCCAAACAACATTGTGCCCAGTAGCCGTGTTCTACATTTCATTTAAAGCCTAGTATCTATGATAATATGTAGGTTCAGTCATATCTGACATGCACATAATACCTCACATGGATGTTGCATGTAGAAAAAACAGGCAGACAGTTTTTTTTTTCTCGTACTTGAACCTGTGCTGCTGTGGTTAAGAGTAAGCATTTTTGCTGGCTTTACCAGGTGAGCCGTCGGGGTGCACCCATGCATTCAGACCTTTAACGGTCTTGTTTCTTTCTGCTTTGCCAGACTCGTCCTGGTGCGGAGGGAGAAGCTTGTGACGACCCACATGGCTCGTCTGAGGGCCCGGCCACGGCAGCTAGAGGTTGACCCCGAGTGTCTGCGCTGGACTCCTGTCATTGTAACCAACACCGTGGTCTCTGATGCTGATGATGACGATGACGAGGAGGATGAAGAACCAGAGAAAAATAACCACAAGGAGGTAAATGCAATTAATTTATATTTCATTAAGTGGAGCTTAACGACAGGTTGATCTTAAAGTTGCTGTAGATTGTTATTGATTTAATTTTCCCTGTGAATAGCTCAAACCAAGTCACAAGGTCCCACCAATGTCCTGGCACATGCATCAAGGGAAGAAGAGGGAGGAAGAGGAGGACGATGAGGAGGATGAGGAAGAGGAAAGGAAAGGCTTCTTGGGGTTTCCCCTTAGCCATAGCTCTCCAACTTCCCCTCCCGTCCGCTGTCCACTCCCTGTCCAAGATCCACCACGATCCCTACCCCCAACAAATGGAGAACGCAGACCACGGGGGCGACCACCCAAGAACTGGCCTTGGGGCAAAGTGAAGGACAGCGCACGGGTGGTACGGCCACCTAAGATCCGCCCCGTGGAAGATGAAGATGATGAAGATGATGAGAGAACAGAGGGAGGAAAAACCACAGGCTCTGCCAGCAGCCCCCCCTCTCTTTTCTCTTTGGACAGACAAACAGATTCCATACCCTTTCACTCATTAGACATGGCCAGGCACCCCTCCATAACCCCCACACGACGAGGGCGGCCTCCAAGGAAAAAGAGAGGCCCTAAGCCCAGACTGATTGAAGGGCCTGGGGAGGGGCTTCCTCCAGTTTCCAGGTTAAATGACTCTCCGCCTGTCAGGAAGAGCTGTTTCAGTGAAAGCAGTGAAGAAGAGGAAGATGATGATGAAGATGATGATGAAGAGAGGAGAGCATGCTCCCCCCCCATCCTCACCAAGCCTGCCATGGCCCTGAAATGCAAGGTGTGTGTCTGTGTTCACTTATACTGACAATGTAACAGTTTTGAAATATAGAATTAAAACTGATAAAAAAAAATAATCCAAATAAATCAGGGCTCTGCATTTGGACCTGATGTCCATGCCATGAAACCTATTGTAATATTCTTTATCTCAGTTGGTGCTTCATGTTTGTAGTTGTCATTTTGTACGGAATTCATACACACACATAATTCTCTACCCTGTTTCTCCCTAGAAGCCCCTGAGGAAACGGCGATTTCGCCAGCGCAGCCACCCTCACAGCAGTGTGGTGACAGAGACGATTTCTGAGACCACAGAGGTGTTGGATGAGCCATTTATAGACTCAGACTCAGAGAGGCCTATGCCCAGGTTGGAGGAGGAGACGCCCCTGGGCCACCCACTACGCCGTTACCCCCCAGCCCGCTCTGCTCTGAGGTTGTCAGACCCAGCACCCAAAAGGGGCCGGCACTCCAACCTCTCAGATTCAGAGGATGATGGTGAGTACATTTTTGATGCTTGAAGATTTAGTAAAAAATAAATTATACATTTTATATATATAAAAAACACACACAAAGGTATGTGAGTGTGTAGGTTTATCTAACACTGGCTCTTGTTATCTCCTTCAGAGCTAACGCCTGTGCTGAAGCCTGTGGCTACTCTGCCAGCAACTCCATCAAAGACCCTCGCAGCAAACCCTGAGGTCCCAGTCAAGAAGAAGAAAGGCTGGCCCAAGGGAAAGAGCCGCAAACCTCTGCACTGGAAGAAACGGGGACCTGGCAAACCACCTAGCAGTGGGCCCAGTCAGCGAACTGCTGCAGACGGTCAGGGTGGGGATCCTCCACCCCCCAAAATCAAGATGAAGCCTGGACGCAAGCCCCGCAGCTGGTACCTGCAGCGGGCCCAGGAGGAGGCAGAGAGGCAGGAGCAGGAAAGACAAAGGCTGTTAGAGCAGCAGCTGGATAAAGATCCTCAGCTGCTCCAGAAAGATGATCGTAACAGCAAGCGACTCTGCAGGACCAACACTGACAGAGACAGCAAACAGAAAGACTCTGACGAGGAAGATGATTATCTCCCTAAGCCTGTTGAGCAGAAGGTGCCCAAGAGGCGAGGGAGACCGCCCAAGAACCGCGCTCTCTGCCAACCACCACAGCCTGCCCCCAAACCACCTCCCACCTCTGAGCCAGAGGAGGAAGAGGAAGAGGATGAGGAAGAGGAAACCGAAAGAGCCTGGGAGGAGGACAAACCCAGCCGCCCACCGTCCTGTCCCCTGCTTTCCCCTTCATCCTCCTCTTGCACCTCAGGGCCCCGGGCCCCACAGTCCCGGCCTCAGGACACAGATATGGGTGACAGGGAAGAGGATGACGATGATGATGAGAGGGAGGAGGAGGAATGTGGCAGTATGGGCAGTGGTGGCGGTAGTATCAACAGGAGAACAGCAGTCACGCCAGGATCAGGAAGTAGGCGCAGTGATGACCATGATGCAGATGACGAAGGGGATGGACATTTAGAGGACAAGAGCAGCAGCAGCAACAACTGCAGCAAGAAGAGAAAAAGTCAGGACTCTGAAGATGAAGATGACGATGAAGACGAGGAGGAGGAGCCTGCCTCACGTGCAAGCTCTCCTCCAGTTAAAGAAGAACCCCAAGGTGGAGAGGCTTTTTTAGACATGGAGAACAGCGTGGCCCGGGACTATGTCAGCAAACAGGAGGAGGAAGAAGAGGAGGAGGAGGAGGCTGACGAGGAGGTGCCGGAGGCCAAGTGTCAGCCCTCCTCAGCTGACACACAGCAGGAGGAAAGGCGGCGCAGAGAGCAGGAAGAGTCTGCTGCTGCAGCCGCTGCAGTGGAAACGGTTACGGCCATGTCTGTTCCCTCCGAGCCCATGGAGCTCCAGCCTCTGCACCCAGATGACAAGGACGTTACGCTGTTGATGGAGCCCCAGCACACGCATCCACACTCCCACCCTCACCAGCATTCTGACTTCAAAGAGGAGCTGGGCCACCATCACCCACACCACGCCCATCACCACTCCAACGAGCTGGACCTGGAGACTATGCAGGCTGTTCAGTCCCTGACACAGGGGGAAGCCCAGGACGAAGAGACTGAACCCCAACCACACCACGGGGCTTACCAGGACTGTGAGGAGACCCTAGCTGCCTGCCGGACCCTGCAGAGTTACAGCCACACAGGGGAGGCAGAGGAGGAGGCGCTGGCCTTGGTGGAGGAGTGTGGGGCCTCTCAGCACAGCAGCCCCCTCCCCAATCCTCCAGTGCCACCCCTACCCAGCCAATCTGTGCGCTCAGTGAACAGTCCAGGGTTGCCCTCGGGAATCATGGACACAACATCAGGAGGGCAGAGGGGAGGGACGCCTGGCCCCCCTGGAGCAGGGGCCAATGGTGCAGGTGCTGGAGCAGGGTACACCCAGATCACGCCAGAGCATCCTAGTTCTCTGTCTGCCCCTTCCCAGCAGAACATGGAAACCTCGCCAATGATGGATGTACCGTCTGTGTCAGACCACTCACAGCAAGTGGTGGACAGTGGTTTCAGTGACCTGGGCAGCATAGAGAGCACAACAGAGAACTACGACAACCCCAGCAGCTATGACTCCACCATGGGCGGAGGGGGCAATGGCACAGGGAATGGAGGGAACGGAGGGGGAATGTCAGCAGCCGTCGTTGCAGGAGCTTCCACAGCCTCCTCATCATCAGTCTCCTCTTCCTCCAGCTCAGCCACCCCGTCCTCCTCCTCCCAGTCCAACAGCTGTTCCTTTGTGCCGGCCCCCAGCCTCACATCTTCCACAGGAACTGGAGGATCCCAGCTAGCGATGGGCAGCTGTAGCCTAATTCAGCAGACAGGACCAGGGCCCAACAGTGGTCCAGGTGCCAGTAATGTAGGCAGTGGTGTGCCCCAGCCCCCACCACCCCCACCACCGTCCAATACCCCTGGCTGTGGCATTAAGTCTCCTCAAAGCTGTGGTGTGATTGAAAGGCCCCCCAGCACCAACCAGCAGCAGCAACAGCAGCAGTCCCAAAAAAAGGTTCCTCAGCAGCCTCCCCAGCAGCAAGCCCCCAACCCTCAGCCTCCACCCTCAGCACCACCACCACCGCAGCAACAACAGCAGGCCCTCTCCCAGTGTAGCATGGGAAATGGTTTTGCCTCCACACCCATGATCATGGAGATCCCAGAGAGTGGAGGAGGAGGAGCCCGCACCATCTATGACCGCATGGGTCAGGATTTTGGCACAGGGGGCTACCCCCAGCCCTCAGCAACATTCAGCTTGGCCAAACTCCAGCAGCTCACCAACACCATCATGGACCCCCATGCCATGCCCTACTCTCACTCAGCCTCTGTCACCTCCTACGCCACCAGTGTTTCTCTCTCCAATCCTGGGCTGGCCCCCTCACCCCACACTCCCCTTCCTCAGGGCCAACCCACTATGACCCCACCTCCTAACCTTAGCTCTGGCTCCATGAACCTAGGATCCCTGCAACTGCAGTGCAACATGCCCACCACCAACATTGGCCTGGGACCCCCACCCCACACGCAGAGGCTCCAGGGCCAGATGGCAACAGTCAAAGGCCACATTTCCATCCGATCGAAAGCCACTCAGCAGCTGGCCCCGGCCCCACACCAGCAGCAGCTCTATGGCCGCAGCTCAGGCGTGACAATGCAGGGCACACCACGCACCCTGGCCGTGCAGCGTGGTATGATGCCAAACCTCATGCCCACGCCAGCACCATACAATTCCATGAACATGACGCCCCTCAATGCCATGTCAGCCGGCTACCGAATGCCCCAGCCCATGATGAACAGTGGTTATCATGGTAATCCCCCTTACATGAATCAGCCAGCTCAGTACCCCATGCAGATGCAGATGGGCATGATGGGAGGGCAGGGTTACCCACAGCAGCCTATGCAGCCCAATCACCATGGCAACATGATGTACACTGGCCCCTCCCATCACAGCTATGCTGGTGTCCCAAAACAGTCACCGTACATGAGCAGATGAGCAGCCAAGAACTGAAATGGGAAACATGAGGCTAGAGCTGATACTCGCTGTACTCTACATGTCCATTACCCTTGTTCAACCTCTCCAGTGCCTCGGCAGGCACCAGGGAGTGTAGGTGATGGAGACAGAGAGGGTCTTTGGGGTTTCTGCGTTTCTACATTGTTACATTTTGTCCCTTTTTTATTTGGGCTTGTTTCCCCACCCCTCCCAGCTGGCTGTGTATGGGAGCAAGTCGATAGGATTAAGGGTGGGGGTGTGTATATGGACCACGACCGTGCCATGCTGCTTCAGGCCAGGCCTACACAGTCCTCTAATGTGGTTTCACACAGACCCAGGAGTCTCCTCCTCCTCATGTGCCGGAGGAGAGAAGGGGAAAACAAGAACAACGAGGAAGATAAAGACAATACAGGAATACCTTGCTTTGTCAGACTGAGAATGAAAACTGAATATATTCAACCATGCACACAATCTTTTAATTGATATAGGAAGCCTTACCTTGAAAAAAGACAGTGAAACATAGTAGGCGGACTCTTGTTTTGTTTTGTTAAACATAATGTTGAATCTTATTTTTGTTGTTGTTTTTGTTGATTGTTTTTTGAAATACTGTGTGCAGTCCGACCTCTTATATGCTTTGGTCTTTATATGTGTGGCATTCTGAAAAAGTGATACACCCTCTTGCTCTCTCAGAAATACCCAAACATCTCTGTGGTCACTTGGTCAGACAGCTTTTCACCTGGTTCCAGAAAAAGCATAGGAGCGGGGCCTCCGGTGTTTGAGGTGCTGAGCTGTTTACAGAGTCTCTGTCTTCCCGGATGGACGGTCTTGTACCAAAAACACAGCAAAGACACAGAAGAGATGAGCGCATTACTGTCTATTATATGTCCATAAAGGAAACGAGTAGCGTTATTTTCCAGTTTGCCGCCTCTCTGAAACCTTAGATGTAAATATTCTGGTACTTCCCAATATCCAGCACACACACACAAACACATACACTGGCTAGCTGTCGCCAATTGGTGGCTGGCTCAGGAAACATTCAGCTGTTCCACACTCCACTGACAGACGGTGTACAATGTCAGCCTTTTTTAGCAGTTTAGCGAATGCAGAACAAACAGTGGGTTTTCCATTGAACTGCTTTAAAGAAAGTCAGCTAACTATAGCTGACTTTCCCTCCTTAAGTGTTAGTGACCCAAAGAGGTCAAAGAGTCTGCTTTTGAATGGTGTATTCTGTTAAAATTGGTTTTTTTTGTTTTTTTGTTTTTTTTTTCTGCAAAACTCTGCACTCCCATTGGCTAGAAAAAGGCAGTATACAGTCAGCCTTTGTAAAAGGTATGCCTAAATGCCTGATCTAGTGCATGGTTTGGCCCTCACATAGAGGCACACTCATATAAAAGCAGGGTCAGAAGCGAGTTAGTGTTTGAGGTCCTGTTGGGTATGGTGTTCAACTGGCAGGGGTGAAACGGTTGACCTTGTTGCTCCATGTACCAGTATTCAAAGTCAAAAGAGGAGTTTTCATTTTCTTACAGACCTGACATTGCATACTTTGTGTGTAGTGTTCTGTTCTGTACTTATATTTTGTTTTGTTTCTTTCTGAATTTTATCAGACTGGGCAGCTTTCTTTTATGACACAAGCTGACTCTTTTTGACTTTAGAAAACCTATTGTAGAGAAAATGTTTTTTCTATAATATAAAAGGAAATTCTGACATTGATATTGGTACTGTCATTTTTTTCACTTCTGTTTCAGGAAAAAAAACAATACATATTTTTTAGCTCGCCTCTTGGGTAATAATTACTAAGAAATTCAAAATTTAAAAAAATTACCACTCACTTTTAGTGACTTTAAGATGCCTTTAACCTCTCCATTCCATCTCATCTCTAGAGTTTTTCTATCTTTGTGTAGTATATTAATGCTATTTTAAACAAAAGGACTACAAATATCTAAAGGTCACTTGGCATTCTTTTCTTTTTTTTACTTCTTGTGTGTGTATAGGATGACTTCCTTACATTTAAGAGGCATGTAAAAATGAGCTCAGTATATTTCTGTCTGTTTATATCGCTTCCCTTTTTGTATCCTTTGTAATTGTACATGTTGCGTTGTATGCTAAGAGATGGCGCAAAATAAAGAGAGGAGTGACAGCTGGGCACACAGTGAAGGTTGATTTGCGCCCAGCAGCCTAAACTCTCTACTCTGTCCCTGTATGTATTTCCATTTATTCGTTTTTTTTTTTTTTTTCTTTCTTAGCAAGTACTTTCAAAGAACTCTGTACATTTTAACATAAAATGAAAATAAATTATGTTGAGCCATTCATGTTTCCCTGGAGCTTTTTATAATTCCATCTGATTCAGTGCAATTATAGTTGTCATCACAGTTCCTCCAGGTTTGCTTCAAAATCGATGATTTAATTATGCTCAGTCCCAATTTTCTGAAATACTCAAACCTCTTCTGTAAACCTAATATTTTGAATTTGGAATTGCTTTAAAAAAAAACAACAATATTTTAACCAGTGCTATATTTGAAGTTTTGATATGCTTACAAAGCTGTATGTATTGGTTTTAAGAACCAAAAACCATCTGAGTGTAGTTTTACATCTTCTCTCTTAGACTTCTCTCTGGAGCTCAAGTGACAAAAGGTCAGTGCGAAGCTTTCTGAAGCTTTCTTCTGATTGTCTAAATGTTTTCTGAGTGTTGGAATAAAAATATGGCAGAATTCAGGTAAACGACGGTAAATCCTGTAAGGGCAGATGTTGGGTCCTGTCTTGGGGCAAAGCTGAGAGCAGTGACTTTTGTTGTGACATTACACAGTTATAGAGTTCCTGATGGCTCAATTTAAGGGAACGCTTTGATATTTTCACTGTATTAATACAGAACCTAGACCTGATTTATAATCAAAAAAGACTTGCACTACTTTCTACATCTACCTTTATACTATATGGGACCTTTGAATTGTGGATAAAAGAAGATTTGCATATTTGGTACAGGTCAAATGACAGCGACAGTTTGTCACCAGACATGACTGATAGTAAATCTCATGCAAAATAATCAAATGTGTTCCAACACTGACATGAAGTAGGGATTTCATTGAAGATCCCACCTCTCTTAGCAGGAAACTGGAAAGTGTTTTAAATCTTTAAATAATATTTTCCACATTCTTGTTCCAAGTTGAAATTTTAGCAAATAGTGTTTATATGAAAAATCAGCACATCTATGTGATGATGTGACTTCTACCTCAGCTTTGGTTATGGTGGGATTTATATTATAGGTAGCAAAGGGATCAGAGAAAGACATGATTTTATTTTAAGAAATCTAAAACTCCATATTACTGGGCGTTTACAGGGTTTAATTAGCAGTTTTTGTTCAGCCACCAATTTAAATGTTTTGACCACATTGTGACCACTAGATGGCCCTCTAAAATGTTATATCATGTCAAATAGACATGATGAAGACAGGAGTGTCATCTCCTCATCCACTTCCAACAACATTCAAACACAGCCTTTGCCTCCTTGAATTTTTTTTCTAGGCAGTGAATGATGGAATCTCGCTCTTAGCATAATACATTCAGTCAGACCCATATACAGTAAAAGCCCCTGAGCTCAGTCCAGTTAGTGAATGTCTCTGAGCTTTTGGTTTGGCACAAAAATCAGGCTTTCAGCAGCAATACTTCATTTTCACAATCACCATCAGATGCACTGAGATTATTGACTTGAAATTCAGCTAATATATATAATATAATATATATATAATAATCTCTGATGTCCTATTTTAGTATTTCATTCTGACATCTGTGCTCTGCCAAGTTTTAACTGACTGAATTTGTATGTGTACAATTCGACTTGTATTCAATGTTTGTATGTTTGTCTTTGGGGTGTAGGTGTAAAGAAAGAACTGGATAAGAAAAAGACTGAACTCTCACACATTTTGTTCATTGTGCACCTATTCTATATCAAGTTAGATGTGATCCAAGGTTAAGAGAGAAGCGGATGAGGTGATATGAACAGGATATCAGCGTTAACTGTCATTTTCCCCTTTGCAATGTGTTTCCATACACATTATATTCAATATATTTCACACTGGTCACGCTCAAGAAAGTAACTGTGGCGGGAACAATTCTATATGTTTTAGAAAGAAACCCCATTTATCACATCTTTACATTTTCTATATGTCTATAGGTTAGGTTTTATATATATATATATGTGTGTGTGTGTTATATATGTTATATAGGTTTAATGAAATATATATATCACACTGAAATAGCATCGTAGACCATAAACTCTGCTGTATCCCCTCATGCACTTGTCTCCTGAATGGGTAGAAACTCCACAAGATGAAATCTGACACTGAAACAAAATGTCAGACCAGCTCTATCTTAAAGCCAATCGGTGAGCAGCTTTACTGATGTTTACTGTAGCTTGTCTCCCACGCTCCAATCACAGCCACGTGCCGAGTAATCAACTTCCGTGTTATTGGCCAATGACTCTGTTAGGTGGGCGGGATTTTATTGTCCCCTCGGCTTCTGATTGGCTCGCTGTGGTCCGCTAGTTTCCTCGCATCGGGATCTGCTCCACGAAACGGGAAGCAGCGACGGCAGCCTGATCACAGCTTCATCGTGCAGAAAAGGGTGACAGGCGAGACGAAAACGTAAAAAAAAATTGTCTTCGGTAAGTCGGTTGCAATCTATGAATGGCTCGAATAGCAAATGTTAACATTTCAGGCAGAAGACCACGGTAATTTGAATGTATTTCCACCCTCCGCACCGGGTGACGGGGCTTTTCCTCTGTCATGAGACTGAGGCAGGAGGGAGGGACTGATGTAGCATCTTGTGCGGAGATGGAGGCCTTCAAGCACCGTGCGATAGGCGCTTAGCTCCTCGGTTAATGCTCCACGGTAATAATTATGCGTTGCTCCACTTTGTCCGGGTTTTTGTATCGCAGAGTTATATCCGGTCCGAACTCGATATCTTCGTCGCATATTTAATGAATGTTCCGGTGTCACATATCCTTAGCCGCCAGCAGTTCACACAGACTGAAGAAGACCCTATACTACTGTCTACAATCCCGTCCAGTCCTCTTTGCTTGGAGGGAGCGGTAAACCAAACTTTACTGTTGACACAAGGTGACCCGTTACACTTAAACTCTGTGTTCATGAGCCATTCACTCGTGTGCTGCTGTACAAAGTTTGTGTTTCACTAATGAATAATGTGAAAATGAAAATGATCTATATTTTTTGTCCTTAATTGCTGTGGGTTTAACAAGTCGTGTGTAGGGGACAATAGTGAGTCAAGAGTGAGATGACTATTGTTTGTGCCTTCCCAGAGTGTAAAACTTGCTTAAATGTGTCATGTGATGGGAGGAAGTCCTGTTGCTTTCCAGTAGAGAGCAACAGAGGGAAACTTATTTTTTGTAGGCTCTGGTTAAACATTGTGTCAGACTCGATTCAAACATTTTTATTAAAATGTTTTTAATGGTTATGGTGTTCAAACTGGTTCTATAACTACCCACAAATCATTTGCATATATGCAAAGTATAAAAGTAGTATTAAACTTGCCATTAGATAGATAGATCTCAAGGTACCTTTTCAAATTTGTTACAATGATTACAGCAACCCAACAAAACCTTGAGCAAGCACTTGGCAACAAGTGGCAAGAAAAAGAAAAAAAAAAACAACTTCCTTTTTAAGGGGCAGAAACCGCCTGAGAACCAGATTCAGGTTCTGTCAAGAGGAGAGGAACACTGGGCAATGATAATGATAACTGCACTGATAAAGTACACAGTTATGTGGACTTTGTTGTGTTGC
This sequence comes from Rachycentron canadum, assembly GCA_038496675.1. Lineage (NCBI taxonomy): Eukaryota > Metazoa > Chordata > Actinopteri > Carangiformes > Rachycentridae > Rachycentron > Rachycentron canadum. Next base: position 21,478,307 of record CM076654.1, read on the forward strand.
ATATTTTCTCAAGAATCTAAGATAAGTATACACCAGTGCCATTTATTTATGTGTCTTACTGAATTCTGCAAACATATTTTTATAATTATAATTTGTATTGAAATTTCTCAACCTTTTTTTATTTAAAAGACTTTTCTCTTTTATCTTTTTAGCCTCTCAGCCTCCAGCCAAAATGATCCACAGCCTGTTCCTAGTAAACTCCTCAGGGGACATTTTCCTGGAGAAGCACTGGAAGAGCGTGGTCAGCCGCTCAGTGTGCGACTACTTCTTTGAGGCACAGGAGCGGGCCACTGAGCCAGAGAACGTCCCGCCAGTGATCCCCACACCACACCACTACCTTATCAGTGTGCTCAGGCATCGCATCTACTTTGTTGCAGTCATCCAGAGTGAGGTGCCACCACTCTTTGTCATTGAGTTTCTGCACAGAGTTGTCGACACATTCCAGGTTCTTGTCACTTTTTTTTTTTTTTCACTTTTAACTTGGTTTCATGACTTAAATCTAACTTTAAATACCAATATCCTGCCTGTTCATCTCAGGACTATTTTGGAGTGTGTACAGAGGCTGCCATCAAGGACAATGTGGTAGTGGTCTATGAACTACTGGAGGAGATGCTGGACAATGGCTTTCCACTGGCCACAGAGTCCAACATCCTTAAAGAGCTCATAAAGCCCCCCACCATCCTCCGCACAATGGTCAACACCATCACAGGTATGATCCATTTACATGTTAACCACAGTCTGTAGCACCTGTAAAATTCAGAATGAGTCGGACCCTCCTGCTATTTAGATCGAAATACAGATTGGAGATACAACATTTATTTGCAGTCTCTTGTTTCTATGTAGGTTATTTGCTTTTAAACCCTCAGGGGAACTATTAACACTGAAGTCCCCCAAAAAACCATAAATGTAGATATCATAGATATGTATATAAAGATAGATGGAGCCTCCACGACGTCACCTAGAGTTTTCTGAAGAGCGATTTTAAAGCTCAGGGTGGGACACTCCATCATCACCATCTTGGCAGTGCCTGATTCTACCTATCTCCCAAACCAATCACAAAATAGACAAAGAGGTGGGTGTGTGGAGCTGAGACTTTGGTGCATGCCAGCTTGTGGCAAGCATACGCTTACCCACCTGTCACTCAAAGTGGCCATGCCCTCAATTATACCTAACTGTAATTCTTAATAAAGTTTAAACAGGTGCATTATATAAGATTATAGATATAGTTGTCATGAGACCCAAAACAGTTTTTTTTTTTTTACCAGGCTATACACATGTTCACTTTTGCTGTGAAGTTAGACATTTTAACATGGGAGTCTATGGGGATTGACTCACTTTTGGAGCCAGACTCAAGTGGTCATTGGAGGAACTGCAATTTTTAGCTCTTTCCATGTTGACTTCATTTTTCACCCCCAGAGGTTGTCACTTGGGAAAAAAAAAAAAAAACTTCCACTTGAATGGGAGAATTTTGGACTCTGTTGTACATCGTAATCTCCAATCAAGTTGAGTCGTGTCAATCATCATTTAGAGTTATTATTGCATAAAAAATTATAACATGAGATTACTCTGTACTAGTGAATGTGTGTATAATTTCACATTAGCTCAACATGTGTTTTTCAGGTAGCACCAATGTGGGTGAACAGCTCCCAACAGGCCAGCTGTCAGTAGTGCCATGGCGACGCACCGGCGTCAAATACACCAACAACGAAGCTTATTTTGATGTGGTGGAGGAGATTGATGCTATAATTGATAAATCCGGTATGGTTCTGCACTTATTAGATTGACATTCATTATATTGACATGTTTTGACCTTCAGCATAAAATGTGGGCTACTCCACAAATAACAATATCAGTCTTTAGAATGAGTTTTGGTCCGTGTTTGTAAAGTAGTGTTATACTTTGTCGTTTTCTCCTCAGGCTCCACTATTACAGCAGAAATCCAGGGAGTTATTGATGCCTGTGTGAAACTGACAGGCATGCCTGACCTCACCCTATCATTTATGGTGAGTATTTTTTAAAACCTTTTTTAAGCCTTTTTTTTTTTTTTCAAGAAGCCAGCTCTTAGTGGATTTACACTATCAGACTAATATAGACCATTACAGAGTATTATATACATGATTACGTGACAAACCGAGACAGAGACCAGCTGTCACAGACCAGCTGGTGCTCTGCCTGAGCTTAGTCTCTGCATCTGTGAATTATTAAAGACAGTGCTTCAGTTTTATGGGAACTGAGGAATGCAAAACTGTGAGTTCAACATCAGAAGTCTCATGTGTTCAACAAATGGTTGAAACAAAGGACAAAGATCAATATATATAGTTGGTTCCAAAAGTCTTGGACCACTCTTAAGTGGTTGCAGGCTTTTAGGACATTTGCTGGAATGCTTTTTTCCTAAACCAAAACGCCCTAGGAAAGGCTTGACTGAAAGAAATGAAAATAAAATAACTTAAACAGCTACAGGTAAACATGTTTTGTTTTACCTTCCACCCAACTATCTCTGCCACCCTCTCCCAGAATCCTCGGCTGCTGGACGATGTCAGTTTCCACCCGTGTGTTCGGTTCAAGCGCTGGGAAGCCGAGCGGATCCTTTCATTTATTCCCCCTGATGGAAACTTCCGGTTGCTCTCCTACCACGTCAGCTCTCAGAAGTCAGTGTTTTTTCAGTCATGATCTGTTTATGTCATGTCTCTCACTAATGCAATATATGACCCATATGTTATTTATCTAATAGTTGTCAATATACTGTATTTTGTCTAAGCAAAAACAAAATTGCACCAGTCCACCAGTGTGACTCTGGCTCCTGCTGTTTGTTGTCCTGCTTCTTCCTCAGCCTGGTGGCAATCCCAGTGTATGTCAAGCACAACATCACCTTCCGTGAAGGAAGCTCCCAGGGACGCTTTGACTTGACCCTTGGCCCCAAACAGACTATGGGTAAGGCTGTGGAGTCGGTCCTAGTCAGCAGTCAGCTGCCCCGGGGTGTCCTCAACGCCAACCTCAACCCCTCCCAGGGAACATACACCTTTGACCCTGTCACAAAGGTACTTAGAATCGGTGTCTTTTCTGAATGTAAATCCATAAGAAGCTGAGAGTACATGGGTTTGGGAAAGAAAATCTTTGGCTGGAATTCAGATTTTTTCTATATTGAAGCTTAAATGACACCACACTTCTCCAAAACAAACATGCCACTGTTTGTTTTTATTCTGTGTTTTCATTGTGCAGAATGAGTGTCTTTAAATGGTGGTAATCTCACACTTGCATCTTCACATCTTGTGTTTTGTGCAGTTGTTGACATGGGACGTTGGTAAGATCAACCCACAAAAGCTGCCCAGTCTGAAAGGCACCATGAGCCTGCAGGCTGGGGCCTCCAAACCTGACGAGAACCCCACCATCAACATCCAATTCAAGATCCAACAGATGGCCATCTCAGGTACACACACACAAAAAAAACACACAAACACACCACATTTAAAGCACTTCTCCTAATGTAGCCATGATTCTCTATTTTTTGTAGGAGTTGTTTTTCCTTTGTGTGATTGTCCGCCAAACAACACTTTGTTTACTTTCCGCTGAACTCTCACACATTTGATTAATATAGAATGAATATTATCATGTAATTTTATATTATTTTGCAGTTGTTATTCTCACGAACGCTGACTATAATTTGACTTCATCCCCCTCCACACAAAAGAGGTTTTCATCACATAGCCTGCTCAGCTCAGCTCAGCTGATAACCACCTGACTGTCCCATTCTCTGAGGACGGTGACACAATGGCCACTAGATGGTGCCAAATGCAATATATACACCTCATCCTATCTGACACATCAGAGATGTATCTGAGCACACTGAAATGAGATTTTAAGACATTATCTAGTAATCTTAAGGAATGGTCAGAATCTTCAAAGACTCTTCATCTGGATGGAAAAATATTTCGTCCACTGCGTAACACATAATATTTTTATCCTCTTTCACAAGTTGCAAGATCGAGGTAGAATGAATTGACATACATGTCACATTAACTATGCAAATTGAGCACAAACATATGTCATCTCCTGCTACAGTGTTTTTTTGGAATAGATGACAGAGGAGACACTTAAAAACAGCTAAAAATCCTTTTTATCATGCAACAGAGGAACCTTTTTTTCATCCAGGTAGTTAGAGAGTTTTTCAGGATTCTGGAGGCCTGATCAAATGTCTTTTTAAGAGCTGGTCCACTATGAGCAACCTAACATCCTCAAGCATTCATGTTGGACAGTGATGATGGTGATATTTTTAAAACGCTGACAAATTGATGGTAACTGTGTCCTTCAACAGGGCTGAAGGTGAATCGACTGGACATGTACGGTGAGAAGTATAAACCTTTCAAAGGCATCAAGTACATGACAAAGGCTGGCAAGTTCCAGGTCCGGACGTAAAGACAACTGCTGTGACTACTGAACCAAACCACAATCAGACTGAGGGGTGATGTGAAGGGGGAAAGCGGAGTGGGTACATTCCCTATGTATATGCATTTCAGGATTTACCTACACAAACTGGAGGCTCCTTGTAGCAGTTGAAAATGGACCATTTCTCTGTTGAATTAAAAGCATCAACTGTCCAGTCAACAGGTTACAGCTTTGAGTGAACCTTCACAGTTTGAACCAGGTGTTACAAAACATTTCCATCACTATCCGAGTTGAATCCAGGCTGGTCAAAGTGGATACTACTCCTGATCTATACACATTTGACAGCTTTTTTCATATTATATCTCATTTTATCCCTGAGCCCAAATCACACCTCAGTTTGCTAGTTTAAGTCCATCAATTACAGAAATAAATTTCAATCTATAACAAATAAAAAAAAAAAAATAAAAAAAACCTGCCATAATCTGATGCTGTACTGTTTCGGTTGTAGGTATCAACACTACTATGTTTTAATTTTAAGATGCATTATCTTTACTATGATAGAGACCTTTGGAAACAATAATGTAGACCCTCCCAGGCGCTCCCTGATTGGGTCGTATTAGTGACGACTACCAATGGTGAATGCAACATGAATAACAAATTACAAGCATTTGTGAGCTTGTTGTCTTTGCTTTGCTCAATTATTTGGGATATGGAGCGGAAAAAGTTGTCCGGACAGAGATTGTTTACATTTTGAGACGCTGGTGCAGTACGGACATAGCCTCAGCTTTGAAAGTGATCCGTCCTTTATTTTCCACACAATATTTCATTGTCTTTGTCATGTTTGTCTGGATAGATGTGTGCCAGTGGCTATTATTTGTTTGCCGAACAAGACATACTGGATACTGGGCCGATAGTAAGTCAAAAAAGAGTTCCCCGATAATAAATTGATAGTTCGAGAATGACAAAAATTCAGTATTTTCCCATGTCAAAGGACCTCTGCAAGATGAAACTTCATTGTATTACAGCACAGCAACACATCAAACAAGGGTCATAAACTAGTTGCTGTTAATTTGGTGGATGTGCTGCAACATCTTATACCTGAGGCTAAAGTAGAATCCAAATGGCCCCTTTTTTTTTTCCCCAAACTTTATATCAGAAAGTGAAAATATATTTTTGAATATATTATCTTATAGTCCCGTCAAACTCCTCTAGAGTTTACCTCTTTTTTGTTTGTTCTGTTCTTGTTCTATTCTCCTCATCCTAATAATTTGATGATTTTTGTCGGCAGCACTGGAGTCAATACACTGATGTATGAGAATATGATACTGGACCCATCCTCAATTGTGATCCTGAACATCTGCTGATACTAACATTTCTTTTTGATATAAGCGAGAAGGTGATTTTTACCGCAAAGGTTTCAGGCACATGTTGTCCTGTTAATTAAATTATTATTTATTAAACAAAACAAAGGATTTGCTGAAGTAATATTGTGTGTGTAATGTTTCCAATTCCTGCATTCTGTCATTAAATACTTAAAGGCTTTAACTCTATAGAAACTTATTTAACCATATTACGGCCAACCAGTATGATTTTTGACCCCATCAAATTGATCCAAATTATTTTATCAGTGCATCACAGCATTTTGACAGTCAGAGAAACCGAACAATGCGTATCTTAATATCTACCTATATACATCATGTCAACATAACAATGAATGTCACCATGCCAACTGGGCTGACCTGAATGAACCAGTATGAAAGTCGGTGTGATATGCACATGCCTCTGGGTCTCGAATTCATATGCCGCTGATCTCCCTGGCATTGAGGTGCATAGTTACAAACAGAACTCTGTGTTAACAGTAAAAATAAAAAGAATATATGAAACTATGTACCAGGTATTTCAGAAGTAAGGTTGAAGGTTTGCATTTTGTGTTTATGGACTAGAGTGTTAAACATCCTCCAATGGAGTGTTACACTGGTGTAAAAATAAAGATTTGATGTGTTATAACTGACTGTTGGCACTGATTACACAGTTTGTGTTATATTGTTTAGTTAAATGTTGTGTTGCCTGTTATAAGGTCCTCTGGAAATGATTACAGCTGTTATTTTTCAGTTTTTAAACACATGTTGAAGCTACATTTTTGATGATAATAGCAGTATAATGTGTATTTTGTAGTCTTTAGGAATGTATTAATGTTGTGAGTCTCTTGATATGTAACTTGTTAGCACTTCGTTTCATTGAGTCAGGGTGATGCAGATGTTTTCATGTCAATGAATCACATACAGATGCACAGTAGGATGCTAACCTCAATTGAGTAAAGTTGTTACCCCCATCTGATTTTATACTGCGTTATAAAACAGTCTGTGTTGTGAAGTCAGTGGTGGGATGAGCGAAACCACAGACGTTTCCGTTTCACTCAGTCTTTTTAAACTTCATATACAGCAAAGTGTAGTAGGTGCAATGCTCAGCTCAACCAGCAGCAAATGTTATTATTCATAGGCTCCTGGGGGTCCCTGCATCCTGTTTGCCACCATGACTCCCACCGCTGCTAATTTGCAATAACTGGAGGACAGAGTGGCGATAAGGTAATTGGTTAACAAGATGTTGTCAGATATTGTAGTGGTGATAGTTGAAGTTGGACAGAAGACAATGTCTGAATACTCACCATGCCATCCACCTTATCTTTTCCTATAAACTCACACTGCATTACGTGAGTTTCCAAAACTCTCTGTTGTAACTGAGCTAATTAGCTTTTATGAAGTAAAAACAGAGACATGATCACATCTAACTTCACCAGCTGAGGACGGACGGGATCATGAGACTGAGCTTCGCTTTGAGCTCAAAAGGCAGCTGAGACACCTACACTCTGTCAGTTGGGGCCGCTGCTGTCGCTCGCGTGAAACACAACAAGCCAAATATGTCCACGGGGATGATGGAGGGCCTCAGACCTAAAAAGTCCCCGTCCTCCGTCCCGTCATGACGTCACAACACCTGGTTTGAAAGGCGCCCCTGACGTCAGCCTATTTCAGCCCGAGTATTTAACACCGCGGCTAACAATGAAAACGCCATGAGACCACCCTGTGGCCGGAATAACATTACGGGGCCAGTTTTAACCCCTTCATCTTCACTGTGTGACGCCCCCCCCACCCTCCCCCGCTCCAGCTGGCAGGACTCCACTCCATAATTTACTGATCACTTTAACCCCTTGTCCGAGACTTTTCGTCTCTCTCCCTCCATAATCGACCGCACTCAGCAGCTTTGACTCAGTTATGTCATTGGGTGATCAGGCTCTAAACTTTCCCCCCCCTCTCTCTCCTTTTGAGCACGACGTGGAAAAGTTGACCTCGACGCAATCCAGCTCTGATGTGAAGATTTTTTTTTTTTTTTTTAATCATGCTGTCTAAGGACTTTTGCTAGATTAGATCCTTGTTCGTCCTGCAAACGTGTTTAAAGGGAGCGAGTGGAAATGTGGAGGCATTTAAAGAGGCATTCAGGTACGTTGTCTCCCTTCAGAGTAAATATCATCAGTGTTTGTGCACATGTGGATGCAGCGGTGGGTAAAGCAGATGTGATGTCCCGCTTGCGTTCGCACAGCTATGATTAACAAAAGTTTCTGAGCTGCTTCATTCAGTGAAAGTTGCGTGAATGTGGCATTTCGGGATGATTAATGCTTAAAGATAATATTAGTCTTTTTAATGGCGACTCTAATCACTGAGGCTTTTTACCTGTGCGACAGAGTTGTAGAGCGTCGCGTGGATGTAAATCAAAATCCCACCGGGTGAAAGTGCTGTTTTTGTCACCTAATGCAATTAGCACAGTGGCCCGACTCACACCCCTGATGAGTTTTGTGTATTCCGCTGTTGATAACGAGCCGCATCTCAATGTAAATCTGCGGATGCCTGTTAGCTTTTATCTGATAGCTTTGATCGGCGTGAGCTGGCCGGACTCCCCACAGTGATGTTAAGTAGTTTCCTGTCGGGACCCACGTGGACGCACAGTAACAGTCACAACAGTAGCAGAGAGGGGTCGGTTCTCACGGAGACAGTACCGACTGCACGGACACATGTGCGGAATCTAGCACGTGCTTAATGACGAGTTGGCAGAGCGCGTGCTGCAGTTTAGTTTATTTAACACCTGTTTGTCATGATGTACACAGTCGAGCGGCTATTCCATTTCCACCTTAATAAGATTATCAATGGTTATGTATTGTCGTAGTTTTTCAGTTAGTCAAGTGGTGGATGGAGAGACAAGAGCATTTGTGGTGTTATGTTCACTTTTATATATCCACGCAATACATAATCTACTCTTCTATTCTTTTCTATTCTATTCTGTTATTAACGTGTTACCCGCACCTTGAGTCTGCACTGTCACAAAGGTCTAGTTTTCTTCGCACCAAACACCTAAGACTAACTAATGGGCCCCCATTTGCTCAGGTTTCTTCTGAACTATTGTGAGAAATATGGAAATAGCTTAAATTGTATCGTGCAGAGGCAACAGTGTTGTTCTGACGGTGCTGAATGTTGTAGTGTAGCTTGCGCTTTAGCAAACAAGCTGCACGGTAAAATTGTGTAACTACTTTGTTATACTCCAGTTTAGTTACTGAAAAGTTATTAAGTTATGAATAATGAAGTTATCATTATTTGCAAAAATGCAGTGGTGTTGTGCAAAAAACAACAGGAAAAGTGCAAATTTCCTGCCTCCAAAGAAAGCTGCAATAGAAAGTTTTAAAGTCTATATTAACTATAAATCACTAAAGTAAACTACATTTAAGTTGCCTATTCTACAATAAATTTAGATGGATTTTAGCCTCCATTGCATTGCTAATATTATCTTTTAAAAAAAAAAAAAAAAAAAAAAAAGCATGGCTCTGAAACTAGGCAGAAGCAAAAAAAACCTTGGATTGTCTGAGCACAATCCACTTCATTGACGGTTGACTGGAGCGTGTGACCACAAGACAAAGAGGACTGTCCCTGACATCAACTTATCAACCCCCTTCCTTTATTCAGGATGAGACAAGCACCATCCACCCCCACACCTCATCTATATCAGTCCCACCATTAAACAGTCTCCTCCCAAACTGCTCATGTGAGCCGGTGTGGCTATGAGCCAGCTGGATGCACAGCACTGACAGCTGTGTTTGGAAACCAGACAGTATCCAGACAGAAATCAGACTGAACACTAATGTGGCTAAACATCTAATATTATAATATATTTACTGACAGTCAGTCAGGTTTACCAACTCTATAACAACATATCCAGTTATTTAGAGCAGTGTCTGACACTTGACAAGATAATGTTTGGTAAAGACAGCATTAGGCTCATTTTATTTAACACCAGCATTTAATCATGAGACATGAACAGTCAATCTCCTCTGTAAATCTTGAGAAGAAATGGGTAAAAATCCCTTTTTTAGCATTTAAAGTTTAATTAATATGTTTTGCGTTATCCCCCTTTGCTGTCTCTGACCCTTCCAGACTGTGCCCAGGCTGGGCAGATACTGCCATGACTCCCCCGGCTCTAGCTACGGCGCTCAGACTGTGGTGGACCGCCAATCATCCCTCAGGGTAGTTGGGAAAGATGGACTCCATAGTGGAAGTTGCCACCTGGATTCTTCAGGGCCACTTGGGTGACCAAGAGCAAAGAATAACAATTAAGTTGTCCCTGGAGGGCTCAAACTAGAAGACAAGATGAACATAAAGTTACCTACCTGCTACACTGTTGTTAGGACCAGACAAATTTCAGTCCAGACAAATATTCGTGGTAAATTTTAATGTTATCTGATGTTGATTTAAAACATTTTTACTTTTCAAATGTAATTGTTTATCTGTGTTGTCAATCCACCTAATTAAGAGACAGAGTAGGCATAAGGCAGGACAGTTACCATGCCCAAGCCAAGGGCAGGGCCTGGTCCGCGACCAGAGGACATTTATGAATTCTCCATGGATGCAGAAGAGGAGGCAAAGTCTCTCCACTTATATAGGAAATCCTTAGAGAAGACATCTCCTCTGAGCAAATATATTGAGACTGAACACCAGCAAGCGGGGCTTTTCCCTCATTCACCGATTGATGCCTCCCTGGATGCTACTGTTGACCTGCAGAAAAAACGGAGGAAGAAATGTGGCGCCTGCACTCCTTGTCTTCGCAGAGAGAACTGTGGTACCTGCGCAAACTGTCTGAACCGCAAGACGGGCAAGCAGATATGCAAGATGCGCAAATGTGAACAGCTGAAGAGGAGACGGAACGAGTGGGAGGTGAGTGAGGTACTGATATGTTTTTTTCTGATGATATCACTAGTCAAGTTAACAGTTTGTTGTTGTGTCTGTCTAATTATTGGTGACTGATGAATGCAAAGACAAATTAAAACATGCTGTGGATTGGATAGCAGATGGCCAAAAGAGTTTTGGACTCAAAGTGATATATTTTTTAAACCTGAAACAATCATCAATCATCATCAGTCAATCGTTAGGTTACATTATTAGGTTTTCGCCGCAGAAGCAGTGAGTTCTGGTTATGGCATTAGAGTCCCACACTCATGGTATTTCAGCAGACTTCATCCATCCTTCCAGCATTATTTTCATTACAGACATCACAACCATCTTTCTGGCGATGTCCAGACAAATGTCTTTAAGCTTCGCAGCCCCTGGTGCTACTGTTGGTGTCCCCTGTCTGTCAGAACTAGACCTGTTTCTCTTCAAGCTGCCTTTAGACAGGTAGTCAATTACACTTGCCATGTATGCCATAATTGTTTATTTTTTTAAAGCACTAAACTAACTAAACCAGTTAACCAGTGACAGACACTATATTGTGGACACCTGTACTGGAAATTAAGTCCTAAAACTGTAATTGATAAATGCAGATCCACTGTTTGTTTTTTTTTTTAAATCCTTCTCATGACATGTATACAACATTAATACTGTTTAACAGAGCCAAATTCATTTTCCTGCCAACTCATACAAAGACATAATGGTATATGCTTAACAGACATAATTAAACAGCTACTAAAGCTATTTATACAAATAGCATGTTAGAATATCCAAATATAGAGCGAGTGCTCAGTTACTAATTCAAACAGCATGTGCCATTTGTATATTTGCCTTAAATATAGCTAATTAATGTGACCATATGTTTGAGTGTGTTTACTGAGGAGACTACTTTGCATCCTTAACCAGAGCCAGTTGCCAATTCCAAACCAGTGAAAAGTTTCTGTCTATGAGTGGGCTCTGTGTGTGTGTGTGTGTGTGTGTGCGTGTGTGTGTGTGTTTGCGTGGCTTAGAGAATGTGACGGCTACCACACAGCAGCACTGGGGAATTCCTGCAGTTGCCTGAGCTTTGTCCTCTGACCTCTGAGGCTTCGAATGGGAGTGGGGGTTAACCTTAGGCCTTTTTGTATTTGTGTGTGTGTAGGTGTGAGAAGAAAGAGAAAGAGTGCATGTTTTTAAAGTGTGCACTTATGTGTCAATGGAAGTGTGTATGTGTGTGTTTGTGCTTGCATCGGAGTCTTAAACAGGGGGGATGGGGTGTGAAGTCAAGAAGGAGGACAGGAAGATGCAGTGCGGTCAACACTATTGGAGAAGGAAAAGCAAGAAAACCAGAATGGGCTACAAAGTCATAATGTCATAACTACTGTGAAGTTTCAGTTTGCATAACTGAATAATAGACAAACAACACCTGACCACCCCCAGTCTAGTCTACAGTTGTAGCTCAGAGGTGTAGATGCCTTTGCAGACAAGGACATGTAAGTGTTGGACAATGTAAAGTTTGTTTAGCCACAAACAGGAAACCAGGGTTTCCATCAGCACACTCCAGGCCTGTCCTGTCCTGTCTGAGAAGAGGTTTCTAAAGTGGCAGCAACAACGCATGGGGCCTCCTGCAAAAGAAGCACAATTTACAATCATGCAATCCAGTATTAAAGCAACAAAAATAATTGTCATTGTTGTTAATGTGACAAAAAGGTTGAGTAATGTGGTCAAAGCATAAATAGGCATTTGCATACCCGTTAGACTTGTGTGACAGAAAAGCTGCTGACACTTAAAATCTCAGTGAGAATCATTAAGCATATTCACCAGCTGTTGCTAACAAAGGCCATCACAGTTTAAAATTTCAGAATAGTGTCTTTGTCACAGGAGTTCAGCAGCTGAGAGGGAAACAGTCTTGTGTAAAGTGGTTTCCTAATTGTAACCATTGTTTTTTTCAAAGCTCTCTCATTGCTGTGGGGTAATAGAAATTGACAGCCTCCATATAAAACCCCTGACCTCTGAGAGAACTCTAACCCTGTTCAGGAATATTCAATCTATTGCCTTGGTGGCTCTGATTTTTGTACTCCATACCAGCAACGTTTTGTTCAGCAGAGTTCAGATAGTTAATGCAAAACCCCCGTAAACTCAGTCTATACTAGATATACTGTTCATCATAGTAACTGTAAATAATGACTTTTTCCATAACTCATCACAAATTTTACTGGCCGCTATAGGGACTGTTGGTGGTTTTCTGTTGTTACTACCAGGTCTCTCTGTGTATTTTAGATTTGGAAAAAAGACTTAATTTTACATCAACTTCATCAGTTTAACCACACAGTCATACAGTTAACAGGCCAGTAATAATCATTAGGAATCTAATGCTGCTTGTCTTGCCTGCTATTACCAATGGAAATATTAATACATAAATTAATTTCTTAGTTTTAACAAGATGTGAGAAAAATAATTTAAAAAATAATGCCAACAATTCATAATGCAGTGCCGCTAAGGCTACTAGGCTTACACTGAGCAGTTATTAAAAACAGGACTTAGGCACAGTCATGTTGTCCCATAGTTGAAGTACAGGTTCTCATAGATCACATTCAGACACAACCTTGTGGCTTTTCTCTGCCATGAACGCTGTTGATTCTAATCATGAGTCAAATATTCAATATTTTTACAGAATGATAACCAGCAGCTTAATTCCTAATTACCACTACATGTCCCTTAATTTGTCTACTAGCTCTGTAGCCTTTAACCAAATGTCCATCCGTCCGTCCATCCATCCATCCATCCATCCATCCATCCATCCATCCATCCATCCATCCATCCATCCATCCATCCATCCATCCATCCATCCATCTACCTCCCCCACAATTTCTCCTTTTTGACCTCTGTATGGATGCAGCAGCTGAGTCTCTTATTGCTGGGCAACCACATCCTCCATCCTTTCCTGTCAAAACTGCTCTGCAGCAGCTTTTTAACTTCTGGCTGTTCAAAATAAACTGCAATCTGACTTCAAAGCATCCACTCAAGGTGCAGTTCAACAACTAAATGTGAAATATGTGTTGTATTTGTGAGCCTTTACATTCACGTAACATTTTCCTACATAACACACTGTTTGAGATTCCATACTGTGAATAATGTGTGTGTTCACAAGTGTAAAATAGAGAAAAGGTCTGCGGAGAGTAGCTAATTAATACAGTTAATCACAATTAGTCTAATTACAGGCAGACTAACCCAGCACCCTTATCTTCCTCTGTCCATCTTCTTGCAGCCATATTATCAGAAAGCAATAATGAGCCTCCCTCCCCTCTCGTGTCTGTGTATAGTGTGTGTGTTTTGCCTTTGATGGGGAGCAGGAGAAGGAGTTTGTTCCAAGTTTGCAGGTCTTAGAAGACCCTTAATCTTCTGATAAACATGAGAGGGCAACATCAACAGGCAGGACATGTGTGAATGAAAATTTGAATTAAATGAAATTGAATGAAAGCAAGTGTACACCAAGATTATGACACTGGCTACCACTAGACAGGCTTTACATCTGTGTGTGATCATGTCCTGTCAGTAATTGGCAGGTGTGCGTTGAAAACTGGGAAAGTCTGAAGGGGTAAGGAGGTTAGATCAAATAAAAGATGTGCTAGATTATGTTTCATTCTGGCACCCCTCCCTTAATAGGCGTTATTTGGCAATTATATCAGCGTGAGATACATTTAAAAGCAGAGGAAGTATTATTTCCTCTTCTATTATTATTTATCGTCTTACACCAACCACAACTTTTTATGTCTCTAGAACTTTTACTTACTATAATTTTACTACAGTTCTAGTAGCATACCCAGTTACTCTTACTATTATCGCCACCTTCACTAGGATGTGTGACTGCAGTAGTAGACCACTGCCTCCAGTATTGCAATCACCCCTGTAACGAAACACACTGAAGCCAAGCAGCTGCTCTCGCTGTCCAGCTTACCACAAACACGCTTCTGCTCACACATAAACACACACATTCACTCACATTTATACACACACGTGGTCCATCTGACGTCAGCAGAGGGGATTTCCCATGCCACATGAGAGCGTCAGACAGACACTAGAAATGCTGTGTCACTGTGCGGCTGCCTCACCTCCCCACGACACACTTCAGCTCCCTCTCTCTTTTTCGTTTCCCTCTCTCTGTGTCTGTGTCTCTGTCTGCCTCTCGCTTTCTGTCTTTTCGTCTCGACCCGCAGTGTCTACGCCGGTCTGCCCGAACTTTTACTGACTTTATTTTATCTTTCGGCGGTTTCTAATTCGGCAGCTGCTTTTACTCATTTTTTTAAAGCTTTTTTTCATGTGCTTTGCTTCACTTTTCATTTCTTTTTTGTTAAACTTCCAGTTTGCTAAGCTAATCAGTGCAGTGACAGCTTTCTTTTCAGATGATCTTGTTAAAAAAGATACATGCGTTTTTGCAGTGGTATTCGGTTGCTGATTTGGACAGTAACAACCCTCTGGCTCTTGTGGTTATGTTCAGCAGTCTGTCAAGAGGTCTTGTTTGAGAAGGTACAAGCTGGAGACGATCCTTTACTCTTAGAATGTAAACACTATGAACTCAAGCTTCTAAAACATGCTTGGTATGTCATTCTCGCAAAAACTGAGCAAAAAGAAGATCTAAGCCCCCAGCAGGTATTTCTTTTGAAATGTTAAGGTAGTGTTTGCATGTATTTGCTTTGTAGATCACTGATTTGCACATGTGGATGCAATCACAACGGATGAATATTTGATCTCAGGACAACATGACAAGTTATTGTGGCTTTAATGTGTATCAGTTGTACAGCGCTCATTTTCTGCTTTGAGTCAGCATGTTTCACTTTGCTGTGTGATTCTACATTTTGCTTGTCAGAAGGGGGGTTGTGAGGCTGTTTGAGAGGGTCTCTGCCTGTGTGTGTGTGTGTGTGTGTGTGTGTGTGTGTGTGTGTGTGTGTGTGTGTGCGCGGGCAGGCGTGCTGTGCAGTCCAGTCCAGTTATTGCAGGCAGCCCTGACACAGATGGTGCTCAGCGATACCACATACCAGAGGCATTGTTTAGGGAAGGCTAGTTCGAGGAGATAATTGACAGGCATAGAGAGGACCCATCCACCCCCCCCCCCAATACACACACGCACATAAACACAGCACACACATACACACCTCCTGTCCACCTTCACTCCGTCTCTTTATGTCAGCCTCTGTTTCTCTTTTTTATGGTCCCACACATGCTCGCAAACAAACTCAGTCTACCTTTTTTGTATTTTAACCTCTTCTTTTATCTCCCTCTCTCTCTCTCACACACACACATACACATACACACACACACACACACACACACACACCGCCCTCACTTGCTCTCCTTCAATTTCACCCTAGCAGCAGAGCCCAGCCTGGCCTCTGATTGGTGGACGGGCTGCCTTTGTGTGCTATCTCTAGCGTGACGTCTCTAAGGCAAGCTCTGTGTGTTTTTGTGTGTGTGTATATGCGTGTGTACATTTGTTCATGAGTTTATATGTTTGAAGAGACAGAGAAGGAGGGAGGTGGTGGTTGATGGGGCATTCGCGAGCATGTATGCAGAAGGAGAAGAGAAAAAATGAACGAGTGGGAGGAAGGAGTGATAGTGATCACAGAAAAAAATCCCTCTTGTGTGTGTGTGTGCGGTAGACCTATTGGCATACTAGCAGGAGGGGGAGAGAGAGAGGGAGAGCAAGAGAGGGAGGGAGGGGGGTAGAGCAAGGGAGTAAGCGACAGAGAGCGAGAGAGAGAGAGAGAGAGAACGTGCGTACGAGGGCTCATGTAAAACCAGATTAAAAACACAAGATGGCTTCCTGAATGGGCTGCTGGAACACAGACGAGAGAGAGAGACCCAGAAAGAAGAGTGGAGAGGTAGAGAGAAAGAGAGAGAGTGAGAGAGAAGAAAGGGATAGAGGGACAGAGGTGAAGACGAGAGGAAGCCGGACTCTTCTGATGGGGATTCGGCCAGCGGACGGAGGAGTACAAACCAAGGCAGCTAAGAGGCTTGGAGGGTAAATATTCATCACTCCAGACTATTTTAAGATTGATAGGTGGGTGGGTGGGGGGTGGAGGGGGTGGGAGATGAGATTGGCGGGACTGGGGAGCAGCTCAAAGACAAAACACATCATTTAACATTGAGACAGCCAGGGCCATGTAGACAAGGGGTACATGCTGTGCCAAATAAGAAAATGCTATTGCTTTCCAATTATCAGCCCCTCTTTGATGAGCCACTTCAATCTATTACATCTTACACTCAGCTAACATAGCCACTAACACTTGTGCATGTTTTGCCAAGTTGCCTTTTAAAAAAATGGGTTATGCCGACTTATCTAACGCATATATTACGGAGGCTGCGCCAGGTTGAGATACAGACATTACATAATTCTATAATTGAAATTGAACCCTTGTTTTGCTGTCTCTCATTCTCTGTCCCAGCAGTAGAGGGAAGTGCCGGCTCACTGTTTGAGCACAAATCAAAGAAAAGAGATTTGCGTGCACAGCTGCTTTTTGATAGTTGCTGGGGATGACAGGAATGATCAGAAGATTGCATGTAGACTGGCATGCACGTTTTACCTGGTCAACCCTCTGTCTTTAATGACGAGTCTTTTTGAACAGGCCCTTGTCGCATTATTCTATTGATTGTTATTCTCTCCCCCTCCCATCTCTCTCTGCCTCCCTCTCACTCCCCCCTCTTTTGCTCTGTTGAATGGCTGTAAAGGTGGAATATTTTGAAGACCACATTTGAGGCTGTTTGGGAAACCCTAAACTAGCAGCTGAGGTAAGAGAGGGCATTGGTTTTGTGTTTCCACGCTGGTGTGTTTGTGTGTGTGTATGTATTGTCTCTGTCATCTGTGGTGATCTCTGTCTATGTTGCTCCGACTCTCAGCTGTTGGTTTATCAGTGCAGTGGTGGGATGTGTAAACGTGTTGGTCAACATAGCGACCAGATCCTCTACTTTTTCTAATGTGCGTTTATTAAAGTGTATTTTTACAAATGTGATTTTCATGTATTTCAGGTGTATGTATTTGTGGGAATGGGTTTAACCATTACTATTTGTCACCTCAATGTAGACTTCGCACCTCAGACTATTTGCTGCTGTATCCAGCAAAAGACGTGAGCTTATTATATTAACCCTGATAAGATCATAGTAAGGAATAACGTTGCATTAATCACCTTTAGTATTCCACGTGCAAGTTGTCCTGATCGGAAGCTGACTATATTAAATCAGCTACTTCAGCTTTATCTCCAAGCCGCAGCAAGCTGAGCGCCTTGGTGATGAAGTGGCGGCGTCCTCAGTTTAAAGCATCCCACGCTGCCCACTGATTGGTGCCAGAGCCAAGCATGTGTAGATGCGAGAGACCAGGGAGAGGAGGAGGGAGGAGTAGGAGGAGGAACCCTATGCGCTGGCTCAGGAGCCAGGGGGCCGTCCTTCTTCTCCTAGGTTCTGGAGTCAAATGAGGTAAAGGGAGTAAAAGTTAGTGGGTCACGCATGCGTACGTGTTTGATTGTCGGGCGTAGTAACCTGTGGCGTGTGGCCGCTGAGAGCTGCTGTTCTACAGCTTGCCGAGTCGGGGCACGCTTGTGTGTTTATATGGAAAGGAAGTTTGAGGCGATGAGGTTTCACAGAGAAAGTATTATATGAGTTATAATGTTATCAGAATCTTGTGATGTCCTCTCCAAGTAGAAGAAAGAAAGATTTGACTTACCATCAGGTGCACAGTGAAACATTTCAGTACTAATCCTAAACCAAATAGAAGTGAAACGCCATGACTCGAAAACACATGGTCTGTTTTTTAACACATAACACCAGATGCATTCACCTGCGTCACTGCAGTGTCAGGAAATATAGGTTAGTCAATCAGTTTCAAATGTCATGAATGAGTATAGCACAGTTCCACTGACATACTCAAGCTTACCTCTAAGCCTGCTCTAATCCCCAACCATGTGTAGACAGACTCTTTATCCACAAGGTATATATGACCATCTGGGTCACAGGGAAAAAAAATAATTGAACTGTCCATTTGTGAGAGAAGCTGTTGACTGTGTTTAACAAGTTTGTTTTCCATTGTGGCTTTCCAAAGCGACTGTTTGTAGAAGGTCCTGGTTGCAGTGCGTGTCCTTAGTGGAGATCTGTTTCCGTGTCATTCATTTCCCTGGTTACACAAAGATGAACACAGTCTACACTTGACACTATTTTGACATTTTAAATAAGCACTTATACAGGATCAGTAAGTATTTCCAGGACCCACACAACAACTCTAAAATACTGGAACATAAAAACATTGTGTGACAATAGACGTGGTGTTTGGTAGTTTTCTTAGCAGGAAACAAAACTGAGTTAAGAGAATACCAAAACATGTTATAAGACACTCAGACTGCACTTGCGTGATTTTTTTTCCACGCCCATACACAGGATTTCCTTTTAATGCATGAGGTGCACTTCACATGGCACACTAGTGGAAAAGAGTCAAAAGTGGGGTAGAAACACTCAAACCACTGAGTACGTGACAGCAGATGGAAGGTTTGTTAATCATGTGTTCAGCCTCGCGTGGAATCCCCAGCCGCACTTGCGAAGGGTTAACACTGACCCAGTTTCCGTGGCAACACTGAATGTCTGATGACATCATTGCTTTAATTTTAGCTCAAGTCCAGCATCCAAGGTTGGTCACATGACCAGCTAGTCGGCACCACACACACGTGTATGTGTGTGTAGTTGGGTAGTAAGTGGTTTGATATATAGTACAGACTCAGGAAGTGGAGGGTGTGACATCACCTCTTCCATTCAGTGTTGGCTTTCAATGTATTTACTGCTCTGTTAGGTTTCCACTCATTCTATCAAGGACAGCAACTCTATCATCAATCAGTCAATCAATTAAACTTTATTTGTATAGAACTTTTCATACAGGTTAGTGCAGTTCGATGTCCTTCACAGATAATTGCTAAACCAAGAAAAAGGGCAAATCAAATAATAAAGTTTTAAAAAGCAATAATCGCATTAACAAACATACAAAAACATATACGAATATTAATAATGAAATAACAGACAAAACTATAATAAAATACAATAATAATAATGTATTATACAATATGTTTTTGTGTTGTCTTGACCACAACAATGCCAAAAATTAAAACAACTATGAATTAAGTCCTGAAAAGCGTTGTTTGTCCTTAACTTGGTGACCAATACTGTATCTTTTCAACCTGATAACACTGATTATATGAAATAAGTTTAGTTGATTCATTGTCAAGTATAAAGGTGACTGACTTCATTTCCCTATCACCCATCCTGCATGCAAACCCAGTCACCTAACAACTGTTGTAACAACAGTGAGTCATGTGTGCAAAGTAAGTGATTGCCACTCAGACCTATTTTATCAAATATGCACCAGTGACCTGAAAACAACATAGACAAATCCTCACGGGAATCCACGTGACATATTAATGTAGAGTATACTGTCACCAACAACTGCCTCACTGACGTGCAATCATTAATATATAGAGACCTGATAAGCTCTGCAGTGTTGTCATGTTTCATTTCTAATTAATGACATTAGCAGATGTTCATCTCTGCACTGCCTGTCCTGCTACACTGCATACAGTTATGCATGTACCACTGAACATGGCTGAACTGACATCGATTCTTGTCCTAGATCAATAACCTGTATGGCACAATGAGTTGTGGTTGGTGGCTTGTTGGCATCGTTGGTGGTATCCGTGTTTGATGTTGGAAGGAGGTTGTCAGCCGCCTGGTGCCGCAGTTAATAAAAAATGAATGGAAAGAGAAGGGGGAGGAGTCCTCAGCTGTTGCTGGAGCTCTTTAACTCTCACCTCTCTGGCGGCTCCTCTGCTGCTTCCACTGGGCACGCAGTTTATTCAGCCCTGAATCCCACCGCTGCCAGACGCTGCCAGGTTTTACGTAACACAGCACCACAGCTGTTAGGAGTTTTCACCACACACTATTGAAACATGCACATAAAAATATTGATTTCTGAAGCACATTTATGTGAATTCAGGGGAGGCTGATTTTTCCAAAGGACAAGGTGGTTGATTGGACTGATTATAATGTATGACAAGGCAAAAATGTATGTCTTTTACTCACTTTTCATGTTAAAAGGACAAAACACCATGCAGCCATCATTCTCTACCTGCCTTTCATTTGAATGACCTTGACTGTAATCCAGATGAATTAGCGTATATACGGCACTACATTGCTTCATAGCGCACAATGGAGGTTTTCTGTTTTGCCACATTGAGCACTGGCCCTTTAAGCCTAGCTACGCCTGACTTGAACATATGGGAAGCTAATCTTAGCCCAAGTCCTGAGAGAGACAAGGCTGGCAACCAGCCACTGTGCGGGACTGGGAAGGTTTCTCTTGCTTTCTCTCTTTCTATCTGTTTTTCTTTCTCTCAACTCCGAGCAATCTATTATTTAACTACAAAATGTTTTCACCCAAAAAACTCACCTCATGACTCAGGGTGTGATGTGTTTCACCTACACAAAAATGGCTGTGTTGAAACAGCAGGTTTGAAACAACTGCTTTCTGTCAATGATTGCATCATTGTCCAATCAGATTTGACTGCTCAGCTCTTTTCAATGACTTGGCACGCAGTAACCTGGCAGGTAGTGGTACACAGTGTTCTTTTATTGTTTTTTTGACTTGCCTATTTCCCATCCATTTCCCTTGTGTCTATTCCCCACTCTCTTTGTCTCAAACCAACATTTTCTAATATATTCTGTATATTGATTACATTCCTCCTCTTTTTTTTTCATGTCCCAAACCTCAAGCACAAAGAGTCGCCTCTCAAAAACAGCCCCCCCCC
>CM076654.1:21500108-21530303 GCA_038496675.1 Rachycentron canadum
CCTCTTTCTCCCCCTCCTTGTTATTTTTTAGCGGCTCCACCCTGCCCAACAGCCCCCCCCTCCCCTCCCACCCATCACTACCTTTTCATTTTTTTCCTTTCTCCCTCACAAACCACTCCTCCCTTTCTCTTTGTGAAGAGTGGTGAGGGAGAGGGGGGTGAAGCGAGGGATAGGCCTTCCCCAGCTGGGCTGTTCGTGCTGACTTGCACGTGCCGAATGTCAGGAGGTATGACTCAGACTGGATACCCTACACTCATTACTACGATCCACACCCAAACACACCCTGAACCTAACACCATCCTGCTTGGGAAGTGTGCATGTGTGTGTGTGTGTGCGCGCACGTGTGTGTGTGTGTGCGCGCACGTGTGTGTGTGTGTGTGTGTGTGTGGAGGGAGCGTATCAATAAAAGATAAAATGAAAGTAACAGATAGATGCAAGAATGAAATAAAAAGGTAATGCCTCAAACAGGAATATGTCAACAGTTACTCGTTGTAGAGATCCAGATGAAAAGATACAGCGCACACAAACCAGGTCCTGTACAATAAAGGCACTAGTTAGAAATAAGTTATATACACAATGAAACTCAAAACAAAACTGTCTGAAATTTTAATAATCTTGATAAAAAGAGATTTCACTGAGATACTTGCCTGATCTGTTCAATGAGGGTTAAACACTTTGTGTTGCTTCTACTCTGTTAAATCTAATGTGCACAGTGCAGCCCTGCAGCCTCTTGTCCCGCCCACCATTAAACCCGATGACCCTCAGTGAACAATCCAATACTGTATGCTTGCTAGCATGTATGTGTGTGGAGAAAAAAAATCATTAGTGTGCTTCTGCATTTGCAGAAGTCTTTGGTTTTTGCCCATGTGTGCAGGCAAAGACACAGGCATGTGTGTTACAGTGGAGGGGGGCAGGAAGAGAGAGAGAAAGTGAAAGATAAGGAGACAGAGAGTAAAAAGAGACAGAGGGGGAAGGAGAGAGTGAGCATGTCAGATCAGGTGACCTTGATGCCATTAGACTGCAGGGTAAGGGATTAGTGGTGTGGGGGGTTGGAGGGGTGGGGGTGGGGGTATGGGAGCAGTGGTGAAGAGAGGTGGAGTCAGCTGACAGGAAGAGATGGGAGGAGGGGAAGGACCCTCATGTCCTGACCATGATGCTCATGTGAGTTGTTTAATGGCTGCTGGAGAAGGTGTTTATTTTTTCTTACCTTAAATGGCACCAATGTTGACTCTAATTAAAGGTGATGAAGGTGCAGAGATAGTGAAATCAGCTCACCCACTTAGCGTTTGAAACCAAACTGTTCCTCACTGGCTTTTGTGCATTTCACACACACACACAGACCTCCCACTACCAAAGTGCTGGTAAAATTTTAAAAAGCTTGTTTTACTGTATGAGGGTTTTATGTCAGGACTTTGTTGAGAAGAAAAGACAAAGATGACTCAGGCTTAGTCATATGCAAGCCGACCCAACACACACTGCTGAGGACGGACTTTTGTTGTCAGTCATCCCTCCTACAATCAAGACCTTTCCTCTGTGCTGCTGAGAAACTGTGAGCAAGAGACAGAGAAGTGAGAGAGATGGAGCGAGAGAGAGGAATGGAGAGAGAAAGAGAGAAACGAGGGCGTGAAACAACTCATTTGGATGATAATTTGACTACATTGTGAGATGAAGTGATCGATGTGAGAATTGGAGTCTCTGTCGTACCGTCTTCTCTCCCTCTCTCTCTCAATGCCCGGTTACAGCAGATTTACTGTAAGTGTCATATTTTCCATTTCATTTTCACTAAAAGGTTAACATACTCGGATTGTTGTTGAGATGTGAGTGTGCTGTGAGTAAACAGTTGAATTAGAAGATAGCCAGGACATGGCTACAGACTGTATACCTCCCACTTTATAATGTAACCTGTCACCTTCTGTAATCTAGTTGAGAAGTAACTCATTGTGTTCAGGAGGTGATTTCAGGACAGCTCTCTTGGGGAAACCTGGATAGCAGCATCACGCTATTTTTTTTAATCAAAGAGAAATATCATTAAAGCCAAGAACACACTTAATGTCCTTTTCTGTCAATGTTGCTAATCTATATTGACTATTCATCAAAGGCATATTTCAGTCAAGAGTAGTCTTACTCTACTATAGTTTTATCACCTATATATATGTCATATATATCTACAGTGCTGTTTATCATCTGTGTCATGTGTTGAAAACAGCTGAATTTGTTACAGTGGAGGTTCCCTCTTCTCTGTTGATGTTTTGGTCAAATTGTAGTTCTTTGTTTTACTCAGCTGTGTACATGGACGTTGTTTTCACAACGGGAATGAGTGAGTGAGTTATTGTACACTGTTGAAGTACGGTACTCTTTTCTAGGTCACAGTTCACAAGTTCAGCTTCCCTTTCTGTTCTGTTTTCTTCATATTCACTTTAAAACCATGAAGGCGGTATAGCCATGTTATGTCAGTCATTTGTAACACTGTTTAGATTTTATCTAATTGTGATGACTGCCGGTTGGCTAGCATGTCTTTGAGCCTAATGACCACGTCAACTTTTAACTTTTCTAATAACAAAGACAGGAAACAGAAAAAGACTGTTGTATTCTATCTTTGAAATGAGGAACTGTGCGTGGAGAGCATGTGATTCATGGGTTAAGTTGAGGGCTTAAGCAAGAAGTGCACTGTCACTGCAGCCGGGGGAGAGTGCGAGCACAAGTCAGTCGGATGAATGAAAGAGCGTGTTTTCGAGTGCCCGTTGGTCTGTGGTGTTGGTGATAGTAGAGAGTGAGCATGTCAGATGATACATGTGCCCACCCAGCGGTGGAGGCAAGCGTCCTGGTGGGAGCCATTGATGATGATGACGATGCAGCTACGTCATCACCACATGTGTTTCCTACCACTGCTCTCATGCTCGCTCATTGGCACTCCCCACTCATGTGACCTAATGCTCTACTTCTCCTCTCCTTCCCTTAGACAGCTTAGGCTGCGCTGTGTTTCTCTTTGGAATTGAAACTCATCCGTGTGTGTCTGTGTGTGTGTATATTTTTATATATATATATATATATATATATATATATATATATATATATAAATATGTGTGGCAACAGAGAGACAGACAGTGTACAATTTGCAGGGCCAGAGAGCAGGCGCGTCAGAAAGTGTTGGAACGGTAATGCAATGAGCTATGCTAGGAGGAGAAAAGGCTCAGGAAACAAAACAGAGAGGCACATCGAGAGAGGCAGAGGCAGATTGAGAAAGCAAGAGAAAATGAGACATCAAGAGAGACCAAGAGAAACAGGTAGAGGCAAAGTAAAAGAACCGGCGAAGGTTACTCAAGTTAATCCAGCCATAGTGCAGTGTAGCCAGCATACGCTCAAAAATACTACGCAGGAGCTGGCAGCGATCTGCATGGGAGAGACAGCCATGTTTCCCCCACCTCTCCTTCCTCCTTCCTCCCCTTCCTGCTCCAAAACTCCAGCAATGGTGGAGAGAAGAGAGGAGACACCACAAGGCCGGTCAGCCAGTAAGTGGGCGAGAGGAAACATCAAGCGATCATGACGACGTTAATGATAATGGCAGTGACGCCAAGGCAGAACAACAGTGGGAAAAGAACAACAAGAGGACGTTGTCGTAGGAAAGGACAGAAGTCTGACATCCTAAGTGAACTGTAATAGGTTGACAACTTGTGGTTGCTGTCTTCGTTTGGCAACAACCTACCTACCTTCTTTCTGTCTGTACCCTCTTCCTTTTCTTCATCTTCACTCCCGTTACAGATTAGTCAAACAACTAACTGAGCGATACTCTAGTTTTTAACTGTTATCTCCGCAGGCTTCCCTCTTGTTTTTATTCCTCTCCTCAGCATCTTCCTTCATTCCCTTCTCTTCATCCTGCCACTCTCGCTTGCTGATGTCGAAGTGTCATCCCCTCTTCTCTCTCCATTGCCCGGTGTAGTTGTCTTGCTCTTTTACTGCTGTTACAATCATATCACCATCATTCCTCCATTTACTTCCGCCTGATAGGTGAGAGTTGACATTAAGGAGTTTCAATGAATGATTGCATATCAACTGACCCTCAGCTTCCTCCAGTCCGAAACCTTCCACCTCTCCTGTATCCTTTGGATTGGAGGATGGGCCAGCAAGACCGCCAGCAAGCCAGCTCCCTCTTCATCTACCAACCTTTCTCTTTCTTGTGCATGCAGTCTTGCTAGAGGAGCTGTTATCAGCCCCAAGTGTGAGATTGAAGCCTCTTGTTTCATGCGATGAATGGGCAAACGATGTAAATGTGGATGAGGAAAAAAATGGACATTGAGGAACCATTATCGGTGGCTTCTCCTTTGGCCCAGGGCTGCGCCGAATCTAGATGCTCAGACATGGAACAAAATCTCCGTAAGGAAAAGCAGATGCCGTTTGCAGAATAAATAAGCAATGTAACGTTGCTTGTCCTTTTTTCTTTTTCCCGTTGATGCCGTTTGCGATTGTATATTCGCTTGGCAGCCGCTGGTTCGCCTCTGCACTCAAAAGCAGACAAGCTCTGTCATAGCTGAAATTGCCAGTACTTGGCTTTTGGCTTTTTGTGGATAAACAGAACAGTGACACTGCATTTCTAGATGATGTTATGTCTAACATCATCGAATGTAGTAGAGCAAATAGTGTTCAAGGGTGTGGATAGAGACAGAGAGAGGTTTTCCCATTCCCTATTCCCCCCTGCAGCACTGTGCTGTTTCCTAGGCTGCCGCTACTAGTGACTAACCCTCACAGCCCTCTCTGTTTCTGCTCACTGCACACTCCTCCATTCCATCGTACGTGCCCGCTGTGGCTCAGATAATGGCCTCTCGCTCTGCACACACTGAAGAGAGAGAGGAGAGGAGATGGAGGGAGAGGCTGCGTGAGAGGGAGGGGAATGGAGGGAGGGAGGGAGAGAGAGAGAGGGGAAGGTGGGGGCTGCTAAGAGAAGCCGACTGCATGTGTAGCCGAGAGAAAGAAAGAGGATATTGAAAAAGGGAAGGGAGGAGCAGACAGAGATAATGAGAAAGGAAAAAGGAAAGAACAGAAAACATCGGCCATAAGAAGAGGCAAGAGAATGAGAAACGTGTGTGTTGTGCTGGGGGGAGGTGTGTTGTGTATGTGTGGCTGGCAGGGTGTGCGGGTGTGAATGCATTCATGTGTATTTCGGCACTCGCTCTGTCTGTGCACTGCACAGGCTGGAAGAAATAAAAAGGAATAACCCAATAAGGCTGGACTGCTTGTAGGCTGCTGTGCCGGCAAGCAAGTCTCATGCTCCTCTTCTGCTTTCTGCTTTCCGACCGGCAGTTCCGTCTGGACGTCTAGGATCACGTAAGTATGCGTCGCTGGTCCTCAAGCTCTCAGCCGGCTTCATATTGTCAATGTCTCTGCTTCATGTTCCTGCTCAGCACAGCAGTGAAGGATGGGGTGGGGGAAGAGGGAGGAGGACAAGAGGGAGGATGGGGAGTGTTGTGTATTTAGGATTTAGGTTCAGCTGTCTATTCCCAAGATGAACTTAACCCCCTCACCACCACCAGTTGTATCCTTACACACTTTGTCTCCTCCTGCAGTTGTTTTTGTGCAGTGTCAGTGTCAAATAGCACTTGCTTTGCTCCCGCACAGAGCTGTAAAGGCTTATCTTGTTAAAAGGGCTACTGGACTTAATTGCCAGGTCTAGCAGATTCTGCAAGATCTGATCCAATAAGTTGTGTTGTTTTTTGATACACTTGTATTGTGTCAAGCTTGTACTAACGTGTGTGTTTGTGTGTGAAATAGAGTGACACAGTTAGAGTAAAGTCAGCGATAGAGTAGACTCTGTTACGGTGTAAATATTTGTCAAAGCACGTGGTCTGTACAGTTTGAGGCACCCGGATAGGTGTTTTGCGCTGCAGGTGTGAGTGTAGCATTTCCTGGGCCAGTACATAGGCTCACATACATTCATGGTTAATCAAAACTCAGATTATGTGAAGATTGAAATAAACGTTTTTTGTGTGGTGTAGTATTTGTTATCTGCCCTGGCACAGCTGAAAAAAAAATCCATTTGTTGTAAATGTTGAGCATGAGGTGCTTTAAACCCATGTGACTTTTGTCTGTGGTTGTGTTTTGTGTAAGTAACTGTGAGAAAAAAAGAGGAAAAGAGAGTGCCTGTGTGACTGACAGTGCATGATTGTGGGATGTTAGGTTGTGCAGTGTTGCAGTCACTGTTTCAACACTGCAGTTCTCATAACTGCCGTGCACAGCTACCCCCCTCCCCCCTCCTTCCTCTTTCTTGTCTGATGCCACTGATAGTGCAGACATGGGGCCTCTCACGTATTGCATGCCGGCTGTTCGCTACCACCCCCCGACCCCAACCCCACAACACCTCTCATCAATACTACCGCCACCCCCTGGGATTCCCATCAGACACCCGGCGCAGAAGGTGTATTCAAAAGAACCGACACACTGCCTGTCCAGTAATTAGCCACTTCAAAGGCTCATTTCAATGATATTCAAATGACAGGGAAGCTGGACGCCAGGCTCACTTCTACTGTCACACACTGATGGATCTACAAACTGAAGCCATCTTCTTTCTTTTTTCCTGACTGGAGACGATGTTTCACATCTATCTGAATCAGGAAATCATTCACATTTATGCTGGAGTGTGAGACTGTCAGCCAGCTTGACTTGAGTGTGAGTTGTGTGTATTTGCAAAAAAATTATTCATACCTCTGTTACTTTATCATAGTGCAGTATTTGCTGTGTCTTCTGGCAGAAAAGGATTGTGCTTGATGCAGGGAAGTTTCCTTAGAGTTAACTCATCTTTTCTGTTTATAGTAAACACAAAGGTAGAAGACTTTGGCACTAAAAGGGTTATTAATAGTGTGTTGCTTCCTCCAGAATTTTTTTTTATATCATATGCCATTGTTTTTCTCTCACAAGAGCAATTAGACATGTTGGAATACGCTGTTCAGCCAAAACATGAACTCTGTCAATGATTTCCCAGCCTGCCCTTGGATTATCTTTGTTTGCTGTTCTTCTCTGGGCCCATTTAATTATAATCTATGAGGAGCTGAATACTGTTTATAAGTAACATCTCAGAATTCAGGTGATATAGGGTAACATAGGTGAATTTAATGTCTAGATAACTCAGATTAGTGTTACTTCAAATATTCATTTGTCACTGTGGACTCATTTTTACACTGTAGTGGTTATAGTCACCCAACTGGTACTTCAAGTAGACTTAAGTAAACATAACTCTTTGGAAATGTAATTTGACACAGGGTCAGGTGATGTATTTCAGTGTAACTACGAATGTGTGAATTGTCCTAGTTTTGGCTGAGAGAGGAAGTGAGATACATGTATGTGGCTGCACTGATCAGCTCCTGATTAGTGTGACCACATGTCTGAAAACATCTTGAAATGGCTCATTATAAAGTGCAGTGTGCTTAAAAGATAAATGAAGAAGTTCCTTACTTGTTTGTGACTCTTACACAGAAAAAAAAAAAAACACTTTGGCAATTTATACTTTCTGATGTTGTATGCTGGGATGCGATGACTGCAGGTTCAGAAATTACCATCTGTGTCCATTTATAACAGGTGCAGTTCTGTAGAGTTGTGTAGAGCAGATGGTTTGGGGTGGGAAAGGTGAGCCTTTGTCAAATATCAGCAGCAAGCAGGACTGATAGGGGAGACAAATATTTGTTTGGAAGCCTTATTTTGTTATAGTCACAGTGAGAGAGAGAGACAGGAAGATTGGGAAAAGAGAGGGGGGACATGACATGTAGCAAAGGGCGAAAGGCACTGGCCGTCCCGGTGGACGGCGTTTCAGTGCAGCAAGCCATGTTTGGTAGAATTGTTTGAAAAATATGAATTATTTGGTCAGCATAAAAGTTATATTGAAAGGTGCCTCTATTCAGTACAGTACATGGGCAATACTCTTCAAAGAGTTAGTTTGTCAAATTGTGTTTCTCAAGATTACACACTCACACTACATACTTGTAGTATATACTATACTATATAGTGGTTGTAGTAGGTAAAATGAGAATTTGAGTTAAGTTCACAAAGAGGCCAGGACAGTCCACTGGGTGTTTTTGCAAGTCGTGTCATACCTCAATGTTTTCCTCACTTATTCTCATGTCACCAGTTTGTCAACACAACATGGCCTTTGGTAGTACCATAGTAGCTCACACAGCACCAATTTCTATTATTCTATAGTTACATGTTTCATTTACCCTCAGGTCACATATGTCCGCAACATCTCTAAACACTATACAGGTGCTCATACTGCCTGTGCACACCAGCTATTACTTCTGCATCTTCTCTGCCTCCCCAGGCTCCTCTTAGATCAGCATGTAGATGTACATTTTGAATGTTTCTCTCAATGAGTGTTCATGTTCATCAAATGTTATGTATCTCAGGCTCTGCTGGAGGATTTTCTCACATTGTCTTAAAAAATCACGTGAACAGAGCCATACCACCAAACTTCTGTTGCAATTAATGGTTAAACCCTCTCTGTGAGTGTGTCCTGAACAAATAATTAATGTCTAACACCAGCTCAAGTTGAAACAAGAGTTTCTTTCACTCGTTTGACAAAGAATGTCAGTATTTGTAGATCTACACTTGGCGCAGTTCTCTAATAGATCTTATGACTGAGTTTTTACCAACCAGGGCATTGTATTTATGTTTGCTTAGATGAGGTTCTGTCTGCTAAAGATTATTTTAGCATTACATTCTGGTCTTTAAATATTCAGGCAATTTTAGGTGTGCAATTTAAGGTCTTGTTTTGGATTACTTATTTTTATTTTATTAAACATCATTGGGTTATTGACAGTGAATGAGAGCATTCTTTCAGTTTTATTGCTAAAATCATTTTTCAGACTAAAATCAAAAAGCTTGTGATGAACTATATGAAAACATATTTCAGGAGAAGTTGTCTTAAATCAATTGCAATAATGATTACACGAAGAATAATGACAATATCTGATTTTGGCTGATGAAAGTAATTGACACTATATTATAAACATATACAAATGTTGTGATCTGATACAGTATATTTCTTTTTCTATGGAAAATATGTAAGCAGCTTAATAAATTATGCATGGGATTGGACTTGGTTTCTTTTGAGTCCCCCACTGCCATGGGTCACATGTTTTAAGTCAGACTGCCTGCTTTGCATAGCCCAACTGATCTTGAGTAGTGTAGCCATTTATAGATAACAGTCAAAGTATGTCACATGACCTGTGACTTGTTTGACAAAACATGCCTGTTGTGAAATCACTCCTTTGAAACCATACTTAATTTAGTTTTCCTTAGCCTTACTGACCTGACCCTTCAGCACTGTATGCTCTGCATGTGTAAAGGGTGGGAGGGAAATCCTGGAGAAGAGCTTCAAAGAAGGGAATGGAGTCTGACGTTGATGGTTAATAGTCTGTCAAATTATTCCTTGAACACAGTTGAATCATGCTAATTTTTGTATTTATAGTGATTATTAAATACAAATATGCAACACTTGGTTACCATGCCTAATATTGTTTTTTCACATAATCAGTCCTGAATTTATAAATACTTACCTAAAAACCTAACTGACTTTTCTCCATATGTATCTTTCAGACTGTTTGCGAAGTCACTTCAGTGGATGGCCCCAGAAGTGGAGGCCAGATGGAAATTGGGTCACATGACCGCCTCCAGGAAGGCGCGCTGAGCCTGGAACTGACCAATGGGGTGAATTGCTACCGTAATGAAGATGAGGCATCTATGGAAACAGAGCAGCTGAGGGCAGGAAGCGTGCCTCCAAGGCAATGCTGGGTGGCAGGACATGGCAAGGT
Source organism: Rachycentron canadum (assembly GCA_038496675.1). Classification (NCBI taxonomy): domain Eukaryota; kingdom Metazoa; phylum Chordata; class Actinopteri; order Carangiformes; family Rachycentridae; genus Rachycentron; species Rachycentron canadum. The sequence goes on from CM076654.1 coordinate 21,509,900, forward strand.
CAGTGACACCCAACAACAACAGCCATGTTGGAACAGCAACAGTGGTATAACCCCTGGTGAACCTGTCCACCATGCAAACATGGAGGATGCCCACAATCTGGTGGCTTTTTCAGCTATTGCTGGCTCCTTGCCTCCTTCTTCCTCCTCTTCCTGCCTTCTAGTGCAGGCCAACACAACCCAGCTATATGAGAGGTTCACCCAGGAGATGGGTGCTGAGGGGGCTCAGGCCAGACTCTCTGCAGGGGCTCCTGAAGAAAGCTGCCAACCTCCAGAAGACCTGAACACCCTAAAGACAGCACTGAGCCAAGCCAAACATGGACACAAGCCCCCTAACTGCAACTGTGATGGGCCTGACTGTCCAGACTACCTTGAGTGGCTGGAGAAGAAGATTAAATTGGCAACCAGTGAAGATCAAGGTGCCAGCAAGATGGCTGAAGCTCCCCCACACTTACAGCCTCATCTACAGCAACCTCTTTTGCAGCATCGGTCCTACCCCCAGGTTAATGGTGGCCCCCATCTATCTACTTCATACTCGCAGCAGCAACAGGGAACTCAAGGCCCTCACCGAGACCAAGTGCCCTGCTCCAAACCCCCAATTCCTTGCTCTCCCCAGGTGCTCTCCATAGCCAAGGAAAAGAACATCAGTCTTCAGACAGCCATTGCCATAGAAGCCCTGACTCAGCTATCTGGTACCAGTCCACAAGCTGCTGGCTCCCCAAGTCAAACACCCTACAACAGTAACCTCCATCATCACCAACATACACAGAATCTCCCATCCCAACCCCCTAATGGTTCTAGCTTAGTTCTACCCTCTGCTGGCACCCACTCATCTTCCTCACGCTCACAGTCTGTCCCACCAGGACTACACACCAGCCAGCAGGCCTCAGTGTCCTGTGAGCACCACAGACCCCAGTCCCAGGGCCAGCCACCCCATGCTACACCTCTCCCTTCCTCTACCTCTCCCTTCCCAGGTCAGGGAAAACCTCCAGGCTTCAGCCCTAATCCCCAGCAGTGGCAACAGAGCTCAGGCAGAGGCTCTGAACAGAGGAACCCATGGATGCGTGTGAAGTCTGAGCCCCAGCCTCACTTTGCTGCTGCACCTCACAGTAGCTCAGACCCTATGTCAGAGCTCAAACAGCTGCTTGGTGACACAAGTGGCAAGTTCAGCAATGCGTCTTTCAAGCTTCCACTCACGCAGCAGCTCAGCTTAAACCAGAATGGAGGTATCCAGGCCCAGGATAACCCAGCACTTTCCAGAGTAAAGCAAGAGCCAGACTCTGGAGAGCACTACCATCACACTGCCTCCATGGGACATTACGGCATGGCTAATGGTCAGCAGCAGGGTCAGCACTACCCTGGCACACCCCTGTCACCTGGCCAAGCAGCCATCAGCCACTCCACTCAGGCAGCTCTGCAACAGCACCTTCACTACAAGAGGAACCTCTTCTCTAACCACTCCCCTGGCTTTGGAGCACCAGGCCCACGTCCACCTCTGGCTTGCCAAAACTTGAAAAAATGGTGGCCACAGATAGAGGCAGAAAGTTTGCCACATCTGGCCATTAAACAGGAACCTAAGGAACCCAAGAAGAAAAAAAGCACCCAGGGATCTCCTGTCATAAAAGCTATGAGTGGAATGCTTACAGGCCCTCCCTTGCCCAAACCCAAACAGATAATCATCAAGAAGACCAAGCAGAAACCCTCCATGCCAACCTTCCTGCCTCAGACTCAAATCACCGTACAAAAACCACCAGTCCTCATGATGGACAGAGCCCCGGCCCTGACCAGCCTCCCCTCCCTCCCCTTCCACAGTAACTCCACTCAGGCTGCTGCTGCAGGCCTCCCTGCCCCAGCCCAATCTCAGGTATCCATATCCAACTCCTCAATGACTCCCTCTTCCACTGTTTCTGCTTTGTCAGAAAACACTCCAGCCCTCAGGGGCCCTCTGCTCCCACCTGTGGCCCCTGTAGCCCATGATAAGTCAGAAGGAATGGGCAGCCTAGCCACCAGTAACACCAGCACCACCATACCTCTGACCTCCACATTTCCATCCAGCACCTCACAGTTACCGAGTCTTGTCAACATAGACCCCAAATACGAAGAACTGATTCGCCAGTTTGAGGCTGAATTTGGGGACTCAGCCCCAGATGCATCTGGCAGTCAGTCCATGGAGGCAACTGCTACAGCCCCTCAGCTGGGGAATCAGTTCCAGACCAGTCCTCAGGACCTCAGTCCGACATCATCCTCCACCTCCCAGTCGGCTCCCTTAAGTCTCACCACTCAAGCCAGCTCCACACCTCATTCAAATGACCAGGAAATGGAGGTTAACAAGGATGAGTCAGGGACCCAAAGTGAAGCAACCTTGAACCAGGCATCAACAAACAGCCCTGTGGAGGAGCAGCATGAGGGGCCCCACCATGTCTCTTTGCGTCAGGAGGCCTTAGTGGACAAGCAGCAGCAGCCCAGTGTGGTAGAGGATAACTTCAGCATGCCGTGTTCCCCGATGCCTAAACGCATGAAGCTTGAAGCCTCGGGTGATATAGCAGTACTGTCCACCACATGCTATTCTGAGGAGGACACACCCACTAAGGACAGTCTGCCCTCTTCTCCATCTCTCAGAGGCTTCTTAGAGTCTCCTCTGCGCTACCTAGACAGCCCCACCAAGAGCTTGCTGGATACTCCTTCCAAGAATCTACAGTCAGAGTTCCCCATCTGCACCTGTGTGGGTAAGTCAGTGTGTTACTGTCTGTCAGTGCCTGTGCGTACACATGTGGCTGCCAGTCCACAAACTTCAAACTAATGTAACACAACTCCAAACATTACTTATTCATATCTGAGTGGAGGTAAAATATATATAGTATTAAAGTATGTAAATCTGTAAGTACAGTAAATCTCTCCAGTATTTTTTAGTACCTGACAGCAGCTAGGTCCATATTGCCATGGTGTGAGGCAATGAAGGCAGGAGCAATAGCAGTCATGGCACACACAAACACACACAAAAGTACGTTTGGGTCTGGCAGAGAAACTGAACAGATACTTTGTTTGAAGGTTCAGCCCTGTGGTTTGGATAGAACCCTGCTCAGGTTTTTTATTTGCAATAGAGTTGGTGGTCCCATAGTAGAAATGTATTGAAATGTATAGACCAAATTATATACCACATATTAAATAGTAAATAAGGAAATAAATCTACTCCTAAAGATTAATGTCAGCATGTACAGGAAGACAATTTACCCTTCAATACACTTCTACGTGATTACAGTGTAAAATGTTGGATCTTTATTATTTAAGCGACCCAGCCGCCTGTCATTGACCATTAAACCATTAATTAATAACTCAGTAAATCAGAATATTACTGCTGTAGGTGCTTTTGGTAACAGTTTCATAACTTGGTTTAACAACAGAATAATGAAAAATTGTTTTCAGAGACATGAAAAGACATTTCTGCTGTAGTCACTGGGTGTTGACTGCAGAGCCATAAAGGGTTAAGATCTGGTAAATAGACCATAGCTGTCCCTAAACACTGAAGAGAGTGCACGGCAGGGAGAGAGCAGCTGCAGCGAAACACTCGCTAGCTGTTAAAGCACACCAGTCTTCATGCTAAAGCTCGGTTACACACTGCCCTGTCAACTGCAAACACACACACACAATTCAAAACTCCAAATCCAAGTCTGAACCCTTTTTACCTATTTGGGACCTTAATTTTTGTCCCCACACTGACATTAGTTCTCTTGGGTTTGTGTGTTTTCAGGATATAAAAACAGGCCCACAATTCCCACGCACAAATTTAGTATGACTCCTCCACTTCCTGGACTGAGCCACGCCCTTGTGCCTCCCTGCACCAACAGAAGAATGTGACCTAATATTGCCTTTGAACCAGAGAGACACACACTCAGCAGTGTTTGTCCACATTTCAGATAATCAGCTGATAGTGAACATTTAACTGCCGTTGTTATCTACTAGAGATGATACAGAGGTGCCATGTAAAGAAAGCAAGAGCAACACTGCTTTAGCTGCCAAAGAAGTCTGTTTTCAAACACATAAGATGTTACAGAGCTACACAATGCACAGTCCATTTCAGAGATTAGCACTGAAGATGAGTGTGGAACAATGATCAAATACTCTCGCACATATATAAAACATAAACACAGATTTACACAGGGTGACACAGCATTAGTCCCTGTTAATGCTCACATATACTGAGTCATTCATGCCTGCTTTAAAAATCTTCTGCTTTGCAAAGTATCTCCACACCCTGCAGTCACAGTCCACTGTCTGTGCACAGGGAGGATATGTGTGTTGATTTGTTTGTGGGAACCTGATGTTGCAATCAGCAGCACATTCTCATACTTCTCATATGTTTTATTTTCCAAAAATACATCAAAATACATCAGCTGTACTTTTCTGTACTGACCAAAAATATACAGAAACTGAGATGTGACAACATACGAAAACACAGCTTCAGTCTCTACTGAAGTAAACAGACTTTCACTGTTAAGTGTTTGCAGCTTGAGTGAGACATTACTCAGTTTAATGAGGCAAACACCCACTAGCTTCAAGCAGGACTTTATTGACGCACTGTTAAAAGGCAGAGAAATGATTTATTTGATCAATGCAACTTGCTAAAACATTTATAAAACCTAAGTAGTCCCCACCACAGAGTCACCACAAAAATTGTTTGTTTAATGTTGAAGGCCAGTTTTAAATAATCTCTTTGTTGTTGTTCTGCTAATTGAGGTGAGATTTTAGGAAAAAACTGCACACGATAATGACTGTGACCATTACCTATGCTGCTTATTAATATGTCAATGACTGTGTTCAAACCCAGCAACTAAACAAATGCTAGTAAAGTGTGAGATAAGGAACCTCAAAATGAATCATAAAGTGATATAAGTGTCATATTAACTTATAATAATAGAGCTACTAGAGTAAATAAAAGTTATATTTAGACTCTTTAATATGTAATACACCATTAGTAAGTAATAAGTAGGTTATCGATACCAAATAGAATGTATTATTTATTGGCGCACAGAATAACTGTTGGCATTTATTTGTGTAATTTGGGCATTGGGGCTTTTCAGGTTTACTCATGTGTCATGTCTCTTTTTCTAGAACAAATTCTGGAGAAGGATGAAGGTCCCTACTACAACCACCTGGGATCTGGACCTACTGTAGGCTCCATACGAAATCTGATGGAGATGAGGTGAGCTCTTCTCTTCTCTTCTCTTCTCTTCTCTTCTCTTCTCTTCTCTTCTCTTCTCTTCTCTTCTCTTCTCTTCTCTTGCTCCCACATGTTCTTGCTTTCCCTGTCCCATGTCTCTCCCTCCTCCTCCTCCTTCTATCTCACCACAATCCCTCCTCCTCCTCACATTTTGTCCTTAGGGAATCTATGACCCAGAATCCAGTAGGAAATATCAGCATCATCAGCATCAGAGAAAGAAGCACAGGAGTAGCAGTGGATGATAGCTGAGAATGAGAAGGATGAGGGAGGAAGAAGGAGGATAGAAATCCAATCACAGAGAAAGAAACAGTTCTCTGTTTCAGGTGGCAGGAGGGAAGAAGAGAGAAAGTTAAGTTTTAGTAGAAAGATTTTTTTGTGCAGATCAAGGTCAGTATTTATATTATAAAGCATCTTTCTATTATTCATTAAAGCAGAAACTTTGCTTCAATCTCACAGTCAAACATAGTAAGAGATACAGATGCTGCATTAGCCATCAGGACATCACCAAACTAATCCAATAAAGTGTTGTTGCTTTGCCTGCAATGCATCAGTAAACATTGTTCTAAAAAGACAGATTGAGCTCAGCAGATTGATCCTCACAGGATTACTTTTTATTCCATGTTGAGGGGAGCACCAGGAAGCTCCACTGCTGGTGATTTTAATTACCAAAGTGCAGCTACAGCCTCTATAATAGAATTGTTGTTGGGTTATCTTACTAAAACTGATTGAATGTGATAATGGTGACTGAATAACTTCCATAGTTGTCAGAGCTTGGTAATACGTGATAGTGTTATTGTGAGCGAGTATTTTAAATGTGTATAACTGGATGCCTCATGGAGGCAGATATTTGGCTGTTATTCTCTGAAAGGCTGGTGTTCAATAAAACCAATGAGTCATTAGTCCCTGGAGAGGACAGGTTGAGGGGGGATGTTAGGCCAGATACCACTTTTTGTTGTTTGAGAGATGATGTAAGATGTGAAGACCCCATAGTCCCTAGCTGACCTTTGACCCACCCCTGACCCCAACAGGCCACCCCTGTGGTGATAGAGCCCACTTCCCTCCCACTCTTCCCACCCCCCTGAGGGTGATTCCTATTCAGCAGGAGCCCCTTGTGCTCACTGTCATGCTGAATCTTCTCAGGGCTGAAGTTTTCACAATGGCAGGTATCAAGCAGCCAGGCGACCTGATATGGCATCTGACAAGTTCTGATGGCCCAACCCCCAACCCAACACAACCTCTGACCCCTTGCTTCTCCTATACACCTCCACACTCTACCAAAAGATGGTCAGGCTACCAGTGCCAGCAATCCCAGCATTCTGTCAACAGACATACACACTAACACACAGAACAAACACAAAAATGTGAACAGGACATAAATTCATGTATGCACATATGGACTCTACTCCAGCACTGAAATTAAGTCCAAGAGAAAAAAGACCTGTGGCTGGCATTGTGTAGAGGCTAGTGGGTTCTGGTTTACACTCACGTGCACGTGTGAATCTCAACAGAGCTTTGTGAACACTCTTTTGGAGCCAGAACTGCTGAGGTTGGCCTGTCATTGTTAGAGTTGACATATATTACTACTCCAGGAGACATCTGTGAGAAACATATGCAAAAACAACAATTTGGATTGTTGGATCTACTGTTCCTGAGCATTTGTTGCAATGTGCTGTCCATAGTCTTGCAATGTGGACCATGGGCAAAGTTTATATCAGGTTGTGCATTCCCTAAATATGTCATTTGTAAATGTGAAAGCATCAAAGTGACTAGTTTTGCCTTTCTTTTCAATGTTTTTTGGATCGTGAAGACAGACACAGAGGACACATCCAGACTGGTGACCGGCTTGATTTCAGGTGTTTCAGGTCTTTGCAATGTGTCCCAGTGCAGCTTTCAACACAAGGCCATAAGACACACTGCAAAGCATTTGATCAGTCAGCTTTTGTCAGCATCAGTTCTTTGAGGTTGCCTTCTTGGCCCTTAGGGCCCTGACACACTCAAAAGACTAGAGCGTGTGTTTCAAGTGTAGTGACGCTTGAATGTCAGCTTGGTTTGTCAGAGCTCTAAAGTCAGGCATCGGGGCTGTAGGCCATTCTAGTTTCAAACATAAAGTGGATGAACATTAAAATAAATGATTTTTTTCTCTCTTCTATGTAGGTTTGGAGAGAAAGGGGATGCCATCCGGATTGAGAAGGTAGTTTACACAGGAAAAGAGGGAAAGAGCTCACGAGGATGTCCTATTGCAAAATGGGTAAGTAGTATCACAAAACATCTGCCATGTTACTTTCATCACATTTCGCAGAGGTGATGAAGGCATTACAGGTACATAACTGTCAAAGTAGGTGACTGCAATCAGAAAAGTGCCATTAGTAAGTAGTCTTTTTTTAAGTTTTAGAGGTATGTGAATTAGGAGGAAGAATAAGAGAAGGAGAAGGGTTTTAGGGCTTTTGTCCCAACTGACAGCAAAGACAGCCAATCAACAACAGATTTATGTTGTGTTTGTGTGTGTGTGAGTGTGTGTATGAGGAGAGACCAAGTTTGTTACTGACAGTAAGTAAATCAGCTGGAGGTCTCACTCTGTAACAACTGCCTGCCTTTCTCTCTCATGTCACACCTGACACATCCTGCTAATGACTTTATCTACTGAGGGAGAGTGAGTGTGGATGTGTGTGTCTCACTCTCAACCAAACCGGTCGAGGCAGATGGCCACCCACCCTGAATCTAGTTCTGCTAGAGGTTTCTGCCTCTTAAAAGAAGTTTTTCCTGCCACTGTTGCCAAGTGTTTGCTCACATTGGGATTTGTTGAGAGCATTTAAATCATTTGGTATAGACCTGTTTTATATGTAAAGTGCCTTGGGGTAACTTTGATATGATTTGGCACTATATAAATAAAATTTAATTTGATTTAATTTGGATGTGTGTGTGCTGGAAACAGAGAGAGGTGGAATATAAAGATAATATAAGTTAAAGATCAAGGCTTGTACTTATCAACAGACATTTACCTTAAAAAAAAGTTAAAAAAAATTTTAGTCAGATTGTGAGTTGGATCTTCTCTCTATGTATGTTTTTATAATATGTAGAATGTAAATAAATTCTTCAGCTAATTTAATTTAATTAATAAGAAGAATTGGGGCTGGTCCCTTTCATCAAAGCAGACCAGAATTCAAATATAAATCAAATATAAAGCTGAAACGCAGTGTAAGAATCCACTATGTTGTACCTTGTACAATATTTGAAAAGTGTGTAAATGAACCGCACATCTAAAGGTGTCTGCGCTGTAAGCACAAATATTTTTTACTAACATATTCCTCAACAATAATATTGATAAAATATTAAACTGGATTTTTTTAGTTATGAGAAGTGGTACTTGCATATTTCTGATAAAGACACAGGGTATCCCTATGTCCCAGTGTAAGTAAAAGCAAAATAACAATAAGCTTGGTTTCCTTTCAGGTGATCCGTCGGAGCAGTGAGACAGAGAAACTGCTTTGTCTGGTGCGTCATCGTGCGGGCCACCACTGTGACAACGCTGTCATCATCATCCTCATCATGGCCTGGGAAGGTGTCCCAAAGATGCTGGCTGACAAGCTGTACCATGAGCTCAGTGACACCCTGACAAAATATGGCAACCCCACCAGCCGAAGATGTGGCCTCAATGATGAGTGAGTATCTGACCATGGATCTTTGACACTGGCGATTTAACCCTCTCTGATCGTGCTTACATGCATTGACGTGGAAGCAATTCTGTCCATTGTGTTTGCGTAAATTGAAGCAGAAAGTTCACTTGTGATGAAGTGATGGATCTGTTATTCGCTGCTTCTGATTTTGAAGGAGAATATCTGCCTTTAGGAGATGAAGATCAGTCGTGTAATAACAGTGATAGTGATGGTGCGATAGTGCGCCCAGTGTGCCCAGTGTGCCCAGTGCGTCCAGTGCATCCGGTGCAATGGTGCAACAGTAATAGTGACATTGCATCAAAAGATGCATGCCAGTCCTCACACTTAATCTTTTTCGCATTGACCACTTTCAAGACACAGCCTTTTGAAATCTAGATGTAAAAATACAGTATTAAATAAAGCCTCTGTGTTTAAAGGTTTTTCTTACAGGTTTGTGAATGTGGTCTTTATGTAATGTTGCATCATTGCACCTCCACCTCATGGATGCCTGGTATTTTGACTGTGGAAGAAGATTATTTTTAAAGCATGTGCTAAACCATTTTATGTCAAGTCAACTTTATCAGCAGTTTGAGGAAAACCTGTGTTATCAAGGAATCTATGGTAAAAAAAAATGTGGCTGGTTTACTAAGATGGGCCTCTATTACTTAATCCATGCTGAGGTGGAGGCTTGGAGTTAAAAATAGCATAAAATTAACAAAACATTTGTGTATGTAAAATATAAATTGTGCATTCTTATAAGATGTGTGCACATGTACACTGGACTGTATTAGACTATTAACTAATATAACCCAATATGTGTTTGTGACTGGTGGTTTATTTGAGTGTCCTCCACCTCTGGTGCCCAGCCCACATGGGCTTACAAGTCACATCAAGCATCTCCCATAAATCTTTTCACAACAGAAGTCTCCACATAAGTATAAGTGGAAAATAAAATGCACATTTGTTCCACGAGTCTGTGAAGGTTGCTGATGTGCCGTAACATTAATGCTCCAAACCAATGGGCCAAATTTCCTCATTCACATTTCTCTCACTCACATTTTTATATGTCCCACTCAGCTCAGTTGACACACAGTGTTCACATGATGTAAAGCATGCAGATGGAAAACATCATTTATACATGAAGCTGAGAGTGCACTCATTGTCTCCCCCTGCAGTCGAACCTGTGCATGTCAAGGCAAGGATCCCGAAAGCTGCGGTGCTTCCTTCTCCTTCGGCTGCTCCTGGAGTATGTACTTTAATGGCTGTAAGTACGCCCGAAGCAAAATGCCGCGCAAGTTCAGGCTCCAAGGAGATCACCCTGAAGAGGTAATCATCACCATCAAAGCCACTAGTAACAAAGTACAAAGGTTATATGGTCTTTTTTATTCTAAAGTTTACTCACAGTTGTAATCTTGTGTAATTTTCTGCTACCATTTCATAAGTTTGTGTCTTTGTGTTTTGTTCTGACCTGTGGTCCATGTTGTTGCTCGGCAGGAGGACAAACTCAGGGATAACTTTCAGCATCTGGCAACTGAGGTGGCTCCTTTGTACAAAAGGCTGGCCCCACAGGCATACAGCAACCAGGTTTGTTGTCCAGACAAAGTTGCTACACAATAGCAACTACATGCCACCACCAAATAAACTTCATCATTTTGACATGCAATATATTTAGACTGAGAAGTTCTGTACTTACCAAGAAGATTGAGAAATAAGCTAAATAGGGAGCAGCTCAGTTCTGAGCTATTATTACAGTATGAAACCTGCAAAAGTGCTGACTTTAAAAAGCTTACTTTACTTTTTGTCAAAAAAAGAGACTGAACTACTGTGTGTGTCTATCCTGGATGAAAGTAAAGACATAAAAACATTACCTCTCCCCTGTCGATGCCCTCTCCCTCAGTGCCAGTCGGAGACCAGAGCTCCAGAGTGTAGGCTGGGCTTAAAGGAGGGCCGGCCATTCTCTGGAGTCACTGCTTGCATGGACTTCTGCGCCCACGCTCATAAGGACCAGCACAACCTCCATAATGGTTGCACAGTGGTAAGATCAGCTATTGATGAGCAAAATTTTAAGTTAATTAAAAATGTTGATGTTCTGTAGTTTGGCACAGTTCACATTCATCTTGCTCTCCAATCTCACTCTGTTAGGTGTGCACATTAACTAAAGAAGACAACCGGGCAGTGGGGGAAATCCCTGAGGATGAGCAGCTTCATGTGTTGCCTCTGTACAAGATCTCCCCAACCGATGAGTTCGGCAACGAGGAGGCCCAGCGCCTCAAGATGCAGACTGGAGCCATCCAGGTACTTCAGACTTTTCGCCGTGAAGTGCGCAAGTTGCCCGAACCTGCCAAGTCCTGCCGACAGCGGCGACTGGAGGCCAAGAAGGCCGCCTCAGAGAAGAAGAAAAGTAAGCTCATGCAGCAGGCAGGGGAGACACCAGAGAAAACAGTGGTCAAGACTGAGGTCTGCGTCTCTGGATCCCCTCAACCCCAAGGCAATAAAGGTTAGTTATTTTTGTATTTAGCTTTGTGTCACTGCTAAATTACTTTGATTGTGTCAATGAGGTATCCTGACCAGAAGACAAATTATTTTAAATTGCTTGACTGAGGGCCATCTGTTGTAGCCGGCAATGCATTTACCTTAGCCTGCAATGCATGTCTAACAGAACTCAAAAATAAAAGTCTACATGATTAATGAATAATTAAAAAATAAAATGCAATGTACTTGTGAAGTTTCATCTGCAATTTGACTTTCATTTGTTTCAAACATTTAGCAATTATAAAACAAGAGATGAAGCCCAACATCAAGAAGGAGCCCTTCAATGGGTCAATCGATGGATACCCAGTGCAGGCAACAGACCCATTCAACAACATCTATCCACACCCTGCCTACTATGCAAGGGGAGGCCTCCCCCCAACTGGCCAGCCCTCTGCACCAGACCCAGTAAATGGTTACCATCCACCACCCAATCTGCCCGCAGTGCACTATGGCTATTACAGCTACCCCCCCAACGCACTTTTCCCCCCTAAGCTGAGGACCTATGAGGGTCGAAATGGTTCTTTGCCCAAAGCAGGTGGTAAGGCTGTCCAAATCGACAGGAAGCCGGATATTCAGAGCCTTCAGGCCAGACTGGCCCAGTCCCATTCTGGCCAACCAGAGCAAACTAACCAACCAAACCATAGCGCTTATGCCCAGCCTGCAGAATACAGCCAGTCCCGTCCTTCCTCTGTCTCCTCTGAGCCCTCTAACAGAGGCACTCCAGTAATCAAACAGGAGCCCATAGATGTGCCAGTTTATGAAGGTGCTGTGCCAAGTCAGGCTGGGACCAACACACCTAGCACCACCACCCAGCCTGCTGCCTGGCTAGGGCACAAGTTTAATGGAAATATCGTCCCCACAAACTGGGACAGCCATCGAAACCATAAACAAAGTCCAGAAGCCTCATCATTGAACCCAGAAAAGCAGCAGTTTCACCAGCACACCCAGCAGCAGTCCTCTCCTTACCCCCAGCAGTGGTTATCCTACCCTGGCTCCAATGCCTTGATGGCCTCCCCTGCCCCATCACCATCACTCCAGGTACCTCCCTCTCTATCTCCGTCCCCTCACCCAGGCACAGTGCTCCCGGGTAAGATATACCAAGGTTCAACACGACCTGCAACCCCACGCCCAAGCACCCCTCACCCAGGAACACCACAGCCTGGAACCTCTCACTCAGGCTCAATTACACCACAGCCAGGTACTCCAGGCCCAGGCACCCCCAGGCACTGGGCCAGCCCTGCTCCTAGTCCTCAGCCGAATGCCTGGGCAATGGGGCCTGCTGCATATAGCCCTGGTTTGAAGCACAGCAATCCTGCAGGAGCCTACCCTGACAAAATGTGGTCCAAGACCGGGGAAAGTCGGTGTTCTACTCCCCTAGGGCTCCAAGAGAAGGCCTGGAAATCTTGTGGAGGTTCAATGGCAGGCAGTACCCCATCACCTGCCCCTGAGGGTCGCCTCTTCCCTGATGCCCTGCAGCAGTCAGATCAGGTTTGCTGGGACCCAAGGCGAGCTGACAGTGATGTAGAGAGCATCAAGGGTCGGGAAGAGGATGAGGATGAGGTGTGGTCTGATAGCGAGCACAACTTCTTAGATCCCAATATTGGTGGTGTAGCAGTAGCACCAGCTCATGGCTCCATCCTCATTGAATGTGCCCGTCGGGAACTACATGCTACCACTCCACTCAAAAAGCCAGATCGCTCCCATCCCACCCGCATCTCCCTGGTCTTCTACCAGCACAAGAACCTCAACCAGCCCATGCATGGCCTGGCTCTGTGGGAGGCCAAAATGAAGCTCCTGGCAGAGCGAGCACTGCAGAGGCAACAGGAAGCGGCTCTCCTTGGCCTCTCGCAGGAAGACATCAAGGCCCTAGGGAAGAAACGCAAGTGGGGGACTGCAGCGGCAGGTGCCAGTCCAGGACCTGGACAATCTAAAGACAAGAGGGAGGGCCCGGTGACGCGGGTAGCCTCCACCTTCCACACCACCTCTATGGTTACTGTGTCTCCCTATGCCTTCACCCGCCTCACTGGGCCCTACAGCCACTTTGTCTGAGGTCAGACAGACACAAACAGACTGATAGCTACAGAGTGGTGCAGTGACCTGGGCTGGTGAGAGCGATGAGCAGGATGAATGTCTCTCAGCTGTCTCGGAGTCTGGCATCTCTCCATCCTGCCCCCTCCACAGTCCACTTGGAGAAGGGGACATTTTTATTGTTTTTTACCTCATGTCAGGCAGTGGTTTGGGTTCAGACACACTGCCTGTGGTGCTCTTCCTCTCTCTTCCCTGGAGAGGAACTCCATTGCTTTTTCTTGTTTATAGAATTTTAATGATTCTAATTATTGCTATTATTATCAATATTATTATGATTGCTATTGTTACTGTCAATGTTGTTATTACAGGTATTATTATAATGAAGACTTGTTTGTTTTTTATTATCGCTGTTTTCATTAATGTTATTAATGACGTGATTGTTTTTGGTTATATATTTTTTTAAATCAATCAGTCTGAGTCAGTCAGACTCAAACAATTGCTTTTTCCATGTTTGGAAAATGTGTACCCTACTTTATGTTTGATTTTTTTTTCGTCTTGTCAATTTTCCAGCTGTGCTTAGAGGAGGAGCTATTATCTGCCTGGCAAGACAGCAAATCAATATTACAGTAATCATACATTACATTACATTACATTACTGTACATAAAAAGCCTTTCCAGCAGACTCTCTCTATATATTGGCAGTATGCTGATAGGTATCTTTAATTTTTTAAAGGACAGTTTAGGCCTCCTTAAAGGATGATTCCATTTATCATAAATGTGGCCCTCAGTTTCCTAAATTTGGCCATTATGAGGATTGTTTAATTTTTATCAAGTCAGTTTACCAGCACCACTGCTGCTTAACATACAATAATAAAGTCTACACAAATGGTTAAACACAGCTTTGACAGCTGTCAAAGCCTAACCCATATGCAACAGTAGAGCCAGGGTTGGTCTCTAACTAATCCAGTCATTCTGTTTCAAAAGGTTGAGAAACAAAGATAAACATTATTGCCCTCTAAACCCCACTTCTGCTGCTCTTGCCAGCAGATGATCTACTCCTCTTTGACACCCCTCCAGCTTTCGACTGGTGCTCAACTTCCAGCTCTAATCGATTTTCATTCCACCACCATTCATGGCACTTGATGCTGTACTTAGGTGCTCAAATCTGGCTCAAGTAGCATTTGCAAGTAAATATTTTTTGTTTTGGCCCAGCTTGGGGTACCAGAGTGATGAGAGTTATTGCTTCAATGCTATTATGTAAGAAAAACATAATGAATTATCTTACATGCTTTGTTTTCCTGTGTGGGAAAACTGCACATATCTGGTATTTCACAGAGGCTAGAATAAGTGATATTATTTTCAAATGGTGTTTGACCCAGATCAGCTATTACCACAGAGAGATGTAACAGGTGACACTTTTTATCTTCCTATCACATTCAAGTAGGGGTGAGCACTTCCCAGTGTAAACTCCAGAGGGCAGCAGAGACTGCCGTTCTAAAGTGGTGTGTTAGAAACAAACATACAAGCACTTGAGATCCATGCAGAAGCTGTTAAATCCTCAGCTTTCTGCTTTAACCATCAGTGGCCAGTAGAGGGGGGTCTCACACCCTGTTTGCAGACCATGGATGGACATCGCCAAAGCAGCTCAAGGCAGAGTTGATCTTTGTCCCATTGGGGCACAAATGTGAATGAAGCCTGGAGAGGCCTTTGGGAAGCCCGACAGATGTTAGAGCAGAAGGAAACAGTGTTGGGATAGCAGTGCTTTCGGTGCTCTTAGACACACTCTGGTGCTCTCCTATTACACTTGATTTACTGTGAAGGGCCCACTCCTTACTCTGCATGGTGCTGTCATCCTTGAGCAGAGTGAGGTGTTTCCTTTTGCAGGCACCTGGTCACCACAGAGCCAGCCAATCAAAGCGGCCGCCCCATGGTCACAACTCTGTCACTGGGCTTGAGTACTGAACTGGTTCCTGTTGAAGTGTTTTTGCAGTTTATTGTGGCAAAGTAGTTTTGTCTCAAACAAAGTACACTGTACCTGGGCAGAGAAAGCACAGTCATTCAATGCATTCATGGCAACTCACTCACAGAGAAAACAATAGTGCTAAGAGCAAAAGGGAGATCTTAGAAAATTATTGTAGCTTCTGGGAGTTGGCAAATGCAAATGCATTAAGTCAGTTGATCTCTCACTTTGTGTGTGTGTGTGTGAGAGTGTGTGTGTGTGTGTGTGTGTGTGCGTGTCTGAAAATGACACAAATGCATGGGTGAATGAGAGAGAAGAGCCAAAGAGAGAGACTGTTTGACAGCCTGGACTGTCACTCATTTTTATTTTCTCTCCATGAATCATGTGACCGTGTGATCAGTTCAGGTGTTTCGCTGTGATGAAAATGAAAATGAGTGACTGGTAAAAATTTAATACAGACTGACTCCTGGCTGCTGGGTGGTTGTTTGGATCAAGACTCTGGTCATCTGTGAAAGACCCTGTTACCTCTCCCGGGGGTCTCCAGCTCTCTACCTCATGCTGTAGAGACACTGGTCACAATCACAACTTGCTACTGAGGGCAGAGAATCATACATATGTCCCTTTGTGTGCTCTAGATCTCCACACTCATTTTAACCTGCTTTTTTTTACTCTTATTTATTACTACATGGTGATGATGATAATGATTGTCTTTGATGTTTTTTTTTTTCATCTTTTTTTATATAGCTAATACAAATTGTACATACAGAAGAAAAGATTTATAAAAGCACTTTTAATCTTGATTTTAATGACAAAAAGAAAGAGCCGATTATTGACAACTTGAAGCTTAGGTTTTCTCTTTTTTTTAATTTTCTCAAGAGAGAGATGAAAAAATGTAAATATTAAAAATATTTAGGTAAGATTATTTAACTGGTGAGGATAGTAACTAAACCATGAATGACAAGGGGTATTTTAAGTCTCTGACAGCCCTTAACATCAGTAACAACACTTGGACCCAATGTGTTGTGTGTAAATGTGTGCTTAGTAACACTGCTGTTTTGCTTTCTTAAGTACTGTACCCCATGTCAGCGTGTAACTGACAGAGACCTGTCACTTTCTAAAAACAAATTCATTTGCCAAATTATCTAACATGACACTTGGTTAATACACTTACTAAAGACACTCTAAACAACTAGAGGATCTTCCACGATGCAATTGTCTGACCAAAACCTCTACAATGTGTATGAATTACAGTTTTAAAAAAGCTCATCTGCTTGGCAGCAATGAATTTGTTTTGACATTTTACAGTAGTTGTTGACAACCCAAGAGAAATATTTAAATTGAAGCCTGAAAGATATAAAAACTGCAATTACATGGTACTCAACAATGGTCTACTGTCAGTAACTAAGGGCAAATCTAAATAGGTAGCCATAAACCTGGTATGTGCTGTTTGTTGTTTAAAGGAATAGTTCAACTTTTTTGGAAAAAACACTTATTCACTTTCTCGCAAAATCTTAGATGAGGAGATTGATATCTCTCCCTTGTCTGTATGCTAAAAATGAAGCTGGTTATCTTAGCTTAGCATAAAGTCTTGAAGCAGAGGGAAACAGTTAGTCACCACCTCACTGTAAACTCGTTTCTCACTTTAAGTTAACGCTTCTGGCCAAGCACATAACCCCCCTGAAACCAACATGTTGTTTTTACACTTCATGAGATACAGCGTGTTTAGAGGTGCTCAGAGGGAAGCTAGCTTTTTCTGCCTTCTCAATTTTTATGCTAAGATGAGCTTCATATTTAACAAACATGAAAGTACCATCAAATAAGTGTGTTTCCCAAATTTTATTCGAAATATCCCTATGATATCAATAGAGTTGCCCTCAATAACTTAACCACCAGAACCACATGGCCTAGATGTTTAGGAGCTGCTGGTGGTTGCAGAGCCAGTCTAAGGTGAATCAACGGGCAATGTTTTAGCAAGTGATAAAACAGCCGCATTCTTTGTCAGTTGTGTTAGACTATCAGGTAAGAGGTTGGTTCTCTGCTTGTTTAGATGTATCTGTCATAATTATCTAATCTAGTTCTCATGATAGTAAGCTTGCATAAAGGTCTCAACATCCCTGTGGGAAGACACCGGGTGTTTAGTTTGTAATGGTAATCACATGGCACACACACATCATGGCTAACAGTAGTTTGTTTGGTGCAAGGGTCATGATGCATGGCCCACATTACACACACATACACACTTGCCTAAGAAAGGGTGCTGAGGATGCGGTGTATATGATCTCTAAATAACTTGATAACTGTAAATTTCTAAATGTCTCATGAGTATGGTGGTGATTGCTTTCCTGTGAGGCGCCACCTCCCAATCACCAGGGTTGGTCAGCTGGTGCTATGAAGACGATATACCTTAAATTCACTGTGTTAAAAAAAAAAAAAAGAAATGTGAGGGATAAATGATAACCACAGATATTTTTCTGAGCTCTTCGAATGTCAAGAGAACTATACTTTTGATTAAAGCAGTTTCACAGGATGGGAAGCTGCCCTGGTGCTGACTTTACAAAGTCTTTTGTTACAACGCTACAGATTTACATCTCTTTTTTGAGGGCAGGGGGGCACTCAAACATTTGATCACATCCTCTATCAATATTCATTCCATATTGTACTTGAAGTCATTTAAACTAGGATGAGATATAGAATATTATATGAAGACTGTTATCTGGGGTTCACATTTGGTACAGCGCAAGTACCAAAGGCTATTGAAATTCTTGCTATTGAAAATCTTTTGAGTCTGTTGTATATGTTCAAGTTAAATGAATGCTAAGATATTTGAACAATTCAAGAATAGAATTTGTGTACTGCCTCCCTCTTCCTCTCCCTAGTCATGCACTTCCTTTACTTAACCCCTCTCTTTCTCTTAACACCTTGTATATTTTGTCTTTCTCACACACACACACACAAACATAGATATATACATATGCATTTCACTGTGTATGGCCCACTTTTTGACAACTAATTTAATGAACACTCTCCAAATTTGGGATAGAGACTTGGACCCTGGCCCATACAAAAAAAAAAAAAAGAAAGAAAAGAAACCTACACAACTGGCAGCTACATTCCTTTTTGAGTTTGGGGATTGTTCTCGGTTCTTTATTTTTCATGTCAAGGATGCAGTATGTAAAAAAAGTGTTTTTGTTCAGTCTTTCTCTCTTTGTAGCTGTATGGTGTATTATGTGAATACATAGTGTATGTGGTAAAAAGCCCACAATATTGTTTTATGTTGCGCGATAAATAAAAACATTGAAGTGAAAGCCTATCTGGTATCTGACTTTATTTTCTGCTCAAGCTGTAGCCGAGTGATTTCAGTGGCGCTGCGATGCCACGCAGCTCTGAGACTATGCACTTTGTTTCAGTGGAAGACTAACTCATGAAGTGTCACTGCATCATGCCAGTTATATGCTGAACCACTGTTGTGAATAATACGTCTTGGCTTTCTTTCACAATCACACCACACATCTGCTAGAGGGAAAAAATGGAAATTGTAGGTTTCAGCTCTGTGAGCAGGTTTCTATAATGATGACCTAGCTTTTTTTTGCAGTATTTTTTGCCAAGGTGCCTCTTGTGTATGAATGGCCTGTTTCCTCTCCTCTCCAAGTCTTTCTGTTAAGTGCAATGTCACATCAGGGTGTTTCACCGCCAGTATAAGACCATTCTGTGGGTTAAATGAGAGGTTGGGGACAAACAGATTAAATGGTCGTTCAGGTTGAAGGAATTAGTTTGGCTTAGATTCAAATATTGTTAAATGCTGATTGGTTCCTAGGAGGTTTTACAATTTAGGATGACAGGGAAAATAATTTTAAAAAAAAAACTCAAAACCCATTGTAGTTTAAGGCCAACATTCATGAAGGACCTTTACTGAAATAGTTGCTTTTTTAGGGTCTTGAAGATTCCTGTTATTTGATAAGTTATAAGATGATGAAATGTCCTTCCTCTGAGGGTATTAAATAAACTTGTTATAATATACATGTGTGTGAGTTTGTGCAACTTAGTATCAATGTGATTCCATGTTTTGGTTTGCACATGCATTTTCAACCATGTAACACACCAAAAGGAGTGTTTGCAGTTGTGAACCCATTCACTACATTGAAATAGGAAGACAGCTGTTATAGGAGTGTCATATTTAATTACAACATTGAGTATGTGTTGATTGGAGCAAAGCCTCTAAAAGGTCAGGATACAGTCTGAATGTTTTAGGAAAATACCATCTATGACCAAAAAACCCCTTTGTTTCCACATCATTCCATATTCATTAACTAAATAACATGTATAATGAGTCAGTAATTAATGACAAAGAAAAGAACCAGACGGGCATCAAAGGACGATTGCATAAAGACTGTTTCCCCTAACACCATCAGGAAAATATTTGTTCTTCAAGACAGCAGGCCTCAGAGATGCAGACAACATTATCATTTTCATTTGAACAGACATTGCTTAAACCCACAGATCTACTTTTAAAATTATTATCAAGGCTCAGTGAAAAAATCAAGGTGTGTTTTTGAGACGTGCATAAACTGATGCGTAATACTACGTTATAAAAAATGTATTAGGTTCTAAGGGGACAACAATCCTAGACTCTAGGCAGCAAAGAAGCCCATCAAAGACCCAATGCAGACGATGAATAGATGGTTCAATTTACAAATGTTCAAAATTAAAATGCAGTAATTGCACTAATTATCATGAGATATAATTTCTAATAAGAGTAACTGGATACATTTTTACCCCACCTCAGTAATAATTACATGAACCACTTTGAAAAATGGCCAGTCCTCATATAATTTAAATCTTCTCCAGAGAGACATCCTTGTGTTTTAGAGTGCTACAGTGATTGTTGTCCCTCAGGCAGATTCCACACACAATCTCTGGAGCTCTGGTTGGTTGAGTGCTTTTTGAGAGATCAAAAAAAAAAAAAAAAATATATATATATATATATATATAACTATATAACTATAACTATATGTATGT